>CM054060.1:139431249-139853294 GCA_028641055.1 Alopecurus myosuroides
GGGCCTAGTTTGGCACCTCATTATTTTCCAAACCAGAGTATTTTAAAATCAAAGTATTTCATTGCCAGCCAAACAGATACTTCAGTTTTGCAGAATAGTTCAGTTTAGAAAAAAAAAACAAGTAGGGACTGAAGTTTTCAATAAGGCAAAAAAAAAAAATGTAGTCTTAGAGAATATATCAGTTTTGAAAACAAAGTACTTATTGCACCCAAACACCTTAAAATATTTAATACTTCAATATTTTCTAAAACTGAAGTATTCTCTAAATACCTTTAACAGAGCTCCCAAACGGGACCTTAATCTTGTAGGAGTTAGATAAATCAGACCCGCAACTCTCGGTCCTGAAATTAGGGCCCTAAACTAACAATTCCCGGTCTAAATCCAGCCTTACACAACCGTCTGCTGCCAAAACCGCTGTCGTGGCAATGCTTGACCGGGATTTCTGTCAGTGGTGGGCCCACAAAACGGTGGGTTTTTTAGGTGCTTCGAACGTGTATGTGAGAGAGAGACCGTGTGAGAAGACCTAAGCGCCTAGTAACCGAACGTAGCTCTCCACCGCCGCCGCCAATGGATCTTCTGGCCACCTTCGGCCAAACCAAGCACACATCTAGAAAGCTCCTGACATGCTCTCTTCATCCATCCCTAAAAGATTGACTCCCGTGTCACCCAGCACGAGAGCGCCTCCGGAGGACCCCTGATTCAATCTAGAAGACCGACGCGCGATATTCCTCCACCGGTCGTTGCCATTAGGGGATGTGTTGTTGCCACTAGGGATAAAACAGCATTTCTTGTCTACATATGAGGATTATTGCTTGCCTTACGTTGTTCTTAATGCATTTGTCTATTGCATACAAAGCAATCACTTCGTTGCTGCAACTTAATTCCAAGAGATTTGCTGGATAGCTTTTTTGAGATGGACTTTTAGATATGGATGCAGTCAGATAGAGGTCCATATGCCTTGACGTAATGCCTACCATGTTAGAACCCGTGAACTATATCTTGTCTTATAGTATTGTTATGTGCTCATGATTTGTCAATTGCCTAGTTGTAATTTGTTTACCCAACACTTTGTTCTTTTGTTGGAGAGTTACCACTAGTGAAACTATGAACCCGGGACCATATGTTACTATTATTGCTACTTTTTTCACATGCTTTTGCCATTTCTCACCTTGCTGCAATTATTATTCCAGATTACACATATCACTTATTTCACTCTGTATTACACCACTTTCATTGCCTCTTCGTCGAACTAGTGCATCTACACAATCCCTATTTATTAGGTGTATTGAGGATGCAAGAGAATCACCACATCACCACTCCATCCACTATTTTATTGCACCTTTTATTACTAATATATTTTGTCAAGTGCCTGATATGTTGCAAACGTATCTATAATTTTTGATGCTTCATGCTTGCTTTCTACCCAATACCTTTTATTGTCCACATGTTTTCTTCCGTTTTCCGGATGTTATCACAAACTAACCTATTAACAAGACGCCCCAGGTCAGTTGATGTTTTCTGCTATTTTTCTATTTCAGAAAAGTTCTTGAGGAAAGGGCTAAAAATCCACGGAGATCATTTATTACCCGGAGTGGAGACGAATCCAAAGAAGAGCTAGAGAGGGGCCATGGGGCACCAGGAGGGTGCTAGGCACGACCCCTCCCTTGGCCACGCCTGGTGGGCCCCTTGCACCCCTGGCCGCTGCCTCACGCCGCCTCTTCGCCCATAAATTGCCCTTAACCCTAAAAAGTTTGGGGACGGAGTTATTTTCCACGAAACATATAGAGAGGCGTCGTCACCTTGAAAGTCCAATCTAAGACTTTGGGAGTCCTGCTCTGGCACCCTGCCGGAGAGGGGCATCATTATCGGAGGCCTCTACATCGCCATGATCGCCTCCGGACAGATGCGTGAGTAGTTCATATCGGGGCTACGGGTCCATAGCAGTAGCTAGATGGTTGTTCTCTTCCATATGCCTCCATGTTTAGAGTCTCGTGAGCTGTCTCACATGATCGAGACCACCATTGTGTAATTGTGCATGGTGTGCTTGCTGGGATCCGATGAACCATGAGATTATGATTATTTTGTTCATGTCAATCTGAGGTGCTTCACTTATATTTGTAGAGAGTTTTAATCTTGTCCTGCAATGCTCTCCGGTGTTTATGATTACCTTGGCCACTTAGTTGTTTTCACCTCCAAGAGAGGGTTTATATGCTAGATAGTGGGTTCATACCTCCTTGTTGCCTGCGCTTGAGTGACAGAAACATGCGGGCGGAGGATATGTTGTTGCCACTAGGGAGAAAACATCGGTGCTATTGTCTACGGACGAGGACCACTACTTACATTACGTATTGTTCTTAATGCATTTGTTTGTTGCACGCAAAGCAATCACTTCGGCTCTGCAACTTCATACCAAGAGATTTGATGGATAGCTTTTTTGAGGTAGACTTTTAGATATGGATGCATGATGGATAGCGGTCCATATGCTTTAACGGAAGGCCTACAATGTTAGAACCCGTGAACTATATCTCGTAATAATAGTATTGTTGTACGTTCATGATTTGTCAATTGCCCAATTGTAATTTGTTCACCCAGCATGTTTGTTTTCTTGGGAGAGACACCACTAGTGAACCTATGGCCCCCGATCCTATTTTCCTCATATTTGCAACATTCTTTTAGGAACTTTTCATCATTGTTTCCTCGTTGTTCAATTTTTTTTTACTTTTATTGTTTTCCAAGACTCTATTCGTTTAATTCTCCTATTTTCAGCAAGACTGGAAGATTGACAACCTTTCGGAAAGTTGGTGCAAGAGAGAGTTTGTGCTTGTGTGCAGGTTCCACACTTTATCAACATCGATAAACGGCACCGTTGATACAAGTAACCTTCTTCAAGACTACGGAGTCCTACTGGTACGATAAACTCTAGTTCCACACTGGGGAAAAATTTCTGCTTCGGGTCTCCAAACGATCGTGTGATCATGTCAGCATCAAGTACTTTTTTAGCGCTATTGCCAAAGATTTTGAAGTCATCATCAGCAAGAAGTCTCCCATCAACTACACACCGGTACTTTTTTTTGGCGCCGTTGCCGGGGAATTCTAGCTTGCTGTAAGGGGAGTCTCACACTTCCACTCTCTTTCTTTTGTTTTGTTCTTGCTTAGTTTACTTTTGTTTAGTCTTGTTTTCTTTTTATCAAAAAAAAACCCAAAAATTAGTTCTCTAGTTTCTAGTCTGTGTTCTTAGTTTATTTTGATAGTATGTCTAGATCCCCTCCTTTTGCTATGTATCCCGAGGTTGAGATCCTCACCTTCAGACAAACAGGTGGGGAGAGATTTAAACATGCTTGGGAAAGAATTTCTAGTTCACACAAAAAATAGAACCTGAGTTTGCTTTAATATATTATTTAGATGCTTCTATATAGGGCTCTTTGGTTGGTACAGGCATGCTTTGGACATGATGGTAGAAGGAAACTTCTTAGAATGTGGGGACACTAAAGCTCTCAGTGCTATCAATAGCTTAGCTAGTCTCTTTATGGAAAATAATGAAAATGCCATGCATGATAAACTTGATAAAATTCTTGAGATGATTGGAAAACTAAATTTAAATTAAGAAGAGAGACCTCTACAAGAGGGGCAAGTCCTTCCCCAATTGAAAAATGATTGGGAACATATATTAAAATTAGTATTGATGATCAAATCTTTATAGCTTACTGTGACCTTGGTTCCATGATATCTACTATGCCTAAGATGGTCTATGACTACTTCAAATTGGAGAATATGATTGATCACCCTTATTATCACCCACATGCTAATGGTACTATCTCTAAAAATAAGGGAATAGTTAAAATGTCCAAGTTTATTTTCACCACAAAACTATGCCTGTAGATTTCATCATTATGGATAAAGAAATGCAAGGGAACATAATTTTAGGGAGATCTCTTCTGAAAACTGCGGGATATTTGATAAATGTTAGGCATGGTTATATAAATCTTTATGATCCCATTAGAGGAAAGTTCAAATTTCCTAAACGTGTTAAATATGCTTTAGTTGAAAATTAAAATGTTCTATTCTATTAATAATACTTGATTCCTTCTTCATGCCTATCTAAAAGGCGTTAAAGAAAAGCGCTTGTGGGAGGCAACCCACTTTTGTCTACCTTCGTTTTCTTTTTGTTTTCTTTTGTTATTTTTGTGTCTTGGAAGTTTTTACGCCTGTAGCAACCTCTACTTATCCTTTTTATCTTATTTTTTGTGCCAAGAGTAACCTCTAATGGAGACATAGTGCGATTTGTGGAATTTGCTGTTCTGAAACATATTTATGGGTTGTTACCAAAAAAAATATTTCTCTCAGCCAGAACATCGGATTGCTTTAAAAAAATAGACACATGCCCCAAGTTGTTATCTGACTTTCGTTAGTTTTCCACTTTTTTATTTGAGCAACATAAGATTTTTGAAAAAAATCATCTTTACCGAATGTTCTCTTTTGACAGATTTCTGCCAATATTTGCATTTGCGTCTTTATTTCTTTATTTTGGTGTTCTTTTGAGGGGAAGAGCTTTGAAAGAAGTTGCGAAAGTATCTAATGTTTTAAATCGAGTGTTATACTTGTGTTGAAACTGAACCAAGTGGATTTATTATTTTGATTACACTGACGTTGCTAATGAAGATTGTGAGAAGTTTTAGGTGGAGGAAGTTTTCAAGTGTAGGGAGAGAAGTATGATGTGATGAGATGAAGGATGGACAAAAGCTCAAGCTTGGGGATGCCCATGTCACCCTAACACATATCCAAGAAGTACATGCATCAAATCTTGGGAATGCCCAAGGCATCCTCTTCTTCATTGTGACGCCCCGAGATCGGGCACTATGCAGATTTCAGCATTCCCGCCAAAATCCACATAATAACCGATTCCAGGTTGCCACTTGTGATAACATTACAACAGTTCACGAATATTCCGCAACAACAACAGAAAAGATATATACAAGACGACTCAAACGAGTCAAGGATACAACTGATACAATACAAAGATCCAAATAACAGCGGAAGAAACAACATAGCGTCCGGCTACGGACAAGATACAAATTGGACTAAGAGTCCTGAAGATAACTGATGGCGTCCAGTCCCTGCCCAGGCCAAGCCGGAGGGATTCCCAAGCTAACGTCGTCAGACTTCAAACCTGTTGACTGCAATGTGGATTATGCAGCCACGAAAGGGATTCGTGGGTCAGTACGGTTAAGTACTGGCAAGTGGATAAACCATACTCACAAGATACCAGCGTAACCAATCATCACAAGATACAAATACTTTGGGTACAACGGAAAGGAAGGGATTATTGCAACGAAGCGGCAGCGGGCTGCACTAACTAACTACAGAGACACACTACAACATCCGGCTAAAAGAAAGGGATAAGATAGCGCGACAAAACCAACTATAACTACTCACCAAGCAATACCCATCCAATGTTACCCCCTACTAAGGAAGCAACCCAAGAAAACTCACACTGTTGATTAAGATGACATTCATTTTTATAGTGGAGGTAATCTATATTACTAGTCAAGTTATCATCGTTAAGTGTAAGTTGTCTGAGTACTTGTTTGCCAGCACTTTCACCAAGTCATCCATAACCGCGGACAACACGGCTTCTCGAGAAGATTTAACCCTGCAGGGATGCACCAATTTGGCCGTACACGTAAGAATGACCCGCCAGATGGAAAGGCCCTTCCACCAAGCGAGGCACTCAACACAACCCAACTCTTCTTCGCATCAAGCCCAAAGAACCCCGTGCAGTTGAGCGCACGGCTAATCAAGCCCCACGAAGAAAAGGGGACCCTCATAGCACTCTAAGAACGTGTCTCCCTAAATGCCGACTACAAAAGTTCCACCCTGGCGCCAAGGGTTCGCACCTGCATATGCATGCGGCAAATGGAAAACCCGAACTAAATGAGGCGATTTGGACGAGAGGCGAATCGAATCAAAGTTGCGGGGGGCGCCCATACTCGCTTCCCACATGCGGTTAGTGCGCTCATCCTGGATCGGAGGACAAGACCCTTTTCCTAATTAAGGTCGACACTAGCAGGCCTCAAAACCACGCCGGGCCACCTGCCGGTGCCTTATCATCAAATTATTATTAACCAAAACATTAACATGTTGTTGATTGAATTGAACCCAACTATCAACTAAACAGGTGATATGAAAAAGGACAACAAGAATTGTGCGCAAACAACACTAAGCATGCAACTACGACACGAGGGCCAACAAGGTAAACAAGCAACAGTTAATAGGAAGTGGAAAGAAAGGCTATATCATGGCTGCAAGGTAAACATATGATAGGATCGAGACACAAGCATCGAATCATAAGGCTAGCATAAGGACAACAGAAAGAATCGGTAACAAGTGATGAAAGGCAGCCATAGGCAGCAAGTGAGTATACTTGCCTGGAATCCAGCAAGTAGAGGTACATCCGAAGAACTTGTCGTTGCTCACATCATCTCAACGTCCTATCCGCGAAGAAGCAACGAACTAGAACAAACACCGGATGCAACAATTACTTCTACGGCAAAAGATCCAGCATGATCAAGATATGGATGCATGACAAGTTTAAGGATGCATCAAAGATAAACTAGTTGATATGGTAAACATATTCAAATGGGCCCATATGCAATTTGGATTGCATATGGAGAAGCCCATGAATTAATGTTGAATTAAATGATCTACAAATAACCATCATGTGAAAGTTGATTAGAATGGTGCATGGATGATGAAAACAATAAGAAAACAACAATAGGTTCAGTTTGATATGTTGTTTACCAAGTTTGGAATTTTATTTGTTAAGTTATGAACTTTGGCTTCTTAAATGAGTTACACAAGCATTTGTTGTTTTCACCAATTTTAAATGTTCAAAATAGATAAAAAATCTTATATTTGGAAAGAACACAAAGTTTTAGATGGAATACATACTTCATTTGTTGAATTTGGATTTTAGATGAGCAAGTTATTAATTTGACAATTTTAAATGCATTAATTTAGAAACAGTTGTTTTCAGCAATTTAAATTATTCAAAACAGAAAACAAAGTTGATATTTTCAAAGTTCATGAAAAATGGGATGGAAAACATATTTCACATGTTGGAATTGGATTTGAATTGCCCAAGTTATGAATTTTGCAATTTAAGAGGTTTAAATAAAGCATTGAATTATTGCACCACTTTTAATTAGTAAAAACAGTAAACAAATTGCATTGAAAAGTTTGAAAACATGTAGCAAATGTTTCACTGAACATTTTGAGCTATTAAACATAATTTTTGGATCATTATTGAATTTATTATGCAATTTTTCATAGGCATTCTTATTCTGCCCTTTTTAGTAAACAGAGGGAAAGATGTTCAAAATTAATTCAATTGTGACCAAATAAAATATCAATGTGTAGAGTTTGTTAAGACAAATTTTTAGAGGCCAAGTTTGGTTAAATTGGATGAACAGAACTAAAGTTATGAAATTCCAAAGTTTCATCTTTTAATTGCATTTTCAGTAATTAATTATTTAGTGCAAAAATTGTTACGGAAACATGTTGCAAACTTGACATTAACAGAAAGATCACAAAATTTTGAATCCACAGAAACTTGAATCGTTGAATTTGGAGCAATATTCAATTTGTTGTTGATTTTAGAATTAATGAGTCAGATCTGTGTTTCTGAAATTCGAGAGAAAAAAGATAAAGGCTGAGAAAAAGGGTGGCTTTTGCGCTCAAGGGGATTCGAACTCGGGCTGCTGGCTTGCGCGCAAGGGTGCTAACCAGCTGGGCTAGTAATCCGTTTGTGAAAGGAAATAGAGGCGCGGGCTTTTGAGGTGGCATGTGCGGGTGGACGAAACTGATACGAGATGCAGTTAACTGCATCGATCGGAAAAGAGATGACGGCCGGCGACCTGCAGCGAGGAATCCATGGCGCGGCGCGATGGCCGGCGATCAGAGCACGAGGGGAGGGGGCCTAGGCCGGGAGAAGGGTGCTCACCACGGGCAGGCGTCGAGGGAGTGCGCGGGGACGGATAGGAGAGCTCGGGGACGGGTTGGCGAGGTCGAGCCTGACGGAGATGTTGACGATGGCAGCTGCGTGTTGGGTGGCGGAAGAGCTCGACGGCGTGCTCGCTGCGGTTCACCTCCGGCCGCGCCGCCTTCACCAAAACCGCAGCCCACACCTCCACGATTCCATTCCCGGCGAGATGGAGGGCCGAGGGTGCCCGTGGTGGCCGCGCCATGACCTCAAAGCGGCGGCCATGGAGGCTCCTCCGAGAATTCAGAGAAATGAAAGAAATAGACAGAGGAGGGAGGGAGGAAGAAGAAGGTGGCGGCTAGGAGGAGGAGAGGGGAGAGTTAGGGTGAGGGTTTGGGAAAGGAGGGGGAGAAGGGCTGCTATAAGGGAGGAGGGGAGCAGGTGGAGGGGACAGGTGGTGACAGCGACCTCCTGTCCTCTGTACGGACAAAGGTAGGGGAAAGGGTATGTGGGCTGCTCGGTTGGGGCTTGGTGGGCTGGGCCAATTGGATGGCCTGCCCTCCTTTTTTTTTTGCTTCTATTTTTTCTGTTTGCATATTTTTTTTTGTAGGAAAGAGAGAGAGAGAAAGGAATAGGTTTTTAGGATTTTATTTTATGCAATAATTTTTATTGAATTTCAAAACAGTGAGGTCCATGGTTTGTGAACTTTATTTTCAAAATTTTCAACTTGCCAAAGTGATTTAAATTTGTCATTTGAATTTCAAATAGTGTTTCATAAAGAAAAATGATTTTTGAAATAACCAAGCAAAACTAATTCCAACTCAAATTCTTCATGAAAACAATTTGAGTTGTTAACAAAGGTGCTTTGTTTGAGAAGTTAAAATTGGTTTGAATTTTTAGGTTGGTTTGAAAACAAGTGCAATGCATATGATGCATAATGCTATGCGATGAAAAAGAAAACAACAAGCAACTTTCTATTTGGGAAAAACCCCGGGTGTTACATTCATCAACAAAAATAGCAGGTTTCTTTCAGAACACTATTTCTATTGCTTCACATGATATGAGTTATTCTTTGAGCGTCATTTTATTTTGCTTTCAGATTTTTCTTTGATGTAGCTTTTGATTGGATCCTGTCACTTTTAGTTTGGACATAAACATGCTCCGTTTTCATTGCCTAGAACACTCTAGTTTTCACTCTTATTATTCTGTGAGTGTTTATTTTTTTCTAGTACTGCGTTTAGCTCTTTTTTTCACTCGATTTTTTTAGAGCTTGTTGGTTTTCTTCAGTTATATGTGATTATCTCTCTTGTCTTTGATGACTATTTTCTTTGAGAGTTGTTTCAAATAAGTTGATTGGTGTTTGAGAAGAGTAAAATATTTCATGCTTATAGTGGTGCAATAAGAATCTTGTTTTGACTATGGCTTAGGCTTTGTCTTGTCATGTTAGATGTTATTTTAATTGTGTGATTAGTTATTTATGACGTATCATGACTAGTATAAAATATCTGAGAGTGCTTAACGTGCCATTGAATTTAATCATGTGTTGTTTCCTCATATTGAAGCATGGTATTGTGGTATTTATCCTTTGAATGATTTATCTAGGATTGACTTGGCGCATGCTCACACCATGTTATGACTACAAACAAGTCACCTCTAGACTTGGTTATCATTTAGTTTTTGACGTGTAATATCACTTCATGCTTTGATTAATAATGTTTTGTCGCTATGCATGATTATGGCCGTTATTGCTCTCTTAGTTTGTCGCTCCTAGTATGTTGCTAGCCTTCACCTCTACTGACTATGAGCTCTACTCGTGCATGCAACTCCAAAAAACCAAAGTTTGCCAAATCTGTCCATCATATCTACCTATATGTGGTATTTAACCTCCACTCCAAGTAAATTTCTCGTGTGCTACCTTTAAACCTTCAAAATTATTAACCTGTTTTGTGTTCCTGTTTTAGCTCATGAGGAAATAGTTTAAAGTATATTATGGTTTATGTAAAGCAAAGATCTTCTTCCTTATTTCACCCGATGAGTATGGAATATGTGATCATTTAAATTTGTAGAGAGTTGGTGCCAGATAATATAATAATAAAAGGCACTTCCCCATGGTTTGATGAAATCTGATGGGTACCCGTGGATACGGCTAGCCCTGGTTTGTGAAAGAAAGGTGGGGGGGGAGTGCCAACCAATAAAGAAAAAATGATAATGGAAACCGCTCTCAAAATTCTAAACAATTTGCTTGACATGGATCATGATAAGTTTTTCATTACCCTTCATTGATATAGACATACACATCTCTCAAATTTGTTTTCAATACCTCTGTTTTTCAAATAAAAAGCTCTAGCATATGAGTACTCCCTGCTTCCCTCTGCGAAGGGCTTTCTTTTACTTTTATTTTGAGTCTTCATCTTCTTACTTTATGCACCAGCTAAGAGAGCATAGTTGTCATTCTGAGTATAATGTGCATAGTGCCAAAATTTATTATTGATTGATTCATGATTGTGGTATTGCTTGCTCTCAAATTATTTGTATCTAGTCACCATTTAAAACTTTGAAGGTGTCCTCGCATTTATGTTTTGCTACCACACGAAGTACTAGCTGGATACCACTTTATTATGTTTTTCTTTATGATTGAAACCAATGTATCACTTGGAAGGACATGTGTCCCTTAATCCTATTTTAATGTTTGATTACAACACTTGGAAAGACTAACGATTTATTTGAAGTATTAGGAAATTATACAATGTTGCCAAGTGGTGAAATAATCTCTCTAAAAGAACAAAATAATCAAAGGGATTATTGGAAGAAAGAGAGAAGAAGAAAATTAGGAAAACGGAACTAGCAAGCCGGCCTGGCCGGGTTGAGGCCAACGTCGAGGCCGGACGGCTCTGTTAGGTCGCCGGCCTCTGCACTGCCTGGCCGGCCTATGCTGGGTCTCGAGTGTGGAGGTCGGGTGCACTACCTTCCGGCCTAGGCCGGGGTTGAGGTCGGGCCCGAGGCCGCAGCCTCTGTTACCTCGCCGCCCTTCGCTTTGTGGAGCCGCCTAGGTCGGGCTCCCTGGCTGGCCGGCCTAGGCCGAGGGCAAGGCCGGGCTGCCTACACTGCTTTCTCCTCGCGCTACCGGCCTCCACGCCGGCCAGGCGGGCCCCAAGGCCGGGTTTCCTGCAAAGTCAACATACCCCTCCAACGGCCACTTTTAGAGGTACACTATAAATAGGGGTCTTGTTCCTCCTTGAGAACTTGTCACTTGTAGCACTTCTCTCCACCATTTGTGACCACTCTAATCTTCAAGGATCTCCCCAAATACCCAACCAAAGCCCTTGATCTCTTGGGATTTGGAGGAGAAGCACTTACAACTCCACCAAACCGATTTGTCATCACCCCACTCATCCCTTAGGGATCTTGTAGTTCTTGGTTCATTGGAGCCAACAACCTTATTTCTCTTAGCTCATCGGATCTTGGAGCCTTTTTGGTGTCCTCGAAGTATTGGATCTCGTGGATTTTCTTTCCCGGAGTCTTGGTGGCTCCCGACATTTGGTGAGGACCCTCCAAGTTGTGGAGTGTGCCTCATCCTTGTAAAGATTCTAGTTGTCAACCTCAACGACAACATAGTGATTCGAGCCTCTCCACATCGGTGGAAAGACTCGAAGGAGATACGGTGTGCCATTTGAGGGCTACTCGGTGTTCCACTTTGGTGGCACCGCACCGCTCCAACAGAGACTAGCTTCCATTAGGAAGTAAACTTCAGGATACATCTATGCGTCATTGTGTTCGGTTATTCCTCAACTTACCTTTACTTATTGCTACTAGCTTAGTTGAATTAATATCATGTGCTAGTAGTATTTGCTCACCATATAGGATTGTTCACCTAGTTTCATAATCTAGACAATCTATATGTCGGGGGGTTACCCCCGAGTAGGGTAAAGACAGGTGGTAAAGGCCGCTCACAGAAGAGAGGTTTGGTCGAGTAGCCGACTACCGGGTACTCTCTACCCGGTCGACTGCTACCCGGTCTCACCTCAAGATGACCAGAAGGAGATATCAGTCAAGTTTTACCTTGTCGAGTAGAAGGTTTAGCCCAAGTACAATTGGCGGGAACCTTTGGCGGGAAACTACTCGGGCAGGAAGTCAAAGGAGCCGTTCTGACACAGGATCCCGCGTATCCTGGGTCCGTACTTGGCAGCATTCGAACTACTGTTCACGTGGGGACGGCCTGCCTGACAGTGACAGCATGGAAGCAGTCGGTGGCAGGATAAGGGGGACCTACTCTGTGACTAGGTACAGTGATACCAGTCTGTCCCCTAGTTTTGCCCAACGACTTTACAGAAGCAGCCAAGACCAACGACCAAAGCTGTCAGCGGGTACTCGGAGAAAGGACAGTGTGCACACTATGTCGACACTTGTCCAGATTTGGACGTATCCGGCTAGGGCACCATGTATATAAGGTGCCCAGCCGCCTCCTGCGCGAGGCAGACTCACAGACGCTCTCAGATGCTCCCATAGTGGCTCACTAGAAACCCTAGAAACCTTAAGTTCTTGCCCTAGCTCTACTCGGAGAGGAGCAAGGGGCTACTTGGTAGCGATATCATTTGTACTGTGGCTACTCGGAGAGACACCGTAATACATAGAGAAAGGCAGGAGTAGGGGTTTTACCTCCTCACGAGGGCCCTGAACCTGGGTACATCGTGTTGTTTGTGTTGTGTGGATCTTACCTCACGCGGCTACTCGTCGCGTGATCCCTCCCCGGACACCTCCAGCGTCCATCGTCCCCACATCTTTAGCCATCCCATGGCATCTGCCGTGACACCACCACGACAGTTGGCGCCCACCGTGGGGCAACCAGCGGCGCTGGTTGGAGTTTCTGTTCGGACGGGATCTTCATCAGCGGAGCGCGTAGTTTGTGGCCTTGTCCACAGATTCGGCTCCTTCGACTTCGTCACCGACAACGCTGGCTGTTTCGGCGGCAAGGCCATGCCGGAGGGCGGCTCGGTGATCTCCTTCGGCTCTCACCTCGTCTACATCGCCACCGTCGCCAACGACGCCTACCCCGAGCTGGTGCACGACGCGGAGGATCCTCCCGCGGTTGTTGCTGCTCGCGGAAGACCCGCATGCAGCTTTGCGTGCTGCGCGGAGGTGATGGTGACTGGCTTGGCGGCAAACGCTGGCGCTGCGGCCGTCGTCGAGGAGGTCGACGACCCGCCCGCGGGTGGCAGGACACGCCGGCCCTACGAGAAGGAGAGCAACCTGCCGCCTTCCACGTCTACGGTCATCCCCGCGTCAGCTGCGCGAACCGGGATGCCCACTCCCACCGACCTCGAGCTCCTAGCCGAGAGGGAGCAGCTCGAGCGGCAACGCCAGGAGCTGCTCGCCGAGCAGGCGGAGTTGGAGAAGATCAGGTTGGAGCTGAGCCTGGACCAGCTCGAGTACAACAAGGCTCACGGCTTCACGCCGGTCGCCAGGAGGCCTAGCAGGGTAGGCGCTACGCGGCGCAACCTAGGCGCCGAGATGGCGACTGTTGCGGAGGAGCCCGCGCAGTCCGCCACCGCGAACACCTTCACAAGGCCAAGGTACAGCACACCCGCCAAGACGCTGCGAGCTGCGGAGGCTGTGGCTGCCGAGTTGCCGCGCCTAGAGGGAGAGGCGCGTCGCAGGCAGCAGGAGAGGCTAGGCGAGCTGGTGCTGGAGGCTGCCAGGCAGAACGAGGAGTTCCGGAAGGCCAACCCGGGAGCTGGAGCTTCGCAAGTGGTTCATTCGCACGCGGCTAGATCTAACGATCAAGCCTCATCTCCGCATCCTAGCCGCGAGAAGAGCCGCAGCGGGCGTACGGGTAGAGACAGGCAAATGCAGGTGTATGACCCGGCTGCTGCCGCGAAACAGGTTGCTGTGCCGCAGCAGCCCGGGCAGGAACACAACGCTGCAAGAGCAGGCTCTCAAGCCCATCAAGCTCAAAGCCGTGTCCGAGAAGCCGCACGTCCGGGTACTTCTCGGCAACCCCCAGCTCCGCCTACTCGGCAGAGGCAGCAGCCGCACCCAGTGGCACCAGTCGCCAACCCGGTGGAGCAGCCTGCTGCTATGCAGGTGGATAGGTATGATGATGGCTACTCGGCTATGGAGATGGCTGGTTATGACATCCATGACCGTGTGGGAGAGCGCGTGTTGGCGCCTGGAGATGCAAGGCACCAGCTGGACCGTATCAGCTTGTCGGCGCGGCTTGAGAACACGGGTCCTCCTGGCCCCGAGTGCTTTGGCCCGCGCATCATGAACGAGCCGTCCGTGAAGGGTTTTCAGCTCGCGAGAGGCACCAAGAGCTACAATGGTAGCACCAAGCCTGAAGATTGGCTCAACGACTACGTCACCGCGGTCCATATCGCGAATGGCAACAGGAGATGGGCGGTGCGCTATGTGCCGCAGATGCTAGAGGGTCCGGCTCGCACTTGGCTCAACAACTTGCCCAAGAACAGCATTAACTGCTGGCTGGACTTCTCGGATGCCTTCATCAGCAACTTCACCAGCACCTACAAGAGGCCGAATAGGCCACAGCAGTTGTCGGCTTGCCGGCAGCGAGAAGACGAGACGGACCGCGAGTACCTTACTCGGTGGAGCACCTTGAGGAACACCTGTGAGGGTGTGAATGAAGCACAGGCCATCACTTGGTTTGCGCAGGGTTGCCGACATGGCAGCATGCTGTGGCAGAGATTGCAGAGGGAGATGCCCAACACCCTGGCCGAGACCATCAAGATTGCGGATCAGTACGCACTCGGTGATCCTACTCAGCCACTGATGGATTCCTCTGAGCCGAGAAGAAACTTCAACAGCAGCAAGCGCAGCGAGTTCCGCAACAAGCGCCGAGTAGATACTCGGTATGATCCCGAAGAGGTGAATGCAGTGAATGTCGGAGGCGGTGGTGGCCAAAGGCAGAAACCTGCTGGAGCCTACGGGCAGAACCAGAACCAGGGCCAGGGCAACAAGAAACCGTTCCGCACTGCACAGCCGAGTAGCGGGAACTCCGAGCAGCCGAAGAAGTTTGTCTTCGATGACATGAAGGATGGCCCATGCAGCTTTCACACTCATCACCCCTCAAGGCCTGCGAACCACACTACTCGGCAATGCGAATGGTGGGATGTGATCAAGAGTGATGGCTTGCCTCCTCCACCTCCTCTGCCAGCCGCGAATGCCACTGTTCAGCCTACTCGCGCTCCTGCAGCTCGGCCGCCAGTGTATCCGAGAAGGGAGAATGTCAACCAGGTGGCTTTAGGAGCCAACCAGAACTTCAACAATGAGAGATACCGCAACAACAACAACTACAACCGCAACAACAACAACAGAGGCAGCAACAACTTTCAGGGCAACAACAATGGCAACAATGGCAACAACGGGGGCAATGGCCCTAACCAGTACCAAGAGCATCATGAGAGCTATATGATCTTCACTTCCGAGGCAGTCGACAAGCAGTCACAGCACAGGCGGGCCATGGAGGTCAATGCAGTGATTCCGGCTGTCCCTCACTACATGTACTGGTGCGACCAGGAGATCAGGTGGACTCGGGCAGATCACCCCAAGGTGATGCCCAATCCGGGTACCTATGCCTTGGTGCTGGATCCCACCTTCTTGGGCCCCGAGAAGAACGTGAGGTTCAGCAAGGTGCTGATCGACAACGGCAGCAGCATCAACATTGTGTACAAGGACACACTCGAGAAGCTTGGCCTGGCCGAGAACATGATGCCGCCTAGCAAGACCACTTTCCATGGCATTGTGCCCGGGATCTCATGCAACCCGATTGGCCGAGTGTGGATTGATGTGCTATTCGGTACTCGGGAGAACTGCCGCACTGAGCGCCTGCAGTTTGAAGTGGTGGATCATCAGAGCCCCTATCATGCTCTACTCGGCAGGCCTGCTCTGAGCAAGTTCATGGCCTCCACCCATGTGGCTTACCTGAAGATGAAGATCCCCGGGCCCAATGGCATTATCACTATCTCGGGAGATTACAAGAAGTCCATGGAGTGTGCCTCTGCTAGCTCTCAGCTGGCGGAATCGATGGTGATTGCTGCCGAGAAGAAGAAGATGTACGAGGTGGTGGCCATGGCTCAGTCCGCACAAGCTGGCGCACAAGGTGTGCCGAGTACTCAGCATGGTACTGCTTTCCAAGCTGCCAAGGAGACCAAGACAGTCCAGGTTGACCCCGAGTTCCCGGAGCGCGTGGCCATCATTGGTGCTGGGTTGGCCGAGAAATAGGAAAGCGCGCTCATCCACTTCCTCCGTGAGAATCGGGATGTTTTCGCCTGGACCAATGAAGATCTACCAGGAGTCCCGAGGGAGTTGGTTGAGCACTCTTTGCATGTGCGTCCTGACGCCAAGCCCGTGAAGCAGGCTTTACGCCGTTTCGGGGATGAGAGAAGGAAGGCCATCGGTGATCAAATCACCAAGCTGCTGATCAGTAACTTCATCATGGAGGTGCTGCACCCGGACTGGTTGGCCAACCCGGTCATGGTCGAGAAGAAAAAGGAAGATCCCAAGGCTGCCACCGCATGGCGCATGTGTGTCGACTACACCGACTTGAACAAGGCATGCCCCAAGGATCCTTTCCCGCTACCTCGCATCGATCAGGTGATCGATTCCACTGCCGGCTGTGAGCTGTTGTCTTTCATAGATGCCTACTCTGGTTTCCACCAGATTGCACTCAACCCTGCTGATCAAATAAAGACTGCTTTCATTACCCCGTACGGGGCTTATTGCTATCGTGTCATGTGTTTTGGCCTGAGGAATGCGGGTGCAACCTATCAGAGATGCATGCAGAAATGCTTGCACGACCAACTCGGCAAGAATGTGCAGGTGTACGTAGATGACATTGTCATCAAAACGAATAAAACACATACTCTGCTTGCCGACTTGGAGGAAACCTTTGCTAACCTACGCAGGTACAAAATGAAACTGAATCCAAGTAAGTGCACCTTTGGTGTACCAGCTGGAAAGCTACTCGGTTTCCTGGTTTCTAGTCGGGGCATTGAAGCTAATCCGTCTAAGATAAAAGCTATTGAAAGCATGTCTTTGCCGAGATCATTGAAAGATGTGCAGAAGTTCACGGGTTGTTTGGCATCTCTGAGCCGTTTCTTGGGCCGAATGGGCGAGAAGGCTCTGCCTCTGTACCAGCTGATGAAGAAGAGCGACAAGTTTGTCTGGACTCCGCAAGCGGATGTGGCATTCAATGAGCTGAAAGCAATGCTGGCTAGTGCTCCCGTCTTGGCTAGTCCGCTACCCAAGGAGCCTATGCTGCTGTACATTGCCGCGACTAACCGAGTAGTCAGCGTGGTGATAGTGGTGGAGCGAGAAGAAGAAGGCAAGAGTGTGCAGCGCCCAGTCTATTATCTCAGTGAGGTGCTGTCCAGTTCCAAGCAAAACTATCCTCACTACCAGAAGATGACATATGGTGTGTACCTGGGCGCCAGGAAGCTAAAGCATTACTTCCAGGAGCATCCCATCACTGTTGTGAGCTCAGCTCCCATCTCGGATATCATGGGTAACAAGGAGGCGAGCGGCAGAGTAGCCAAGTGGGCGATCGAGCTAGCCGCGTACGCTCCCGCGTATACGAGAAGAGAAGCAATCAAGTCTCAGGTACTGGCGGAATTTCTTGTGGACTGGGCCGAGATGCAGTATGAACCTCCCGCTCCAGTTTCCAACTATTGGAAGATGCACTTTGATGGCTCAAAGGTGAAAGAAGGCCTCGGGGCTGGCGTTGTGCTTACGTCACCCAAGCGGGATCAACTCAAGTATGTGTTGCAGATTCACTTCAAGGCATCCAACAATGTAGCCGAGTATGAGGCAGTGGTGCATGGCTTGCGAGTAGCAAAGGAGGTTGGCGTGCAGCGCATTATATGCTATGGTGACTCAGATCTGGTGGTGCAGCAAGTCTCAGGTACCTGGGATGCTTTGGATGCCAACATGGCATCATATCGTTTCCTGGTGCAGTCAATGACTGGGTTTTTCGAAGGCTGTGAGTTCCAGCATATTCACCGAGCAGAGAACGAAGCTGCAGACGAGCTGTCCAAGTTGGGATCTTCTCGGCAGTCCATCCCGGCAGGGATTGCCTTGGAGCATTTGAGGAAGCCATCCATCAAGCCTTCCCCCAACTCGGAATCCATCTTTGTCCCTTCTCTGCCAAGTGAGGAATCTGACCCAATGGAGATTGATTGGGAGAGTGCTGCAGGGAACCCGGGGACTGCCGTCCTCTACTCGGGGACTGCCACTCCCTACTCGGGGACTGCCACTCCTTACCCGGGGACTGCCACTCCTTACCCGGGGACTGCCACTCCTTACCCGGGGACTGCCACTCCTTACTCGGGGACTGCTGCCCTCGACCCAGAAGCTGTTGCACTCATTGAAGAAGTTCTCGCCAATCGATCTGGGCTGCAGAGAAGCGCTCCTACTCCTCCTGTGCAACCACCAGAGCCTGTCCCAATGGAAATGGACGAACCAGTGTTTCCCGTGCGGGAGACACCGAGCTGGGCAATGCCCATATTATCCTTTCTAAGGGACGGTACTTTACCTGAAGATGAGGTGACCGCGAGGCAGATTCAGAGAAGATCCAAGGGCTACGCCTTAGTCCGAGATGTGCTGCACAAGAGAAGTGCCACTGGTGTGCTGCAACGCTGTGTGAGCCCAGAGGAAGGAGAAGAAATCCTGGTGGAGATACATCAAGGGGAATGTGGGCATCACGCCTCTTCTCGGGCTTTAGTCAAGAAAGCTTTTCGGCATGGCTTCTACTGGCTCACGGCATTGCAGCAAGCTGAGGACATTGTGAGGAAGTGCGCCGGCTGCCAGATGTTCGCAAGTAAGATTCACATGCCAGCATCCGAGTTGAAAACAATTCCTATCACATGGCCGTTTGCTGTTTGGTGCTTGGATATGGTTGGTCCTTTCAAGCCGGCTAAGGGCAATATGACACATATCTTGGTCATGGTGGACAAGTTCACCAAGTGGATCGAGGTGAAGCCTATTCGGAAGTGCGATGGAGTCACAGCTGTGAAGTTTGTGAAAGATGTGATCATGAGATATGGCTACCCGCACAGTATCATCACCGACAACGGCACCAACTTTGCAGAGGGGGCAATGGTGCGATTCTGCAGAGATAAGCATATCCGACTAGACGTTGCGTCAGTCGCGCACCCTGCCTCCAATGGGCAAGTTGAGAGAGCAAATGGGATGGTACTGGCAGGCATCAAGCCAAGGCTGATTGAGCCACTGCTGAAAACACCTGGGTGTTGGCTAGAAGAGTTGCCAGCGGTGTTGTGGAGTCTAAGGACTACCCCTAACCGGTCAACCGGCTACACGCCATTCTTCTTGGTATACGGGGCTGAGGCCGTGTTGCCAATAGACTTAGAGCATGACTCCCCCCGAGTAGCCCTCTACACTGAGGTGGAGGCGAGAGAAGCTCGAGAAGACGACGTTGACCTGCTTGAAGAAGCAAGAGAGCTGACTCTGTCATGTTCGGCTATCTACCAGCAAAACCTGCGGCGCTATCATAGCCGAAAGGTGAACCCAAGGGTTTTCCGAGAAGGAGACATGGTCCTTAGGCTTGTGCAGCGCACAGCCGGGATGCACAAGTTGTCTCCTCCATGGGAAGGGCCTTTCATTGTCAGCAAAGCGCTGCACAATGACGCATACTATCTTGTAGATGTGCGCCCATCGCAGGCGAACATGGCAGATAAAGCTGGAGAGGAGACCAAGCGTCCCTGGAATGTAGCTCTACTTCGTCGTTTTCATTCGTAAGCAAAGATGTGTATGTACCCTTTCATCCGAGTTGAAATTCTACTCTGCAATCTAAAATTGTTCTCGGGGACTGCCCTCGTCCAAAATTGCTCTAAGTGTTTTTACTCGGCTTGTTCTTTTGTCTATTCGGTTGCTTCACTTCAGAACTCAAAAGTGCATTGAGTACTGTGTTTAAACCTATATGCCAACTCTTCGACTCCGCTGCTGTCCGAAACCCGGCTTCATGGCAAGCAAGAGAACAAGCAAAAGGTCAATGAGCACACGAAAATCACTAAGGAAGAAAGAGTGCAGGAACCAAGTAGATTGTCGGTTACTTTTTGTTCCTTGTTTTCGTCTTCTCGGCTAGGTGGTGGGCTGCGTTATCATGATTGTTTTCTAGCGGCTAAGTATTTGCAGCCTTGTTCTTTGATTCTTGTGACTCGAATACCAAACAAGCGACAAGTCGCAGGTAGAGCAGAGATGAAAAGACAGGGTGAATGAGAAAAGCTACTCGGGGACTCGCATGGAAACACAACTCGGCATTAAGCCAGTGTAGTTCAAATTGATTAATGTCAACGTAAACCGAGTGGGCATAAAAACTGAGTAGCAAGCAAGATAAAGGTAGTCTGTTACATCTGCTCCCGGCATCCCGGGGATCTGATAAAATGTTCAAGTGAAAGAAAAGATTGCAGGTTGCTTCAAGTTGAAGAGGAGATGTTCTCGGCGCTGGCCTTGGCTGATGTTTCCTCGGCGGTGGCCTTGGCAGCAGTTTCTTCAGTGGCGCTGGCGGTAGCTGCTTCTTCGGTGCCGGCTTGAGTGGCATCCGCCCCCGTCTGCACGGCGGCGGATTCCTCCATCTCGGCGTCTTCCTGGGTGACCGCCTGCTCGGAAGTGGCCGTGGCCACCGAGACGGGTCCTGGAGTCGAGGAGGAGCCTGAAGCATGGCCAGGAGGAGGCACCGTGTCGTCGAGAGCAGCACCTGAGGAAGTGCCGAAGTCGAGTGGCTCGGAGTCGATGTGCGCCTCTTCGTCTTCATCGCTACTCGCGACGACGGTGGCTTTTCCCTTCCCGGCCTTGCCCTTGGGAGATTCGAAGAAGTCCCCAAGTTCTTCCTCATCGTCATCTTCGTCGTCCTCGTACTCGGTGTCGGGTTCGGGGACGCCATCGATGTAGACCTCCGTCTCGGCGCACTCTGCGACGTCATACGCAATCTGCTTGCGCAAGGCCACGCTGTCGGCGTCAGTCTCCCACTTGGAGTCATTGCGCTTCCCGCGGATGAGCTGCATATCCAAGTTTTCATACCAGGACGCAATGCAGAGAAGCATCACGTCCGCACCAGCACGGGCTCCGGAGGCTCGCCACTTCTTCAACTCGGCCTTCACGCCTTCCAGCTTGAGGGCGAGCGCCCGCATGCTTTTTGGCTCAGGATCATGGGGCCAGAACAGCCGGTGGAGCTCAATGCCCGCGTGCATCAAATCAGTCCCGCAGCCGGCCAGCTGTTCGAAGTAACCTTTGAGCACCACCAAGCTGTCCTCGATATCAGCCCTGGTGTCAATCGGCTCACCCAGCGAGAGGCGAACTGCTCGGGCCTTGGCTATCGTGGGCGCAGAGGTAGACTCAAGACGAGGCCAAATCTCTGAAATAGCAAGTGGCAAGATCAAAAACCGAGAAAGAAAAGAGGAAGCCGAGAAGGAATAGGACCGAGAAGAAAAGATGCAATGAAGAAAAGAACTTACCGATCAGTTGGCGGCGCAGCTGCTGCAGCTTGCTTCTCCAGGATTCCTCGTTGTTAATCTGCTTTGATTGAACCTGGCGCAGGGTGTCCATCTGAGCGAAAAGATCAGCATTGGTCTTCTTCAGAGTCTCGCACTCAGCCTCGAGGGCCCTCTCCTTGGCCTTGAAAGTAGTCTCGGCCTTGGCTTTCTCGGCGATGGCTGCGTCCCTCTCGGCGCCAATCTTCACGGCGTCTTGGAGCGCGTTCTGAAGCTGGACCTGCAGCTTCTCCATCTCGGTGGTGTGGTCCTTAATCAGAGTAATGGCCTGGTCGGACAGCTGTTTCTCCACCTCTACTGGCTGGACGCAATCTTGGTGCGCCTCAGCAAATGACTTATAATCTTCTGCGAAAAGACAAGATGGGGTCAGTAAACGGGCAGAGAAGAACCGAGTTCAAGGACATACCGAGTAAACAGCAAACTCACCTTCAAGTTTCTTTATCGTGGCCTCGGCGTTCTCCACGAAGCTACGGCATTTTTCATGCTCGTCGGCCAAGGCTTTCAGTTTCTCTGCAGAGAAGGAAAGGTTAATGTGTGAAAAAGCAGAAGCGAGCGTAACCATAAAACGCAGGAACCGCGTGGCTAAAGGCGTACCTTGCACTTCGGCCAGCTGTTGAGTGCTGTCGTTTGCATTTTTGCTCGCGACCTCAGCAGCTAACTTCTCCTTCTCCAGCGCAGCAATACGCCTCCTGGCGATGGAGTGGTTCCAGAGAAGGATGCGGTACAAGTTGGTCCGCTTAAGAACGCTATCCTGAAAACCGAGAAGAAAATGAGTCAGGCAATGCAGAGAAGATTCGGCCCGAGTAGGAGGCTACTCGGAGAGTATCCACCTACTCGACCCAAATCTCGGGGACTGGGAGTGATGGTGAGAAAGAAGAAGGGCGAGTAGAAGAGAAGAAAATTCAACTCGGAAAAGGCAAAAAGACTTACTGCGTAGCTCTGTTCGATATCTTCGGCGTTCTTGCGGTGCAAGAACATCTTGGCTGCGAGGGTTGCGGTTTCGGTGGAGACGGACATGGGCTGGTGTCCCAGGTCGATCTTGTTCCACTCCACACGGTAGTGGTCGACGGAGCCAAGGGTCAAGCCGTGCCATTTCTCCTCTCCAAGAACCCCGCTGTCCCACTTGGCGCTGATGTAGCCGACAGTGTCCAGTACCTGCTCAAGACCCTTGGAGGTTATTGGCTTGTCTTGGGTTCCCCGAGAAGCAATAGTGACGGGTTTGTTTTGGGCTGGATCAAAGGGAGGAGTATTCCTGGCTACAGCTTTCCTCCCCTTCTGAATAGCTACAGCTCTATCTTGGGGAGGGAAGCCGATGGTATGTTGGTGGCTAACCTCAATCATATATTCCGGGTAGCAGGGTTGACCAGCAGCGCGAGCATCAGCCGAGAGCGCAGCAGGAATCGGGCCGGAGTCGCGGACCACGAGTGCTCCGCCTGCGGATGCGCTTTGCTCTCTGGCCCTTTTCTTCGTCTGCTCCTTCTCGACTTTCTGCTTCTCGAGATCCTCGGGTTTCTTCCCCTCAGTCTTGGCCTTTGCCTTCTCGGCAACTGCTTCCTCGGCAGCTCGCTTCTCGGCCTTCTTCTGTTCAGCCCTGGCCTTCTTCTGCTCGGCCTTGGCTCTCTCAGCAGTTTCTTTCTCGGCTTTGGCCTTCTCGGCGGCTTCCTCCTTGGCCTTGGCCTCCTCAGCAGCCACCTTATCGGCAGTCTCCTTCTCAGATAGACCCTTCTTGGAGCAGTAGTCCCTCAGAGCATCAAGGGCCTGTTGCTTGGCTGCTCGCCCAGGAGAGCTGGATGTGTCCTTGCTCTGTGGAGACGAGGAAGAGGTTGGTGGTGTAGGGCCTTGCGCGGTTGGTGGCGTAGGGCCCTGCGCAGTTGGTGGCGCCGCTGCAGCTTCTGGCAGAACACTACTCGGTGCACTGCCTGGCAGTGGGTAGACATCTGCTACGGTAGCATCTGCAGCGGTGTCGTCCTTCATCGGCTGCTCGGCAATGATGTTATCTTGTGCAGCAGCCTCGCTGGTGGGCTGCTCTACTTCTGGCCGCTCAAGGGCGGCGGCATCTTGCTTTTCTTGTTCTTGGTTCTCCTCGGCGTTGCGAGCCGGAGGAGAAGGGGGTCTCTCTTCATGAACAGCGCTTTCTTGTGCTGCTGGTTCTGACGCTGCTCCTTGTGCTGGATTGGCAGCAGCAGCATTGGCATCGCGGTCCTCATCATCGTCGTCCAGATTGACCAGAGGTACTGGTTTCTTCTGGGCTGGGTCGGATGCGAGGGCTGCGTTCGCATCCATGGCAGGACTGCAGAGAAGAAAGGAATTAAGGATTGGAAGAAGGTTTGGAGGAAAACAGTATTACGCGAGAAGGAGGGCAAACGAGAAGAGAACTCACGCAGTGGTGGATTTAAGCTGTCGTCGGGGTTTCTTGACAGTCACCTTCTTCTTCTTCTCGGCGGCCTCCTCCTTCTCGGCGGGCTTCCTTTTCTTGGTTGGAGGCGCCTGTGCTTCGATCCCGGTCCGCTTGCGGGTTTCGGGAGGGGAAGTAGACAAAGGTTGGACGACGAGGGGCGCATCGCCCTCGTTCTCGCCCTCATCCTCGTCCTCCTTCTCCGCAGCGGCCTCATCTGAGAAATTCAAAAGAGAAGAAGGAAGAATCAGAAACAGCAATGCAAGGGGCTGGTGTTTCTCGGAAGCAAACGAGAGGAAAAATAATAATACCATGAGAGCCTTCATCTGACCAAGTGCGGAGAGCATCGCGCTTGTCAGGAGCGGGGCTGCTCTGTCCCGCGTCATCAGAGGGCAACATGTCATCCTCCTCGCGATCGGCGAACCAGTTCTCCTCAAAAACCTCGCGACTCTCGATCAACTGTCTAGTAAGAGTCTGAAAGACAGAGAAGGATCGTAAGTTAACCGAGTAGCAGGATGGAACTCTACTCGGGCAGGCGTGCAAACACAAAGCACACTAAGCCTATGCAGTTTTCTAAAGTATACTACTCGGACAGGCGTGCAGGCACAAAGCACACTAAGCCTATGCAGTTTTCCAAGTGTTCTACCCAGATAGGCGTGCAAACACGAAGCATGCTAAGCCTAAGCTCGAGTAGACTAAGTGTTCTACTCGGTGCAACAGACGATTGCTAGTCGGGACGGAAAGGGAAGTTGTCTACTCGGAAAGCAGAGGCGAAAACAGAGAAGGAAGAACGTACCCGGGCAATCGGTAGCGTGCGGCTGTACGGAGCGAAGCCATACCGCCACCTCTCGGTGAGGCTTGTCTTCAGCATGTTCCTGGCATGATAGGCAACATCCACGTCGTCGATTTCGATGGTGGTGGTCCTGGTGCAGTCGCGCGGGCCTCCCATGTAACACATGAGATGGCAGCGCTCCTGCAGTGGGAGTACTCGGCGCTTGATCCAGCATATCACCGGGTCGTCATTCTTGAGGCCCAGCTTCTTCAACTCGCCGAGCCTATCTTCTATCTCGACGGCGATTTCGTCGATGTTGGGCTTCTCCTTCCAGTTCGACCCGAGTGGAGCACGGTTCCTCCAAGCGGGCAGGTTGATTCGGTCATCAACCACACCTCCTTCCGTGGCGGGGACATTCTTGACATAGAAGAATGTCTGTTGCCACATTCGGCAGGAATCCAGCCCCTGGATGCGGGGATGGTTTGTACCCGTCCGCTGCACCATCATAGCACAGCCCGTGTCGGTGGCGCGGCCGATACCTGCACCTTCTTTCTTCCCGACTGATTGTTGGCGGAGATTGAAGTACCTGAGCCACGTATCAGTCGTGGGCCTGATGCCGAGAAAAGCTTCACAGACGACGACGTGGTAGGCGAGGAAGACGACCGCGTTGGGCGGCAGATGATGCATCTGCAGCCCAAAGTGGTCGAGGAACTTGCGCAAGAAGTCCGAGGCGGGCAGTCCGAAGCCGCGCTCGAAGTGCGACATGAAGACCACCCGCTCGCCGTCTCGCGGAGTTGGCACGACCTCGTCGTCGGGTGCCCGGCACTCCACGCCGGGGGGAACCCTCCTGCTGGACACGAGCCAGGCGAGATTGGCCTGGGTGACGGAGGAACCCGCCCAGCTAGCCTTGGCCATCCTTGCGAGTGGGAGGAGTGGATGATTTTCGAAGGGAGTTGCTCGGAGGACAGAGTCCGCGGCGGCGCGGAAGCTTGCGCAGCGGCGGAGGGCTCGGTGGAGAAGAAGAACAGGAGGCAGAAGGGGAAAAGAGCAGGGAAGAAGAAAAGGAAATTACCGCAGGGGTATTTATACCTCCCTCGCGGGATTACCGTTACCACCACGGTAGTGGGATCGACTGTGGCGTGTGGTGGGTCCTGTGGCCGAATAGAAACGCACGCAAGCGCGGGCTGCGCGCGTAACGGCCGCATTTGATCCCACCTTCAGATCGTGGCCAGTAATTGCGCGTGATGGGACATGACGGCCAGTGGGCCCACAGCGTGAGAACTGGACACGTGGCGTCGTATCCTGGGCAACCAAACGACAAGGTCGTGGATGCTTGACACGTAGGCAGTGCCTGCGTGAAGGGCTGGATGTTGCTCTGCGCTGCAGAGGCTCAGTTTGCAAAATTTCGCTAAGTCTTTTTACTCGGATACAGAGTAGAAAGCAAGAGCTACTCGGAAAGAGGAGACTCAAGATACTTTCCGGATAGCTACTCGGAGGACCTACTCGGCATCTTGAGGTTCGATGGCTGAGATGCAAAGGCTGGTTTTAAGCTGGCAGAGCCTAGTGAACAAGTTCGCAAGACTCAACCAGCTTCGGGGACTGCTGTCGGGGGGTTACCCCCGAGTAGGGTAAAGACAGGTGGTAAAGGCCGCTCACAGAAGAGAGGTTTGGTCGAGTAGCCGACTACCGGGTACTCTCTACCCGGTCGACTGCTACCCGGTCTCACCTCAAGATGACCAGAAGGAGATATCAGTCAAGTTTTACCTTGTCGAGTAGAAGGTTTAGCCCAAGTACAATTGGCGGGAACCTTTGGCGGGAAACTACTCGGGCAGGAAGTCAAAGGAGCCGTTCTGACACAGGATCCCGCGTATCCTGGGTCCGTACTTGGCAGCATTCGAACTACTGTTCACGTGGGGACGGCCTGCCTGACAGTGACAGCATGGAAGCAGTCGGTGGCAGGATAAGGGGGACCTACTCTGTGACTAGGTACAGTGATACCAGTCTGTCCCCTAGTTTTGCCCAACGACTTTACAGAAGCAGCCAAGACCAACGACCAAAGCTGTCAGCGGGTACTCGGAGAAAGGACAGTGTGCACACTATGTCGACACTTGTCCAGATTTGGACGTATCCGGCTAGGGCACCATGTATATAAGGTGCCCAGCCGCCTCCTGCGCGAGGCAGACTCACAGACGCTCTCAGATGCTCCCATAGTGGCTCACTAGAAACCCTAGAAACCTTAAGTTCTTGCCCTAGCTCTACTCGGAGAGGAGCAAGGGGCTACTCGGTAGCGATATCATTTGTACTGTGGCTACTCGGAGAGACACCGTAATACATAGAGAAAGGCAGGAGTAGGGGTTTTACCTCCTCACGAGGGCCCTGAACCTGGGTACATCGTGTTGTTTGTGTTGTGTGGATCTTACCTCACGCGGCTACTCGTCGCGTGATCCCTCCCCGGACACCTCCAGCGTCCATCGTCCCCACATCTTTAGCCATCCCATGGCATCTGTCGTGACACCACCACGACACTATATTTGAGCATTATCTTGTTAACCGAAAAAGAAGTTAAAATTTGTAGTTAACCTATTCACCCTCTCCCTCTAGTTAACCTCTTGGTCATTCAATTGGTATCAGAGCCTAGTCTCTTTATTAAGGCTTTACTGCCTAAAGAGGAGGATGGACGGAGGGGAAGAACCCATTACCATGGGTGCCATACAAAATCTAATTCAAGCCATGATTGATAGCTCGGAGAAAAAGATGGAGGGTTTAATAAAAGAAATGACATATTCATCTAGTCAATCCAAAGAGAATTTTATTTTAGATGAAAATGGAAATCCCATTCCCTCTAAGGAAGGATCTGGGACTTCTAAGCCTAAAGATAGTAGTCATGAAAATTCCTTTGGGTATGCTTATAACAATGCTCCTAATGTTCAACATCCACATGTTAATCATATTGGTGGACCTCCTATGGTAGATAGGAACCGTTTTACTATTTGGAAAGCTTCCATGAAGTCTTACATGTGTAGCTCTTCAATGCAAATATGGAGGATCGTTGAGAATGGGTATGAGCCAAAGGAACCCCATGAACTTAAGCTCAAGTGATATCATAGATGAGCAACTCAATGCCCATGCCATGAACATGTTGGAGAAGGCAATGCAATTGAAGGTGTCGAGAACATCCGGCCCTTCAAAAGTGCCAAGAAAGCATGGAATTGCATAGTTGACATGTATTATGGCAACATAAACTTACAACGCTCCAAGAAGTCAATCATCCAAAGACAAGTTGAGAACTTTGATATGAAAGATGGAGAGAATATAAAAGACATGTTTAGAAGACTCAAGGCTCTTGTGAGTGACATGAGAGATTGTGGATTTAAGGATTGTAATGAGGATTGGGTCAAGGAGAAATTTCTACTCACCTTGATTCCATACAATGAGAACATGGTGATGAATGTGCAATCAAGGGATGATTACTTGGAGCTATCCCCCAATGATGTTTTGGGTCTATTTGTCACCTTAAAAGCCATGAAAAAGTCCTCTGATGATGTCATGGCCCGTGTGAATGGAATGAAGAGAACCTATCTTTCCTTCAAAGCCACTACCCATGAAGAAGATGACTCAAGTGATGATGGTGGTTCCTCACATGTTGTCTTTGAGAGATAGATGAGGACATCACATGAAGAATGTTTGGCCATTTCTCAACATAGGTGGTGGAATAAAAGAAACTTCGGATCAAATGCCACAAAGAACAAGGGAAAGGAAGTCTCAAGCATGAAGAAGGCAAGGACTTGCTTCAATTGTGGGGATAGTGAGAACTTTGTTTCCGAGTGTCCCTTCAAGAGTAGAATTTAAAATGGTGCAAGACTTATAAATAAATCCACCTTTATTACCAAGTCCAAGAACTTCATCAAGAGAGTCTCTCCTAGGGCATTGTTTGCAAAGGAAGTTGAATACACATCCGGTGATGAAGAGAGTGATGGTTATGGTGAACAAGTGGGCATGTCGGCCATGGCAAAGGGCATGATTCTTTCAAACTTAAGCCCTCTCTTCACCAACCCAAATGACAAGAAGGGCCCCTCGAGTCACAAGTGCTTCATGGCCAAGGGTATATCCCCAAAGGTGACTTATACACTCAAACTTGCAAACTCTTCTACTCCTTCTCTATTGGAATTTGTTGATAAAGATCCCTTGACAAACTTTGTGGAGAAACTAGAAGGAGAAACTAAAGCTATATTTGAATCCCTCATGGATCAATTAAGTAAGGCACATGGCCTGATTGATGAACATGAGGAGAGAATTGCATTACTTGAAAAGTTTGCTCGTGATGATGCTAGTAAAATTGAGGAGCATGAGAAAGCTCTATATGAGTCACATTACTTTAGAGAAATCATTGAAAAAACCTTTGCAATTTACATAGCTAAAGTAAAGTTTGATTGTGAACATGCTTTTGCTAAAGTAAAGGAATTCATGGCTTTAAATTATGAAACTAACAAAGGTTACAATGAGCTCATTAAGTATTTTGATAAGATTAAAATTGATCATAGAACACTCTCAAATGAGCTTAAGACTTTGAAAGAGTCAAAAGATATAAATGCAAATTCTTGTGCCACTAACCCTTTATGTGTCATGGCAACTCTCATTGAGGAGAACAATAGGTTGAAGGCCCAACTCAACAAAGGTATTGCCAAGTGCATCCAAGGGAAAAAGAACATCAACAATCTTTTGAGTATTCAAAAGAGAGTTATTGGGAAGGAAGGCCATGGGTTTGGGTTCTCATCCGAGAAGAACTACAAGAAGAAGTTAACTCCCTCCAGTAATGCTATTGTTTTTGTGAAGGAGGGTGAGTTGGCTAATGATGAAGTGGAGTTTGATATTATTGCTAAAAGTATTGTCCCTAGGTATACTACTACTCACAACAACTTTGCAGGAAAATACAACACATCTTATGTGGTTCTTAAATCTAGTGATGGTCATGTATATGCAAAATATATTGGAACTTCAGCAGGTAATTACTCACACATCGAAGGGGGAATCATGGAGGGTTGATGGAGAGGTGATGGCGATGATGATGATGGCGGCGATCTCCCTCCAGTTCCCGTCCTGGCAGGGTGCCAGAACAAGTACTTCTGTCTCCCGAACTAGGGGTTTGGGTGTCGGAGGAGCTACGGATCGTTTTCGGGAAAATCCTTCGGGGGTTCTGCGTTCGGGGACAAAGGCACCTTTTATACCAAAGGGGGCCCTGGGGTGGTCCCAAGCCCGTAGGGGCCCGCCAGGTGCGTCCGGAGGGAGACCGCGGCTAGCACCCACGGAGGCCCAGTGGCCCCCCTCTAGGTGTCTTTCGGGCTCCGGGATTCTTCCGGGGAAAAATAATTTCTCGAATTTTCCGAGGGAATTGAATTTCTGCACAAAACCATACAGTAAGGGTAATTATGCTGAAAACAACATTAATCTGTGTTAGTTTGATCCAAATCATGCAAATGTGAGGAGAAACATCAAGAAAAGTGGTTGGAAAAGTAGATACATTTGCGACGTATCAACTCCCCCAATTCTTAGCTTATTGCTTGTCCTCAAGCAATTAAGTTGACGAACTGGACGCTATAAATAAAAATTTGACAAACACTTTTCAATTAATATGGTGTGCATAAGACTATTCCATGATCAATATTTAACAAGTAGATGATTATTTCTATAAGGATAATAAAGTTCACAAACTCATTTTGGCTCATGAAAAGTGAATAGATAACCAAAAGTGAACAATATAAAATTCTAACATCAACTAGGTTGCAATGATCTTAATAAATCATGGTATGATGGTATCCCACTTTTCCTTAATTGTGTAGAAAAACATAAATGCCAGGGCACCTCCAAAGCTTAAGTGGTGACTAGATATAATAATTTCAGGAGAACAATATTGGAAACATGCCTTAAACAATAATATTTTGGGACAATGCGCATCATACTCAGAATGACAATCATGCCCTCCTAGCCGGTGCATAAAGTAAGAAGGCGGAGACTCATCATAAAATTAAAAGAAAGGCCCTTCACAGAGGGAAGCATAGATTACTCATGTGCTAGAGATTTTTATTTAATAAAAGTGAGGTATTGAAAATATAATTTTGAGAGAAGTGTATGTCTATGTCAACGAATGGTAATAAAAAAGTTATCATAATCCATTTCAAGCAAAGATTTTAGACTTTTGAGAGCGATTTCTATTAGCACTTTTTCTTTAAGGTTGACACTTCCGCCCACCTTGTCTTTCACAAACCAGGGCTAGCCGTATCCACGGGTGCCTACCAATATTCATCAATCCATGAGGAAGTGCATTTTTATATTATATTATTTGGCACCAGCAGATGAGGACATCCCTAGTACATCACCACTTAAACAAGATGAAGTGAGACTTGGACCTATGAAAAGATCAAGGACCAAGCTACTAGAACAACAGGTGAATTCACTCCTTATAGATTATGATGTTTGTGATAGTGAGAACTTTATACTGCCTAAGTCTATGCATTTATGTATGATCAGGTTTATTGATATCACAAACATGATGGTGGAAAACAACCAAGAGGAGCTGGAAAACAACATGGAGATGCTGGAAAACAAGATTACAAGTGGTGAAAACAAATATACGATGGAGAAAACAAACAAACAAGATGGTGAAAACAAGACTACCATGGTGAAAACAAATGTGCAAGATGGTGAAAACCATCATGCAAGTGTGGAAAACAACTACTAGCTTGTTATTCCACACTAAGAGAGAAGGAAAACAAGAGGAGGGCACCCCACTGAATATCAATGCGCCATATAGAAATCCTACTATGAGTAGGTATGGTTTGTATACCATATTTTGCCGCACCCCCTAAAGTGGGTTGGTTTGTATCCTTTCTTAGATTCCAAGTAGGAGTCCTAGTCCAAGAGGGATAGGTGCTTGCGCAAGGGATCCCTTGTGGCCGCACCCCTCCCCCTAATATACTCCCCTCCTGCGAGTTGTGGAGGCAGATCCAGTTTAAACCAAAGAAAACCCTAGCCTCTAGATTGTTTTGCTGCTAAGCATTCATCTTGAAGTTTACCATTGTAAAGTTGCATGATATATTGTTATTACATTGGGAATAGGGGGATACAGGACCACTTGTGATCTTTGATTACTTATGCAAGAATGTGTAGTTGAGAATATCCAAAGAGCTTAATTGTTGTTGCATTGGCAGCAGGGGTCATCCAAGTGAGAGGTCTCAGTGTAGCACTAGTTATCACAAAATCCAGAAAATTACCACAAAAAGAGAGAGAGCTCATTGAGAAGATCGGGCCACCCCATATCATCTTGGTATCAGATTCTCAGGTTTAATCGGTGAGCAAAGTTATCCCTAGTTTAGTTGTTTTTATTTCCTATCGAGAAAAAGCCATACAAAAATATTAGGGTTAGTCATTGCCAGAGCCTAGATCAACACCAAATTGCTACTCTGATTGCTGTTTATTCTTGATTTGCGTATCTGTTTTTCTGTTTTTAGTTTTCATCTATTAGGGTTCATATAGTTTCCTTTTTGTTCTATATCGAAAATCCCCACCAAAAATATTTGTGCTTTGATTTTGTTGCTCTCGGGAATTTTTAGACCTACAGCTTGTTTACAAGTTGATCTAGTTCCTCGATTTCACAAGGTTGTGTTGATGCTGTTTTCAATTAAAGCCAAATCGCATCCAAGCCCTAGTTGCTATCGGATTCCTACCGCCGCACGAGTTTGCACCAAATCCCTACCGCGCGCTATATCGCTGTTGTGGCCTGTGCCTTGCCCCGCTGGGATCCACCTCGCGCTTACCAAACCGCCCACCCGTGCCCTCAAATCCTTACCGCACGCGCCCCCACTCCTAGCCGCTGCCGGAGTCCTGCCGCGACCCAAAACCGCGTGAAAACGCTGCCGTCGCTGCCGCCAACCGTGCGATCCTAGCCACTATCGGACTCGACCCGCGCGCGCTTACAAATCCTTCACCACGCGCCCACCGCAGCACACCACAGCACAACACCCGCGCGTTGTCGTGAGTTCTCTGCCGGGAAGAGTTTTTGCGCAGTTTCTCTGCCGTACGGCACGAAAACATGGTGTTTCTCTGCCGCAGCCACACAGCTCTCCCGTGAGCCATCTTTTGCTCGTTTTTCTTAGTTTTTCTTTTGTTTTTCTCCTGTTTATCTCTAGGTTTCTGTTCTGGTCTTTGATAAGCCATAGCTACAACCTTTCTACAGCAAATATTAGGTACCAAAACCCAAAGACTAGCTGTTTAATTGCTATATAGGCTGCTCAATTTGATCAAGTTTCTGTCCACTTTTTATTTTCCATTAATTATTGCTTCTAGTTGATTCAAGACCATTGAAAAAATCAAAAAAATAGAGAAAAGAGAAAAGGTATAAAAAAATAGAAAGAGAGAAAAATCAAGAAGAGGCCGAGACATACTATCCCTAGTGGAAGCCTATCATCTTGGATATTTTTGTGGACATTTGAGCAATCGTGTGCCTGTTTTCATAGAGTATTTGCTAGTGTCTTTCTAGTGCTTGCAATATCTCTTCCATATAATTGCTAAGCCACATTTGTCTCCCAGTGTGAGTGTGTTCCTTTAGTGTTTTTTCATCACATTAGACAGTGCATTGGAGTTGTTATTTTGGTGTTGTTAGGATTCCCAACCAAGCCCCACCAAATACCATGTTTGCATTGTGATACTTGATAGCCTGGTTATTCTCTTCTCACACTTATCACATTATTCATTTCTCCTTGTTGGTAAGTCAATCCTATTCACTTTGGAACAGTAAGTGAAGCCATCTTTGCTTGGTTTTGAGTGAGTTGTGAGAGGCACCACAACCCATTGCTTATTTTTGTTACTAACAAATTAATCATGAGTTCTTCTAGTGATGTTGATGTGCAGGCAAGGAAGAAACCTGATGAGATGGTCAAGTGGAATGAATATGAAGCTTTGAGAGATACATTTTACAAAAAGAATTACTGCTGAGGTTGATAGATGATTCTTTGAGAGAGGAGTTGAGGAACATGGACCTCAAAATTGAAGCTGCGGCCACACAAGAATCTCTTGATACTATGCAAGACAATTTGACAAGAAAAATTGCCAATTTAGCTACATTGGTGGAACAACTACAAAGACCTCAAGCTAATGCTCCTAATGATGATGGGAGAGGCAATGTTAATGGAGCCCATGGAGGTTATGCAAGGAGAGTGCCTTTGGAAAACAATAGAGAGGATGATGGCTTGGGAAAACCAAAATTCTCTATTCCTAGTCTTGCCTGTGATTCTGAGGATGTGGAAGAATACTTGATGTGGGAGCTAAAAATTGAGAAATTATGGAGATTACATGAGTATCCTGAGGAGAGGAAGGTGAAGCTTGCATCTTCTGGTTTTGATGGCTATGCTCTCTTGTGGTGGGATGGCATTACAAGTTTGAGGGAAGAACAAGAACAACTAGAAGTTACTACATGGAGAGAGATGAAGCAATTGCTAAGAGAAAGATTTGTTCCAAGGAATTATATTAAAACTCTCTATGACAAGCTACAACAATTGAAGCAAGGTACCAAATCTGTGGATGCTTATTACAAGGAGATGGAATTGATCCTTCAAAGGGCTCGGGTTAGAGAGGAGCCAGAACAAACAATTCAAAGATTCTTGTCAGTATTGCAATTCAAAATAAAGAGCATTGTGAGGCATGTGCAATATAACAACATGAGTGAATTGTTGCATCAAGCAAGGGAGGCTAAATGAGGAGGTACAAGTGAGTGCTAGGAGGAGTTTCTCATCTCAAAAATCTGTTTTCATACCACCTACACCTCCAATTGCTGCAACCCGTGGGAATACAAGTACTAAACCCGAGACAAATACTTCAAGTGCAAGGAAAACAACAACACCAGCTTCGGGTCCTAGTAGTGCTACACCTGGCCCATGAAATAGATACATGACATGCCATACATGTGGAGGAAAAGTACACTTTAAGAGGGATTGCCCAAACAAGAAAATTATGATTATCAATGCTGATGATGAGTATGAGACTGGAGATGATGCTGGTCCTAATGAGGAGGATACATATGATGAAGATGGTCCTGTTGATGCTTATGCTACAAATTATCCAACCATTATTTGCACACAAGCTTTGAGTATTGTTCCTAGTGATGAGAGCCAAAGATGCAATCTATTTCAAACACAGGCAATGGTTGGTCCTCAAATGGCTTGCAAGGTGATCATTGATGGAGGGAGTTGCAGAAATCTAGCAAGCAAGGAGTTATGTGCAAAGATAAGATTGAGATATATTCCACACCCACACCCATATTATATTCAATGGTTGAATTAAAAAGAAGAAGTCAGGGTATGCCAAATTGTGAGAGTGGAATTTCAGATTGGACCATACCAAGATACAATTGAGTGTGATGTCGTTCCCATGTCAGTTTGTCACCTATTACTTGGAAGACCTTGGAAATTCGACAGGAAGGTTACACACAATGGGAGAGCAAACACATACCAATTGAATTGGAATAATAAGGATATTATCTTGAGGCCTATGACACCACAACAGATTGTGAATGAGTCTAGACAGAAAGTTGAAGTAAATCTAGAGAAGGAGAGTGAGAGCGATGAAAAGAGTGAATATACAACTTCTGTGGGTGAAAAAAAACCTAGGACGAGTGGTAAAAGTAAGGGAGTGAGCCGTTTAACAATGTTAGCCACCAAAGAAGACTTGAGAGAGTTTGGAGAGGATCCTAGCTTAGTAACTATAGTGCTCATGCACAAGGGGGAATTTTAGTTTCTAATGACATGAGTCCTCTTTCTATTGGTGTTTCTAATGTTTTGGAGGAGTTTGATGATGTTTTTCCAGATAAAGTACCCTCAGGGCTGCCACCATTGAGAGGGATTGAGAACCAAATTGATTTAATTCCTGGATCAGCAGTACCAAACCGAGCTCCCTATAGGACAAATCCCTAAGAGACAAAGGAAATTCAGAAACAAGTACAAGAGCTTCTTGATAAAGGTTATATTCGAATAAGCCTATCTCCTTGTGTTGTTCCTGTTATTTTAGTTCCTAAGAAAGATGATACTTGGCACATGTGTGTACATTGTAGAGCAATTAACAACATCACTATTCATTATCGTCATCCTATACCATGTTTGGAAGACATGTTAGATGAATTAAGTGGTGCTGCTGTTTTCTCTAAAATTGATCTGCGTAGTGGTTATCATCAAATTAGGATGGAAGACGGGGATGAATGGAAAACAGCCTTTAAAACAAAATTTGGTTTATATGAGTGGTTAGTAATGCCTTTTGGATTAACTAATGCACCTAGTACTTTCATGAGATTAAGAAACCATGTTTTGAGAGATTTTATTGGCAAATTTGTGGTTGTTTACTTTGATGATATTCTCATATATAGCCACAATGAACATGAACACATTGATCATATTAGACAAGTTTTGCATGTGCTAAGAGAAATAAATTGTATGGACATTTAGAGAAGTGCACTTTTTGCAAAGATAAGGTCATATTTCTTGGATATGTTGTTTCTAAACATGGGATTGAAGTGGATGAATCTAAAATTGAAGCAATTAAAAATTGGCCAATTCCCATGAATGTGAGTCAAGTAAGAAGTTTTAATGGACTAGCTGGATTTTATAGAAGATTTGTGAAAGATTTTAGTACTATTGCTGCCCCTTTGAATGATTTGATAAAGAAAGGTGTAAATTTCGAGTGGGGGTTGCTCAAGATATTGCTTTTGATACTTTGAAGAATAAGTTGATTTCGGCCCCATTATTAATGCTACCAAATTTTAATAGACAATTTGAAATTGAATGTGATGCTAGTGGCATAGGTATTGGAGGTGTGCTAATGCAAGATAAGAAACCAATTGCTTATTTTTCTGAGAAGTTACATGGAGCTGAATTGAATTATTCTGTCTATGATAAAGAATTGTATGCACTTGTTAGAGTTCTTGAAGTTTGGAAACATTATTTGTGGCCAAAAGAATTTATTATACATTCTGATCATGAGGCATTGAAATTTTTAAAGAGCCAATCCAATCTTAATAAGAGACATGCTAAATGGGTAGAATTCATTGAATCTTTCCCATACATTATTAAACATAAGAAATTATTAGATAATGTGGTTGCTGATGCTTTGTCTAGGAAAAATATGTTACTCACCAAATTGGATGTTCAAGTTTCGGGTTTGGAAGAATTAAAACCACTATATGCTGAAGATAAAGAATTTTCTACACCATATGCTAAATGTTCTAATGTGAAGGCTTGGGATAAGTATCATATACATGATGGATTTTTGTTTAGAGCTAACAAATTGTGTATTCCCGAGTGTTCTTTGCGTTTGATGTTATTGCGGGAATCTCATAGTGGTGGATTAATGGGACACTTTGGACGTGAGAAAACATTACTTATGTCGGCTGAATTTTTTTATTGGGAACATATGAGAAGAGATGTGAAGTTTATGAGCTACTTTTGGAAAACACTATGGGGGAAACTAGGAACAAAGCTGCTATTTTCAACAACATGTCACCCCCAAACTGATGGACAAACAGAGGTGGTTAATAGAACATTTTCAACACTATTGAGAACCATGATCAAGAAAAATCTGAGGGAGTGGGATGAGTGTTTGCCACATGTGGAATTTGCATATAATAGAGTCGTGCATTCTACTACTCAGCTTTTCCCATTTGAGGTGGTCTATGTATTCAAACCCATTGCACCACTTGATTTGCTACCACTTCCTATACAAGAGAGAACAAATATGGAGGCATCAAAGAGAGCTGATTTTGTGAAGAAAATACATGAGAAGACAAAGGATTCTATAGAGAAGAAAGGGAAGTATGTTGCTGAGAGAGTAAATAAGAAGACAAAGGAGGTTCTATTTCAAGAAGGAGATTTGGTATGGGTACACTTTCGAAAGGACAGATTTCCTAAGCTCAAAAAATCCAAGTTATTGCCTCAAGGTGCTGGTCCCTACAAAGTGATTGCCAAGATTAATGAAAATGCTTACAAGATAGATATTCCAATTGATGAGTTTGGAGTGAGTAATTCCTTCAATGTTGCTGATTTGACACCATATCATGTTGATGACCTTCATGCGTCGAGGTCGACGCCTTTTCAAGAGGGGGAGGATGATGAGGACATCCCTGGTACATCACCACTTAAACAAGATGAAGTGAGACTTGGACCTATGACAAGATGAAGGACCAATCTACTAGAACAACAGGTGAATTCACTCCTTATAGATTATGATATTTGTGATAGTGAGAACTTTATACTGCCTAATTCTATGCATTTATGTATGATCAGGTTTATTGATAACACAAACATTATGGTGGAAAAGAACCAATAGGAGCTGGAAAACAACATGGAAATGCTGGAAAACAAGATTACAAGTGGTGAAAACAAATGTACCATGGAGAAAACTAACATACAAGATGGTGAAAACAAGACTACCATGGTGAAAACAAATGCGCAAGATGATGAAAACAATCATGCAAGTGTGGAAAACAACTACTAGCTTGTTATTCCACACTAAGAGAGAAGGAAAACAAGAGGAGGGCGCCCCATTGAATATCAATGCGCCATATAGAAATCCTACTATGAGTAGGTATGGTTTGTATACCATATTTGGCCGCACCCCCTAAAGTGGGTCGGTTTGTATCCTTTCTTAGAGTCCAAGTAGGAGTTCTAGTCCAAGAGGGATAGGTGCTTGCGCAAGGGAGCCCTTGTGGCCGCACCCCTCCCCCTTATATACTCCCCTCCTGCGAGTTGTGGAGGTAGATCCAGTTTAAACCAAAGAAAACCCTAGCTCTAGATTGTATTGCTGCTAAGCATTCATCTTGAAGTTTACCATTGCAAAGTTGCATGATATCTTGTTATTCCATTGGGAATAGGGGGATATAGGACCACTTGTGATCTTTGATTACTTGTGCAAGAGTGTGTAGTTGAGAATATCCAAAGGGCTTGATTGTTGTTGCATTGGCAGCAGGGGTCATCCAAGTGAGAGGTCTCAGTGTAGCACTAGTTATCACAAAATCCAGAAAATTACCACAAAAAGAGAGAGAGCTCATTGAGATGATCGGGCCACCCCATATCACCAACTCTTGGCAAATTTAGATGATCACGGATTCCATACTCATCGGGTGAAATAAGGGAGAAGAACTCTGCTTGACATAAACTATGATAAACTTTAAATTACTTCCTCATGAGCTAAAACAGGAACACCAAACAAGTTTAATAATTTTGAAGGTTTTAAAGGTAACACATGAGCAATTTTACTGGAGTGGAGGTCAAATACCACATATAGGTAGGTATGGTGGAGGCATTGGAAAAGTTTGGTTTTTGGGAGTTGGATGCACGAGTAGAGCTCATACTCAGTATAGGGTGAAGGCTAGCAATAGACAGGGAGCGACCAACTAGGAGAGCGACAATGGTCATAATCATGCATTGCGACAAAACATCATTGAATAAAGCATGGATGCAATATTATAACCCTGAAAATAAGAAATCGCCGAGGCTTATATTCGCTTTCTTTATAGTCTTACATGTGTGAACATGTGCCAAGTCAATCCAAATAAGTTCTTCAAAGGAAGAGACCATCAAAAAATACTAGCTTATAAAAAAAACACGTGTGACATTCTAATAACACATTGAGCACTCCTAATTATTCGAGACTAGTCATAAGAAATCATCAACTATTAAAGTAAAATTATACATACAACTATCTATCATGACAAGCTAATGTAGGATCATGCGAATAAACATATGTACATAAATGAAGAGAAAAGAGTCCATACTAACTTTCTAATCTCGTCCATTTCATCATATATCGTCATTATTGCTTTGCCACTTGCACAACAGGATGATATAAAAAAATATAGCACAAACGCCACCGTGGAGATGAGCTGAACTCTGCAAACAACTATTGATGAGGACATCAATAGTACATCACCACTTAAACAAGATGAAGTGAGACTTGGACCTATGACAAGATCAAGGACCAAGCTACTAGAACAACATGTGAATTCACTCCTTATAGATTATGATGTTTGTGATAGTGAGAACTTTATACTTCCTAAGTCTATGCATTTATGTATGATCAGGTTTAATATTGATAACATAGACATGATGGTGGAAAACAACCAAGAGGAGTTGTAAAACAACATGGAGATGCTGGAAAACAAGATTACAAGTGGTGAAAATAAATGTACCATGGAGAAAACAAACATACAAGATGCTGAAAACAAGACTACCATGGTGAAAACAAATGTGCAAGATTGTGAAAACAATCATGCAAGTGTGGAAAACAACTACTAGCTTGTTATTCCACACTAAGAGAGAAGGAAAACAAGAGGAGGGCGCCCCATTGAATATCAATGCGCCATATAGAAATCCTACTATGAGTACGTATGGTTTGTATACCATATTTGGCCGCACCCCCTAAAGTGGGTCGGTTTGTATCCTTTCTTAGAGTCCAAGTAGGAGTTCTAGTCCAAGAGGGATAGGTGCTTGCGCAAGGGAGCCCTTGTGGCCGCACCCCTCCCCCTTATATACTCCCCTCCTGTGAGTTGTGGAGGTAGATCCAGTTTAAACCAAAGAAAACCCTAGCCTCTAGATTGTATTGCTGCTAAGCATTCATCTTGAAGTTTACCATTGCAAAGTTGCGTGATATCTTGTTATTCCATTGGGAATAGGGGGATACAGGACCACTTGTGATCTTTCATTACTTGTGCAAGAGTGTGTAGTTGAGAATATCCAAAGGGCTTGATTGTTGTTGCATTGGCAACAGGGGTCATCCAAGTGAGAGGTCTTAGTGTAGCACTAGTTATCACAAAATCCAGAAATTACCACAAAAATAGAGAGAGCTCATTGAGAAGATCGGGCCACCCCATATCATCTTGGTATCAGATTCTCAGGTTTACTCGGTGAGCAAAAAGTTATCCCTAGTTTAGTTGTTTTTATTTCCTATCAAGAAAAAGCCACAAAAAAATATTAGGGTTAGTCATTGCCAAAGCCTAGATCAACACCAAATTGCTACTCTAATTGTTGTTTATTGTTGATTTGCATATCTGTTTTTCTGTTTTTTTTTCATCTATTAGGGTTCATCTAGTTTCCTTTTTGTTCTATATCGAAAATCCCTACCAAAAATAATTGTGCTTTGATCTTGTTGCTCTCGGGAATTTTTAGACCTACAACTTGTTTACAAGTTGATCTAGTTCCTCGAATTCATAAGGTTGTGTTGCTGCTGTTTTCAATTCGAGCCAAATCGCATTCGAGCCCTAGTTGCTATCGGATTCCTGCCACGGCACGAGTTTGCACCAAATCCCTGCCGCGCGCTATATCGATGCCGTGGCCTGTGCCTTGCTCCGCTCGGATCCACCTCGCGCTTACCAAACCGCCCACCCGTGCCCTAAAATCCTTACCGCGCGCCCCCCACTCCTAGCCGCTGTCGGAGTCCTGCCGTGACCCAAAACCGCGTGAAAACGCTACCGTCGCTGCCGCCAACCGTGCGCTCCTAGGCACTATCAGATTCAACCCGCGTGCGCTTACAAATCCTTCACCGCTCGCCCACCGCGGCACACCATAGCACAACACCCACGCGCTGCCGTGAGTTCTCTACCGGGCAGAGTTTTTGCACCGTTTCTCTACCGTACGGCACGGAAACGTGGTGTTTCTCTGCCGCAGCCACACAGCTCTGCCGTGAGCCATCTTTTGCTCGTTTTTCTTAGTTTTTCTTTTGTTTTTCTCCTGTTTATCTCTAGGTTTCTGTTCTGATCTTTGATAAGCCATAGCTACAACCTTTCTACAGCAAATATTAGGTACCAAAACCCAAAGACTAGCTGTTTAATTGCTCTACAAGCTGCTCAATTCGATCAAGTTTATGTCCACTTTTCTATTTTCCATTAATTATTGCTCCTAGTTTTTAAAAAATCAAAAAATCAAAAAAATAGAGAAAAGAGAAAACGTTTTTAAAAAAGAGAGAAAAATCATAAAAATAGAGAAAAGAGAAAACATTTTTAAAAAAGAGAGAAAAATCAAAAAGAGGCCGAGACATACTATCACTAGTGGAAGCCTATCATCTTGGATATTTTTGTGGAAAACACCAGGGAGAGAGAGAAGCTCTCCGACAGGGAGAAATCTGCCGGGGAAATTCCTCTTCGGAGAGGGAAAATCATCCCCATCGTCACCGTCATCGCTCCGGGCATCATCAAGATTGTCATCGTGATCATCATCACCACCAGCACCAGCACCCTCGTCATCCACCTTCATCCCGCTATAACAATTAGGGGCCTTTATCGTTGTTTTACATGAGATCTCTCTCCCGGTGTGGATTACTTGTTAGTAATTGATGCTTGTGAGATTTTTCGGTGTCAGCTCTTTGTGACCAGATTGTTATTATCCATTATATCACCTCTGATTATGATCCATATGATGTCTTATGAGTAGTTCGTTTAGTTCTTGAGGACATGGGAGAAGTCATGATGTTAGTAGTGAAGTTATGTTGAAGTAATATCTCGTGGTTCGGTATTTAAGTTGTCGTGCTATTCTTCTAGTGGTGTCATTTGAACATCGACTACATGATACTTCACCTTTATGGGCCTAGGAGGATGCATTGTGTATTTGGCTACTAATTGTGGGGTTACCGGAGTGACTGATTCCTAAACCCCCGTTAGGAAACCAATGCACGAGGGAGCGTAGAATCCCGGAGTTTTAAGGTTGTGGTTAGATTTATCTTAATTATTTTCTTGTATTTGCGGATGCTTACGAGGGGTATAATCAAAAGTATGTATTAGTCCTAGTTGGGCGGTGCATTAGCATAGGTTCACCCACACAACACTTCACGAACCAATAAATATTAATCAACCGTAACGAAGCGAAATCACTTGAAGAAATTCCCATGTGTCCTCGAGAATGTTTGGTAGTCATAAGTAGAACAACCGACTTGTCCTTTGCTCTCAAAAGGATTGGGCCACTCGCTGCAATATTATTTACTGCACTTTATTTACTCGCACTTTAATTATCTGCTATATCAAAAACCTCCAAAAACTCGTTTGCTAGTGTTTACAGTGAATCCTCTATCCAACCTGCTTGTCAACACCTTCTGCTCCTTGTTGGGTTCGACACTCTTATTTGTGGAAAGTACTACGATACACCCCGTATACTTGTGGGTCATCAGCAACATCTACCCCAAACAAAAACTTGTAACTCCACAAGAAAAGGCAAAGGATGAAGAACACCCTAGAGAGGAAAAACGTAGAGTTACCCTCTTCCATGGAGGAGCTGCATGGGGAAGATGATGCTCGAAAGATGGAGGGAATGGATCCAGAGAGCATCCTGGAATCTTCGATGGTTGGAACTCCTCCGGTGAGGAAGGGGTGGCGGCAGGGAGCAGTGGAGAGGGAGAGGTCGGGGTGGAGGGGAAGTTCTGATATGGAACTCCCAACCCCAGCCTCTTCTAGCAAAAAAAACTACTAGGGGCGGATTATCCGGCCTATGGGGGGAGGATAATCCGGCCTGCTCTGCCACTTCCTCAAAATGCATAAAAACAAACAAACCCTTGCGTGTAGGAGAGAGACGATTTATGATTTGAGAGGGGCATAAGATAAATTTTCACACCGGCAATAGTACTCCATACTCTTATTTGCAAGAAAAAAATTCCCAAAAGCAAAATTTTGAGTATGTTTCCCAAGAACAACAAAAAAAACTAAAAGCAGCAAAGACAAACAAATAAAACCAAATGAAGCTCAAATAAGAACCAACTCTTCAAAGAAGAGGTTGGTAGCCTAAGACACCATGTAAGAGATTATGGTATGACACCGTGAAAATATATCTTGGGTGCATTGCGAATTCTCAACATTTTAGCTCACAATTCAACATTAGAAACAGAGAAATAAAAATAAATTTTTGCTTTGGGCATAATGGGGTGGGGGGAGAACCCAACGTGTTAGGATAACACCCCCCCTATTTCCATGCCAACACCTAAACCCAAACACATAGTTAACTATAGGCGTGTATGCAGGATCCTTAAGTCAAAGTCCTTGAATCGATGATATTTAGCTCATTTCTCAAAAACATGAATCTTGAATCATCTAGAGGCTTCATGAACATGTCCACGAGATTGTCCTTGGTTGGGACATAGGCTAGCACAATATCACCTCTTGCCACATGATCCCGGATGAAATGATGACGAATCTCAATATGCTTCATCCTTGTGTGTTGCACGGGGTTGTAGGCGATCTTAATGGCACTCTCATTGTCACATAAGAGCGACACCTTCTCCAAGTGAACATCATATTCTTTGAGGGTTTGCCTCATCCATAGCAGTTGGGTGCAAGCACTAGCGGCCACCACATACTCGGCTTCGGCGGTTGAGAGATATAAAATTTTGCTTCTTAGAAGACCAACTCACCAAAGAACTACCAAGGAATTGGCAAGCCCCGGAAGTTGATTTACTATCATATTGCTCATCGTCCCAATCCGAGTCCATGTACTCCTTGAGAGGAAATTGTGCCCCCTTTGGGTATCACAAACCAAATCTTGAGGTATGAACCAAATTCCGAAAGATCCTATGGACCACCACCAAGTGACTTTTCTTAGCAGCCGCTTGATACCTTGCACACACTCTTACACTCACACAACGGGACTAGATGCACAAAGATAAAGCAAAGAACCAATCATAGAACTATACAACTTTTGGTCCACATCTTTACCATCCGGATTACGCTTGAGATGGCATTTGGTTTCCATTGGAGATACCTTCTCTTTATCACCTTGGAAGTTGAACCTCTTGAGCATGTCTTGGGTATACTTGGCTTGAGAAATGAAAGTCCCACGATCCAATTGCTTGATCTCAAAGCCAAGGAAGAATTTGAGATCTCCCATCATAGACATCTCAAACCTGTCAGTCATAAGCTTTGAAAATTCATAATTTAAAGCTTTGTTAGTTGAGCCAATTATAATATCGTCCACATAGAGTTGGCATATGAAAAACTCTCCTTTTACCCTCTTTGTGAAAAGGGAGGGGTTGATTTTCCCAACTTCAAACCAACGGTCTTGCAACAACTCTCTAAGGCGCTCATACCACACACGTGGTGCTTGTTTAAGTCCATAGAGCGCCTTAGAGAGCTTGTAGACATGGTTAGGGAATTTGGGGTTCTCAAACCCGGAGTTTGCTTAACATATACCTCCTGTTTCAACGGAACATTTAGAAAAACACTTTTTACATCCATTTGTTGCAATTTAAAGTTATGTGAAGATGCATAGGCAAGAAGGATACAGATGGACTCAAGGTGAGCCACTAGAGGATAGGTTTCATAAAAGTCAATGCCTACCACTTGATTGTACTCTTGAGCCACCAATTTTGCCTTGTTACTCACAACAATACCATTCTCATCTTGCTTGTTCTTGAATATCCACTTCATCCCAATAACATTATGACAATCTTTTGTCTTCTCAACTAGCTTCCAAGCCTTATTACGCTCAAAGTTATTGAGCTCATCATGCATAGCTTCCAACCAATCCGAAACTTCAAGAGCCTCAGACACCTTCTTTGGTTCCACCATGGATATGTGAGCTTGATGCTCACTAAAGCTTGCCAATTGAGCTCTTGCGTATGTCCTGTTTTGCACATCACTCAACACCATATCATGAAAGGCATCAATATGCTTTAAGGCTCTAGCCACTCTTGCGGCATGACGGGCTTCGATCTCCTCATTATTGCAAGGAGGAATTACTTGATAATCTTGATCATTTGGGTCCTCGTCATAAACGGTATGTTGGCCTTGATCATCATCTTGACTTGCTTCAAAAAGAGGAGAAGAAGATGAAGAAGGTTTATCTTGGCACTGACCTTGGCTAGCTTGAATGATAGGAGTGCTTGGTTCTTGCATAGAAACTTGGTCAACAAGAGGAGGGTCTTGAACTTTTTCTTGGGTTGGTGCTGATACGTCATAAAAGTATCCTTAATTTCTGATGTTCCATGTTGTTTTCATGCCATATGCTACATGTTTTCCTTACACTTTATGTAATTTTTATCGATTTCCCGGGACTAACCTATTGACAAGATGCCACATAGCCAATTCCCGTTTTCTCCTGTTTTTAGTTTCAGAAAAGTTGTTCTGGAAATATTCTCGGAATTGGAAAATTCGAAGCCCAGAAGTATTAGAATTCCTGAAGGTTCCACGGAGTCCCGCATGTTAGTTATATTTTATGGAGAGACACCTCTAGTGAGCTGTGGACCCCGGTCCATTTTCTCATATTGATAATACACACATTTCTTTCACTGTTTTCAAACTGCTACTACTGTTTTCATACCATTCTCATACTATTGTTCACACCATACGTTTAACCTCTTTGTCTTCAGCAAAACCGGTGAGATCGACAACCTCACTACTTCGTTGGGGCAAAGTGAATTGATTGTGTTGTGTAGGTTCCACGTTGCTGCTGAACCGGTAGTTCGCCCTGCCATCTCAGCTGAATCAACCTTTGGAAGTTTCTTCTTTCTCCTATTAGTCTATTCAACCTTGGTTTCTTTCTGAGGGAAACTTGCTACTATGCTCTTCATACCTTCCTCTTGGGATCTCCCAACGACCGTGTGTTAATTTCCGGCGCCATTGCGGGGGAGGAAGAGAATTTCTGCAAGGGGTGTCTCTCACCTCCAATCTCTTTACTTTGTTATTGTTTTCCTTGTTACTTGCTTTATCATGCTTGCTATCAACGTTTGATGTCTTTGAAACCATATCTTCTTACGTTAAGGAAAATTATGACTTTGATGACGTGGAACAAACTGAGGAATTTATTGCTTGGAAGGGCGTATTCAAAATTACAAATATGATATTTATGATATACTTGAATATTGCTTTGATAACTACAAGGATTGTAATTACTACATATTTCAATATCTTAATCAATTCTCTCCCCCAAAGGGAGAGTCTAATGCCTTGCAGGAACCCATGGAAGAAGAAACTGCTGAATCTGGAAGCTCATTGGATGAAAAAGAGGAGGAGAGTGATGATCAAGAGTAGGAAGAATGGAGCTACCCATGTATACCTCCCAATGATAGTAACTCTTTCACTCATAGTTGTGATTATCCTATTGATTCTTTTGAAATATCCTTTTTTTTGATGAAGTTGATACTTGCTATACTTGTGACCTTGATACTACTATGAATGAAACATGTGAGAATGCTATTGCTACTGTTATTTATGATAATCCATGCTACTTTGATAAATCCTATGATAATCCTCTATCTATTCCAACTATTGATATGCATGATAATGAGGAAGTTTGTTTAGAAAATTTATATGATAATGCTCTAGATGATGGTCCTATGTTACTTGATGTTATAAATTATAATTCTACTGAAAATAGGATTTCTATAATGTGTCATATACCCTTTATGAGTGATCAGTCATCTTTTTTTGTTATTGCTAAAAGTGGGAAAAAAGAGGAGCTGATTTTAAATTTTGATCCCACTGTTTTGGAGCTTGATATGAATTGTGTACTTTTAGACTATGACAAATATGCTTTATGTGATAATTATGTTGTTGAGTTTGTTCATGATGCTACTAAAAATTATTATGAGAGAGGAAAATATGGTTTTAGGAATTTTCATGTTACTAAAACACCTCTCTTTTTGTTGAAAGTTTTGAAGTTGCTCTTGTTCTACCTTCCCATGATTTCTAGTTTGAGCTTCTTTAATTTATTTATTTACAAGATTACTATGCATAAGAAGTGGGTGAGACTTAAATTTGTTTTATACTTGCTTCTTTATGCTCTCTTTTGCTTAATTCATATTTCTTATCTGAGCATCTTCTTTCTTTCTGGTCCTAGCTAAAAGGCGTTAAAGAAAAGCACTTCTTGGGAGATATCCCATGGTTTTATTTTTGCTTTGTTTTTCTCTGTTTTCTTTGAGTCAAGGGGTTGTATACTTCTATAGTAACTCCTTTGTATCTTTATTTTCATGTTTTAGTTGTGCCAAGTAAAGTTTCTAACGAAAGTTGGAGTTGGTTTTGGATTTCTACGCAGGAAACCGATTTCTGCTGTCCAGAAAGATCAAAATTACCTGAAATTTTTTGTGAATATTCCTCAGCCAATTCTGAAACTTTTTTGTTCTTTATTTCGATCTGAGCAACGTAAGTACCTCTAAAAAATATGTCTTCACAGACTGTTCTGGTTTTGGCAGATTCTGCAGTTTTTCTTGCATTTGCTCTTTTACGATGTCAAGTGGAGTTCTTTGCTTCACAAAACATCAGTGGCTGTAGCTAATGTTTAAAAGTATCAATATCACTTGTGGCCATGCAGAACGCATGGATTTTAGATTGCTGCACTAACCCTCTAATGCGAATTACTTTGAGTGTGGTGTGAAGAAAGTTTTCAAGGGTCAAGAGAAGAGGGTGATATAATGTGATCAAGAAGAGTGCAAGGTCAAAGCTTGGGGATGCCCACGTGGTTCATCCCAGGAAATTCTAAGAAGACTCAAGCATCTAAGCTTGGGGATACCCAAGGCATCCCCTTCTTCATCAACAATTTATCAGGTCACTCCTAGTGAAACTATATTTTTATTCGGTCACATCATATGAAGTTTACTTGGAGCGTCTGTTTGTTTTCTTTTGTTTTCCTTTGTTTATTTTGTTTTCCGTTATGCAATAATATAGTTGGAATCTAGGATTATTTGTGTGGGAGATAGACACGCTCCGCTTTTTCGTTTGAATACTCGTTATGCTTGTATTCTTAGTTTTTCTCCTAGCTGCTGCAAAATTCCTGGCTAGCTCCTGTTTTTCTTGCATCTCTTATTCAGAGCTGTTAGTTTTAGTAGAGTTGTGTTAGTACCCTCTTGTTTCATTGCTATATCTCTTGGAGAGTTTTTTTTAGTATAAATTGCTTGATGTTGGAAAGCAGTAGTACAGTTTTCGTGCATATGAAGGTGAAAATAGAAGCTTGTATAGACTGTGACTAGAATTTTTCATGTCATGCTAGATGTTATTTTAATTCTAAAGCCTAGTAGTTATTTTGTAGCATGATTTGTATCAAATATCTGAGAGTGTTTAATGTTCCTTAGAAAGAATCATGAGTTGTTCTTGTCATATTGAAGCATAAATTTGTGGTGTTCTCCTTTGAATGTTTTATTTGGTTGACTTGGCACATGCTTACACCATGTTTATGACTACAAATCAGTCACTTACAACTTCTATGATTATTTAGTTTTTGAACTTGTAGTACCACTTATGCTTTGATTAATAATGTTTTTGTCTCTATGCATGATTATGGCCATTATTGCTCTCTTGATTTGTCGCTCCAAGTCTTTTGCTAGCCTCCACCTGTATTGAGTATGAGCTCTATACACGCATCCAACTCGCAAAAAACCAAAGTTTGCCAAATGTGTCCACCATACCTACCTACACGTGGCATTTAACTGCCACTCCATAATAAATTGCTCATGTGGTACCTTTAAAACCTTCAAAATTACTCTTGTTTTGTGCTCCTGTTTTAGCTCATGAGGACGTAAATAGATAATATTTATCTCACTTGTTGATTGGAATTTCACACCCTGGACTAGTGGCTGCATCCGCTTATCCAGTTGATAGAAGAGTTGTCTTCTTGTTGAAGTATTGGTGAAAAGCTCTCGTCTCACATGGGAAAACAAATTCTAAGTCTTCGAAAAAAAAACTTGACACTAATCATCTTGAAAACAAATTCTAAGTCTTAGAAAAAAAATTCTAAGCTTCAAGCCTTCACATTGGTTGGTCTTCTTAAGGATCATCTTCAAGCTCCTTTGTAGCTCCCTCCTTGGTGGTGATTTCATTGAAATTTCCAACACTTGATGGTTTTTATACAAACTAGGGGCTGGTCTTGATCTAACTTATCCATAGTACAAGGTCTAAGGGAACATAAAAGAAATGGGAGAAAAACTTAGAAAAAAGGGGGTTGGTCTTCTTGAAATTCATTTTGATTTCTTATAGTACTTCCACTTTCTTGAGTTTCTTCTAATTGTGGTGAAGTCTATGTTCTTCTCTAAGTTCTTCAATGATCTCCCATGTAGTGTTTATTGTTGAGTTGAAAAATAACATATGAGTTGTCCTCTAGCACCTTAGGGACTTAGTCATATTAGAACAAGATAGGAATTTTGAGGGGTAGATAGAAGTTATGGGTACTAGAGTTTAAGATTCACTAGTTAGTCTATTATGTGATGGACACACACTAAGGACTTAGTCTTGGATCCAAAATAGCCACAACATCAAAGATAAAAAGATGGAAACAAATACCATGGCATGATCAACTATGTGGTTCACAATGATTGATTTTTGGCCCAAAATTACATGGTAATGGTCTAAGGGTTTCAAAATGGTTTAGGTTATTATGTCTCTGGTCCAAGGTTATTATTTGTAGCAATTTTTCAAAAGTAACCATCTTTAAATTATTCATAGAATTAAATCTATGTCAAAAATACTCATATGGATAACTTAAATCTAGATTCAATTTTAATTTGTTGAAAAATTATTTTAGGACATAGGATATGAAATTACACATCCTAAGGTTTTAAAATATATTTTATTTGCAATTTTTGGATTTGTAGAATTTGAGTTATGCCAAAATTGATCAAACAAGCATATTTAAATTTGTACCAATTTAAGTGTGTGAAATTTAAATTTGGAGAGTGTTAATAGATTCTACATATCAAGGGGTTTTCAAGAAGTCCATGTTTGCTAAATTTGGAGCTATGGTTGAAAAGATATGATGATTACAATTTACAGGGACTAATGTGCAAAACTGCCAATTAAATTCTATTCGGAAAATAAAACAGAAATATGAGTGGATAAGGCTAGGCTACGTGGCATCGTCTGATAGGCTAGGGTTGCTAACGCAGCAGCTGACTGGACTGCTGACTTGGCCAACACGCGGCGTGATGTGGTTGGCCGATACCTTTTCGCTTAAGTGATCAAACACAGATCGTCAGATCGTGATCTAACGGCTAAGGTTAAATCTAGAGCTAGGGTTAGCTCGGGCTGCCGGAGGGCCGCCCGAAAATGGAGATGCCGGCGGTGCTGCGGTTGGAATTCGATGGCGCAGACGCTGTAGGGGGTGTCGGGCTAAAGGGATGCGACGACAGGGTTCTCTGCGAGGCGACGAGCATGATGGAGGTGACGATACAGGCGTACTCCTCCTCGGACGGTAGCGCGAAGCGGACGGAGACGCCGTGCTTTCGGTGACGCGCAGACGAGCTTGGCGGTGCCGATTTCCTGCGCCAAAAAGTCGGGCAGGGGCATCAAAACACGTGCACGGTCAAGGGGGCTCAAACGGAGGGGTTTTGGGGCCAAGAATTTGCTCATCGTGGTCGGAATCAGAGAAACACGACGGCGAAACGGTAGATCTCCAGCGACAAAATTCTCCGGCCTCGGGGCACTATTCTTTGCAAAGAGGAAGGGGAAACTGAGAGGATTCAGGGGGCTATAAGAAGGGCCAGAGGGGGAAACTAATGCGGCCTTAAATCGTGAGGAATTAACATCGCCAGTTTTCTGCCGTTTCTCGGGTTTGAATGTGAGCTTGATGACGACATGACGTCATGACACCATCACCTTCTTTTTTTCTTGTTTTTTTTTATCTTTTGTTTTATTAATCCAATGACATGAAAATAATTTCTGAAATTTTGTAAAAGTAACATATTTCATCTAAAACAAGTGTGTGTTGTTTTTCCACACATTTGAAACTTTGAATTCAAAATTTGAGTGATTTCTTAAATGATATAAAAATACATTTCAAATAATAAAAACCAATAATTAGGAAAATTGGGTGTATAAAAATAAGAAAAATTATAAAAATAAAACCATTGAGTTTATAAATCATAATATATTATTTTGAGCCCAAATTAAATGTTGAAACTCATTTTAATATTTAAGTCATTGATAAATGCTTTGAAACAAAATAATACCCCCTCCGGTCCGGAAAATCTGTCGGAGCTGGTAAAGGATTTTGTACTAAACGCAGACCACTCTCAAGACATTTTTATCAGGCCGGAGGGAGTAATTTTTAAGTTTTTGTATTAATAATTAAATGTTATTAAGGATCATATTCCTTATGTTTTCAAAAGCCAAAATTATATTATCAAAGCATAATATAATTCCAATATCTTTGTTTTAAAACATTACATGAAAATAATTTTGTTTCCTTGATCAAGATCATGGTTTATAAAATAGAGGCATATTTGGATAACAATTCCATTTACATTGGAAAACAGATATAATATTTTTTTGTTTTTGGTGACTTGCATTAACAAGAAAACAAAAGTTTTAATTTTTAGTGATTTTTTAACTTTCCAAAAATCAAGGATGTTTCAAACTACCACCCTTAAAGAAATCCCGTCCCAAGATTTAGGAAGGCTAGAAAGAAAGATTAGGTTTGGGTAACTAGGTTGCAAAACAATTGGGTGGGCTACCACCCTTAAAGAAACTTTTGTGGGTAGTCTATACACTCTTGTCTAACTGTCTGCTGGTTTTACCATATCTTCAGCTGGAGTCATACTTCATCATCTATAATGTTCTTGTATAGCATATACCAACTCCTTGGTATTTGGGTCTTGAATCTACGTATACAAACTTTAGGGTCCTTGACGAAGGGATGGATCCTAGGCCTATCGGGTGTGCCTACCCGGTCTCAGGCCCGAGGCCCAAGCTCCAAAGGAGGCGCCATGAACTGTTCTATAAGGCCCAATCGAAGCCCACCCGCAAATCCTTGTGGGTTAAGAAAGGAAACCTGTAACCGACTTAGGTTTAGGGTTTGTATCCCCCGGGCACGGTTTGAGACCTGGCTATCTATATAAAGCCAGGAGAACCACCAGGGGGAGGACCAAGCAATACCACACCACCAAAACCTTGAGATCGAGATCGTACTCTCGACTTGAGTATCCCCCATTGTAACCGATCTACTCATTAATACAGATCGACAGGTGCAGGAGTAAGGGTTTTACCTCTACGAGGGCCCCGAACCTGGGTAAATCGTGCCCCCTGTCTAGTCGATGATCGTCGCTAGCGCCTACACGTTCTCCTAATCGAAACCCTATGGGTTCACCCGAGGGACTTGTTAAGATGCATATTCGACAATTGGCGCCGTCTGTGGGAACGGCGGACGCTGGATCTCCGGCATCTTCGGCCTCATCGACAACCAACTCACGCTGGATCCCCGGGACTTCGACTCCAACCAATCCGATCCGAATCGGATCGGTCATCGTCGCCCCTCACTCGTCGGAATCGCGCCCGATATTCAGCGACTTGGAGAAGAGTATCACGTTTATGTTCGGGAGCTTCCAGTTCTATACCAACAAGGACGGAATTCTCCACTTCCCCGAGCAAACCAATATCGAAGGATCAGAATCTGGGTCAATCTCTAGCCTAGAAGCTGTCGATTCACGACCCCGCTACGTGGATCGCGACTTGGCGAAAAGCGGCGAATCTGTCCGCCTCAACACCAGCAACTTCCATACCCTCTCCACAGAGGAACCTTCTCGGGCCAGGAAAGCCTTCCTAACTACGCCTAGGACCCGCGAGCCATATCTAGCTCAGGTCTGCATGGCAGGATCAGGAGGCCCACCCGAAGAAACTGAGAACAGCGCAAGGGAACGCGCTGCCATCGGCGTCTCACGAGCTGCTTGGGATCGGGCAAAGGAGGCCATCCGCACAAGCACACTACTGGAACCCGGAGCTCCTCACGAGGACATGACCGCCTACCACTACCATCTAGTGAGAGCGGCTACTGCAATCAAAGAAGCTCGAATAGATCTAGCCGAGCGAAAGAGATTAGCGGATGAGTCAAGCCAGCGCCGAGCCACGCTGTCCTTGACACCTTCTGTCGGGAACCGTCCTGCGAGAAAAGGATACGACTCAAAAACCGCGACCATGGATGGCGAGTCCTTGAGCGGGATCAGCAAATCACTCATGCGTGTCGACGAAGACGGAAACATCCCTCCGCAAACTCCCGCAACTGCGGTACTAGCCGCAGCCACCTACATGCAGATAAATCAACCAGGGGAAAACGATCCCCGTGCAGAACAATACAAGCAAGTTCAGAAAGGATTAGGCATGGCAGCCGCAAAACTCGCCTCCTACGATCGCAGGAAAGCAGCCGCTCAGAAGGACAAGGAAGCATCCCGCGGACACAGGGGCACATCGCCTAGCAAGGAAAAATCGCCTCGTCGCGCACGAGGAAAAGAAGCCCGACGATGTGGAGATAGCCCGAGTGGCAGCTACAGCAGCCCGAGGGATCGAGACCGTACCCGCAGCCCGCGAAGAGGTCGAGATCGCAACCCGCGAAGAGATCGAGACCGCAGCCCGCGGCGACACAGCAGCCGCTCGCGACATCGTAGCAAGGAGCCGAGAGGAGACGTCAACCGCGACGAACCCGGGTACAATGCGCGATCAGACATCGCTCAGCGCAAGGTTGATAAAGGTCGAGCAGCCAGGAACCGCACGCGTTCCCCATCTACATCCTCCGACGACGAAGTCTGCGGAGCCTTATCTTTCGCTCGTAGCATCCGCGAGGCACAGCTACCCAAGAGGTTTAAGCTCTCCATGGAGGTGCAGAAATATGATGGTTCGCAAGAACCACAAGCCTGGTTGTCAGATTACCTCATGGTAGTAAAATGCCAACGTGGGAACAAAAACACGGCTATGCAGTACCTTAACCTACATCTCGTAGGCGCCGAACGCAGCTGGCTCGAAGGAAGAACGAGGGCATGCTACAGTTCATGGGACGATCTAAACCTCAATTTCTACAAGAATTTCCAAGCAACATACAAAATACCAGCGACCATCGAGGAGTTACGAGCTTGCAAGCAGAAAAGTGGCGAGTCTACTCGCGAATATATTCAGCGATGGACCACACTCAGGAACACAGCGGGAAACATATCAGAGGAGGTCGCAGTTGAAGCATTCGCTAAAGGAGCACGACGAACCTCCTTCAGGGAAGAACTGGGACGGGCCGCACCCAAAACCATGGGAGAACTGATGGCCATAGCCGATAGATGGGCCAACGGCGAAGACGCGGTGCGTAATGAGAAAGCCTCATCACCAGCACGAGAAGACGATCGCCATGGTCGAAAGAAAAGGAGAAAGCTTTATGACCGCGATGATCGAGAAGAACTGGTGGCAGCGGAGTTCACAAGAAATCGCGACAACGGATATCGCGGAAATCGCGAGTGGAAGCCAAAGCCAGAGGACAAAACCCCCGAGGAGGACCTCGATGGTTACTGCACGCTACATCTATTTACAGATAAGCGCACTGGCAAAACTAAGGCAACACACCTTCTCAAGGATTGCCGAAAGTTCCTGGATATCCACGAGGCTTTCTCGAAGAAAAATAGAGCAGCAGTCAATCAGGGCTACCCGCAACTCTCTGGAGGAGGAGCCCAAGGATTTCACCCGCCGCAAGCCCTGCCCCCAGCAGGAGATCAAAACACGGTGCTAGCTGCGCTACCAGCGCCACCCGCCCCAAACCAGGGAGCCAATGGATACCCAAATCCAGCAGGACTCCTAGGGATGATACAGAAAGTCTGCCCGTCCCGCAGGGCCCAGAAAACAAACACTCGACAAGTATTCATGGTTGTCCAGGCACCACCATCCCAACCCGAGTATTTGAAGATGGCCGATCAGCCGATAATTTTCTCCAAGAAAGACCATCCCCCCAGAGTCTATCCACCAGGGCATGCCGCACTAGTCATCCGGGCGCAAATAGGCAACTATGAACTCGCCCGAGTATTCATGGACGGAGGTAGTGGGATTAACATCATTTACGCGGACACACTCCACAGAATGAACAGGAACCTGGATGGATCCATCAGAGACATCCTTTCACGGGATAGTACCAGGGAAGGCAGTCTGCCCACTCGGAACAATAAACTTGGAGGTGGTGCTCGGCAACCGAAGCAATTACAGACGAGAATTTCTCGACTTTGAAGTAGTCGACTGGCCCTCACAGTACCACGCCATTCTTGGCCGAACAGCGTTCGCCAGATTCATGGCAGTACCACACTATGCATAACTGAAGCTCAAGCTGCCTGGGGAACATGGCACCATCACCATCGACGGCGATTTCCAAAAATCCAATAAATGCGACATCGAGTTCAACGAGATCGCCAAATCCTTCGGGATGCAGGAAGAACTGAATAGATAGCAAAACCACGGATCACTCCGTGATGCCTCTCACCAAGAAGAACGCCCCAGAGCTCGAGTTCAGCGCAAACAGCGGCACTCGAAAACATCAGGTGCACCCGACCGAATCTACGAAAACGGCGATGGTGTCAACAACCCTCTCTCCAGCATAGGAAGGCGCGCTCATCGAACTCCTCCATGAGTACTGGGAATTTTTTGCCCGGCAGCCTTCAGATATGCCACGAATACCCAGGGAGTTCGCCGAGCACTCACTCGAAGTTTATAAAGATGCCAAAACTATTAAGAAGACAACTTGACGGTTTTCAGAGCCAAAGCAAAAAACACTTGGAGAAGAAGTGAACAGGTTACTCGCAGCAAAATTCATCCGCGAGATAAAGATCTCCACCTGGTTAGCAAACCCAGTGCTGGTCCCGAAGAAAAATACTGACATCCTTCGCGTGTGCATCGACTACACGTCGTTGAATAAGCACTGCCCCAAGGATAACTTTCCCCTACCACGGATCGACCAGATCGTGGACTCCACAGAAGGCTGCCAGCGCCTCTCTTTCTTGGACGCCTACTCGGGCTATAATCAGATCAGGATGAAAAAGGAGGACGAGGAGAAGACAACGTTTATCACACCCCACGGTGTTTACTGCTACACGACAATGCCCTTCGGGCTAAAGAACGCAGGCGCAACATATCAGCGATGCATGCAAAAATGCCTCGCCAAGCTCATTGCCAAGAATGTACAAGTGTACATTGACAACATCGTCATCAAGACTCGAGTAGAGGATACGCTCCTCGATGACATCAGAGAAACATTCGACGCGCTGAACGCGTATCGAATCAATCTCAACCCGACCAAGTGCGTCTTTGGCGTCCCTGCAGGACAACTTCTCGGGTACCTGGTTTCTGCTCGAGGAATTGAAGCCAACCCGGAGAAAATCCAAGCAATCCTGACAATGAAGGAGCCAACTAATCTCCGCGGTGTGCAGCAGCTCGCAGGACGACTAGCCGCTCTAAGCAGATTCATTGCGAGGCTGGGCGAGCAAGCATTGCCTTTCTACAAGCTACTGAAGAAAACGGGTAAGTTCGAGTGGACACCCGAAGCGCAAAAAGCATTCGCAGACCTCAAGCGAGCATTGCATAGTAGGCGTGTCCTGGCAACACCACAAGAACGGGAGCCACTGTATCTGTACCTAGCCGCAACAAATCAAGTCATCAGCACATCAATCGTGGTCGAGCGGCCGGAAGATGGCAAGGCGTATGGCATCCAAAGGCCAATATATTATATCAGCGAGGTGCTTTTGCCCTGCAAACAGCGATATCCCCATTATAAGAAGCTCGCGTACGGTGTGGTGCTCACAGCTCGAAAATTCAAGCATTACTTCCAGGAACACATTGTCACGGTGGTGGACGACGCATCACTTGGTACCATCATGAATAACTCCATGGCATCCGGAAGAATTGCAAAGTGGAGTATCGAACTCGGTGCCTGGGACATCATATATGCAGGGCGCAAATGTATCAAATCACAAGTACTCGTAGAATTCCTGAGCGAGTGGACAAAACTACAAACGCCAGGCCCTCCAGAGTATACGAGCAACTGGATAATGTATTTCGACGGGTCGAAGAGAAACGAAGGAGCTGGAGCCGGGTAGTCCTGATATCCCCCAGAGGTGACAAGTTGCAGTACGTCCTGCGATTGGATTTTCCACCCGACGACCCGGCATCAAACAATGACGCAGAATACGAGGCCCTCCTCCACGGCATGAAGATGGCGATCGCCTGTGGAGCCACCCGACTAATGATCTATGGAGATTAAAACCTCATCGTACAGCAGACAATGAAACAGTGCGACTCCATTGTAGAAAACATGGTCGCTTATCGAGATATGTACAACCTAGTCGAAGAAAGTTTTAAAGGGTGCGAACTAAAGCACATTGCGCGATTCAGCAACGAAGAATCAGATAAATTGGCAAATATGGGTTCTACCAACACACCCATACCGCCTGGAATATACTTCGAGAGGATGATCAAGCGCTCAGTCAAGGTCAAAAAGCCAGCAGAAGCACCCGCAGCGTTGGAGACAGAGGTCAGCACACAAACTGCTATGATTGAGCTCAGCCACAACATTTCAAGGCAAGTTTTTCTGGTTGAACCAGTCTGGACGCATAAATATCTCGACTACTTGTCCAACATGCAGCTCCCAGCAGATATTCGCGAGGCTCGACAGATAGTACGACGCAGCAAAGCTTTTCGAGTGATCTATGGGGAGCTATACAAACAAAGCATATCAGGAATATTGCAGAGATGCATAGCACCCGAGGACGGCATGGAACTACTGCGAGATATACACCAAGAAGATTGCGGGTACCACGCTAGCTGGAAGGCGATCGTGGGTAAAGCTTTTCGTGTAGGATTCTATGGCTCACAGCAGCCAGAGACGCAAAGGACCTAGTTGACAAGTGCAACGCATGCCAAAGATTTGCTCCCAAGCCACACGCCCCTGCCACTGAACTTCACATGATCCCAATTGCCTGGCCCTTTGTGCAATGGGGGCTAGACATGGTGGGGCCACTGCGAAAATCCACACCAGGAGGATACACGCACTTGCTTGTTGCAGTCGACAAATTTACAAAGTGGATCGAGGCTATGCCAGTCACCTCCGCTGTAGCGCCCTACCTTTTGATAAAGACAGAACACCTGTGTATCCTGCTATTCCCGGGATCTCTGATAGCATACACATGACAAAATGAAATATTCATTGCAATAGCATCATTCTACATTGTTGATCAAGTGGATAAGAAATAAAATAGTCTTACAATTGGCATAGTCATCATGGACTAGCCCAACTAACCAGGTTTCAAAGTAAACACAGCGTAAACAAATCATCAATGAGACTTCTTCATCTTCATGCGCCACAGGCAGAACATGTTGGCGATAGACTCGAGATCCTAAACGAAATCCTCACTCGTCTTCAGATTCATCTGCACGTTGAAATATGCAGCCCCACGAGGGAGGAAGTCAGTACAAACAATGTACTGGCAAGTGACACTTATTTGGTGGCATTTTTGAGGAATAGACTAGCTACATGATATTTGGCTGGTGGAGTTTGGGCTATTCGCATAAAGCCAATTTTGTCCTATATTTGATAAATCATTTTAATAAAAATGAAGACTTTAGTACAGCCATCATGGCTAAATCCACCATGAAGGTTGACAGTTCATCATGGCTAAATCCACCATGAAGTTTGATAAATCATCATGGCTAAATCCACCATGAAGTTTGAAAATCGTCATGGCTAAATCCACCATGAAGTTTGGTAAATCATCATGGCTAAATCCACCATGAGGTTTGATTGTGGCATCATGGCTAAATCCACCATGTGCCCTAAAAGGGGTTTCTACCATGTTTTATTTCATTCAGAAAAGATGAGGAGATCCTTCGGCACCAACTCTGTCTAGCTGCTCAACTGGCCCATAACCGGGGACACGGTTAAGATCTTAGTTTTTAAACTCTGGAGAGGTTGTACACTTTCACCTTGAGACTCATTTTCCCGAGAGAAAAATGAGACAAGATATTTGGGAAGAGGGATTCAACCATACCAGTATTGACTCGTTGCTCCTAAACTTCTACCACCCCTTGTCAATACAACAGGAGGAACCCCACAACTTACTTAATCTTGGCAGAGCCCATATTACCTCAAGGCTGCACTGGGAGCTAACTAAACAGTGAAGACCTACAAATCTCTTTAATCCTGGGTGGCAATCCACAAGTGTACCCTCATGTGATAACCACCACATCCATGGCTAAATCCACCATGAACATGGCCCTGAGTAGCCACTCAACATAAACCATTCAAACCAATCCACCCAGGCGTTTCATTGGGTTGTTACTTTTCAATTTTTAAATCATCACAACCCAACAAGTAGCAGCAATAGTTGTGATAGCATTCTAGTATTGCTAAACTAGTACCTAGCAGGGGTTTCAGGTTGGCTACATACTACTAGGTTTTCTGAGCATATCATATACTTGGAAAATACTTAAAACACCTAGATGCATACTACTGAAAACACTAATGCAAGGTAAAAAGTGGGACATGAGCATCACTTGCCTTTTTAAAGAAGTCAGTTGCTTACACTCTTTTGAACAAAGAACGTTGCACTCCGTTCAATCTATACGTTGAAAGAGGATAACGATGAACAATCAATCACAAACACAAAGCATTTAAAAGCAATCAAGCACAACAATATGTTCAAATAGAATTATTCATATTATAGTCGAGGTTTATCACATAATTGAATATGCCAAAAGAATTAATGTGATTGGACGTAGGGTTTGCCATTTATGGTCATGGCATGGTTTGAATTCAGATATGAACAAGTCAATTTTAAAAGGATGATCAAATGGTTAGTCATGATTAACATGAACGGATAGGAATTTGATCAAAAGGGATTTATTACATTTTAGGTCAAGGTTTCCAAATCATAATATTTAAAAGGCTTTTAACTTTTTGTTGTTGTAAATGACTTAACAAAATTTCGTTTTACTTTATGTGGAGAGTGAATAATGTTGGTGATATTTTTAAAAAGGAAACATCTTTGAAAAAAAGATTTGTAGAATTTAAACTATATTAGAAATACTCTAATTGAGCCTCTAATTTTATAACACATTAGGATCTATCAAAAATTTATTTATTAACAATGTGATGATGATCTAGATCTTCCAAGGATTTCATAGATATGTTACTGAATTTGTATAAAAAAAGATATGGGTTTTCTAACTTCGGATAATTTTCCATCTAGAATTAAACGAAAAGAATAAATAGAGCAATAATTTCTGGAATTTAGGCTGACACGTTGTTGATTTATCTGGCCTCTATGCCAGAATATTTAAGTGAACCGTATACACCATAGATTGATTTTTTTGTTCAAAGTTCTATAATGACGCTTGGTAGAAATAGCAGATTGTTGTAAGCACATGGTAAGCTACTTAATGTGCACGTAAAAAAAACTGAGTAGTCGCTTAAGTGGGATTTGATTTGCTATGCATGAATTAGCTATGCATACATGACTTATTAACTGGCCGCTACGTCGAGTTAGCATTTGTAGTCCGAACCAACATGTATGCTGACTGGAATGGACGGCTTAAGAGAAAGGAAGCGGCTCACTGGCAGGAGTCGGATTGGTTGCCGACAAATAAGGATGTTGCGGCGCTCTCCTCGGGATCGACAACGGCGATGTTCCGGTGACCATTTTGCTCCTGGGAGACTTACGAGATGTGGCAGTAAGTAGAGATGTAGATAGGTGTCTCCAGCTTGCCTGCCGCTGCGTCAAGGTCAACGGCAACGCGAACGGAGCCGACGGCGGCGCGGTCAACAACGAAGATACAACGCACAACCATGTCCTGGAGGTATGGATTATGAATAGAAATTATCCGGTGAAAGGAAACCCATGGGGAAGCCGAGTAGAAGGTATACCAGTACGATGAACTATCCATCAGATCCGAGAAGAACGTCCATGGTGCGGGCTATAGAAGATTTCTTTGGTGGAATTTGTAGAACGGGAAAGAAGGAGAAGGAAGAGGGCCACGCATTGGACAAAAATCGTTAGACTTGGTTTGATCTGAGGAGGGAGAACGGGACGTCCATGCCGACAGGCGGCATTCGGTGCACTGGTTCAGTTTGAGAGATGAAGGCTTTTGAATGGGAAAGAAACTTTCTGAATGGGACGCCCATGATGTTTTGTGAAACTTTCCTGTTGAAGACAATTCGAAACGGTTGCTAAAAGATGGAGAGATAGAGAGGAAGAGGTTACAGCCATGGACGTTCTAGACGTGCGCCTGTGTACGTGCGTGAGGTGGGAGACGACCACGTTCGAGCGAGCAAGCCCAAGTCTGGGTTCCTGCCTTGTGCGTATACTGCTGGGCTTGGCCCGGTTGGCTTTGTTTTTTTTTTTGTTTTTTTTTTCTATTCTATTTTATTCTTTAAATCACAACTTATGATTTATAAGTCTAAATTTCTTCCAACAAATATCTAAATTTTTGTAAAAACTTTATCTTTCAAATAGAAGCATGTGTGTGTTGTTTTAAGCACTTTTGAGTTTCTCAAACTGAAATAATGGATAACCACCTTAAAAGTGTTTAATACCATTTTATATAGAAAATAGTGAATGATTTGATACAAAGTTTTTATAATAGTAAAGAGGTGGTATCAAATGTAAATATTAGTTTTCAAGATCTTTTAATTGTTTTTAGAACAAAATAATTTATATAAACACTTTCAAGTTTTGAAATTTTCAAATATTGTATGAATCAATAAATGACAAATTAACCACTTTATGTAAATTTCGAAATAGAGTTTTCATAAATCATTTGAAATTCCAGGAAAACACTTTTGAATTATAAAACCTTTACGAAAAGTTAGAAATTATTAAATATGAAAATCCTGAAATTTTGAATGCCTAAAGCATATTAAAATAATTTAATAAAAATCCTTTATGAAATAGAGCAAAGCTTTAAATAATTCAAAACATTTTGCAAAATAATTTTGGTTAGGGTTTATTAAATACCAATAAGCATTGTACTTTCATACAATACTTCAAGCTTTAAATATTTTCTTTGATCAAAACAAGAAGTTTTAAAATTTTCTGATTTTTTAACATTCCAAAATTGTGGGATGTTACATCTGCCAGCGCCCAATGCGCCGTGAAGTTCCTCAACTCCATTGTGTGCACATTTGGCATACCACACAACATCATCACCGACAACGTCAGCAACTTCACAGCAAAGAAAACACAGGAATTATGCGAACAGAAGGGAATCACCATCAGTTTCGCCTCAGTGGCTCACCCGCAAACTAACGGTCAAGTCGAGCGATCCAACGAGTTAGTCTCAGTCGGCCTCAAGAAACGGCTACTCGACCGCCTAAACCCAGCAGCAGGACACTGGGCAGAGGAATTGCCATCAGTATTGTGGAGTCTTCGCACAACACCAAATCGGTCAACGAATTACACGCCATTTTTCATGGTCTATGGAGACGAAGCCGTCCTACCTGAAGATGTCAAATTCAGCGCACCCCGAGTCATCGCATACAGCGAAGAAACCTCGAATAGGGCACTCGCTGAAGACGTGGACGCACTCGACGAAATTCGTGACATCGCACTCGCAAGGTCGGCGGTATACCAGCAATCGCTGCACAATTACCACAGTCGTCGCATACGCCACAAATCCTTCGTGGTAGGCAACCTGGTGCTGCGGCTCAAGTAAAAAGAAGGAGACAAATTAGAGCCACCATGGGAAGGACCCTTCATCATACATGAAGTTATCCCAGGTGGCGCCTATCGACTGAAGAACCCCGAGACCTGTGGTATCTATTCCAACCCATGAAATGTTGCGCATCTCCGCAAATTCTATCCTTAGGATTATTCTATTGATGAAAATAAGGCTATACTAGCCATCTTGTAGCTCGAGGAAATTACATGGCTTCTCAGTCATATCAATAAAAACACATGGTTTTTCAACCATAGCTACTCGTGTATTCTTTATTTTACATGCTTAATACAGGTATACACCCCAAACGCACGGGGGCTACACCTAACTAAGTATTACAAGGAAATTTACAAATACAAGGTACAAACAAGGTTCACACCTTATAAAAACACCTTATAGACTCTCGAAGGAATATACAATGTAACAGGACATCTACATCCTACAAGTATAGTTAATGAGGAGCAGCCCTCTCAGCCAGCTTGTGTTCAATCTCCTCAGAAGTCAGTCGAATGATCTTCTCAGCCGCAGGCTTCACGACTTCATAATGAGGAATCATATCGACTGGAGAATTGGGGAGCCTGGCCACGGATCTAAAATTGACTTCGGGATGCCATAATCGAACAAAAGCGAGCGCCACTTCTGCACCGCAGATGAGCTGCTGACGAACACATTCGCGAACTTCACCAACTCGGCCAAACAGTCTTAGCAGGTCGCTTAACTTCTCTAGAACAATACCTAGCAGGTAGAACGTCCGATGCACAGAAGACAAGGCTTCGCGACAATAGTCCACAAGCAGCCTCGCCTGGCCAGCCCGATACTTCAAAGTAGCCAGAATAAAGCCGCGGCTGCGGTCAGACCAAAAGTTGTTCGCATGTGGATTAGAGCTACTCGCCTCATGAATAATGTGGTTGTCTACCCAATGAGTTTCACAAGGAGCATTGGGCTCAACAACTGCGAAAAATAGCGTGAAAGGTCAAAAGGTGAAGGGAAGGTAAAACAACAAAGTGCCAGGGGGCTAGTGTGCTTACAAAGCATATCCTTGGTAACAACAGCTAGCTCCTCCATCACGAACTGTTCACGCTCAGCCGAAAACTTTTGCTTTGATTTAGCTACATCAGCCACTGCATGCAAAGCTTTCAGCTTGCGCTCACCATCCGCGACACGATCACGGAGGCCGGCAAATGTACCAACAACAGCAACAAGGGGATCTACTCGTGGGGCAGATCCACTCGAAGATTCTGCGTTATGACCTACAACCTGGAAGGAAATGAAACAAGTTCAGATACTCTCCAAGACCCCACTCGAGAAGTATACCACCTACTTAACAGGTGCTCGGGGGCTACTCCCATCGGGAGCTCATGCCGTTTCAATCGCAATAATCAGACAATTTTAGACATCAAAATAACTTCGATTAAAGGCAGAATACGGGAATACATCCCAAGGTTCATTACATCAGAAGAGCAAACTAAATAAAGTCTATCCTATGGAACTGCAGAAGTGCTGCCACTCACGATAGGTTGCCCCTTGCGACTAGCACGAGCAATCAAGTCGGATAGCTTTTGAGCAAGGACTCCAGCCGGATCGCCGAAAGGACAAAGCGCTACCTTTCTGCCTGTGGTAGCATCGACAGGATACGCCTCGTCCAAGCTTGTGACTCCGTGCGCCAACGCGAACTGGATGGCAGTCTTTGCCCCGCACTCAGACTGGGCGACCGAGTAGGCCTGAAGGAGATCATCCTCCAGGAATGTAACATCCCAAGTTTTCAAAAAGTTGAAAAATCAGAAAAATTTAAAACTTTCAAAAACTATTAAGTATTTTGATTTAAAAATTAAATCATGCATGCATTCATGAGCATATTTCATTGTTGCATTTGAAGATTTTCAAATGGTGGATTTATAATTTCACTTGAAAACATATTTAAGAAAATAAAAGGGGGCAAGGTATGCCCTTCACATTATTTTTAATTATGTGCTATGTTTGTCAAATGCTTGGTTGTATTGTTTGTATATAATTGGAAAATAATTAATTTTCCAATTGTATTATTTTATTGAGGCATAAATATTTTCCTGACATTAAGCGTCAAAATCCATTTAAACACGTTTTGATTTTTTTGGAATTTTATTTAAATTGGAAAGATCTTATTTGAAACTTTAAATCAAAGTGTTTGTTTTTACAAAACTATAGAAATTGGTTTGAAATCATTTGGATCTATAAATCAAAAGTTATAAAGAAAACAGTAAAAAAAAAAAAAAAAAAATCGGCCGAACTGGCCCGGCCCATGAAACGAACAAACCAACAGCTAACGTAACAATCGAACCAAATTTTACAGAAAACGTGTTTTCTAAACCACCTTCGCTTAAACGCGAATATCTCAACAAATATGACTCCAAATCCGGATCCGCTTGTTGCTACGCGTTCATAACTTTGAGCCCAAGCTATTCCACCGACCATTAGACTATATAAATACCTGTAGCCGCCGGCATTTCTTTTTCCCTTTTCGTCCCACCGAAACCCTAATTAGCAAAAAAGTATTTCGCTTATCTACCCACTAAAACGATCTCGAATCGCACCGGAGGCTGAAGCAATATTGAAGCTCTCTCCAATATCTTTCCATCCCGAGAGGTCTCAACTCTTTTCATCAACCGTGGAGGAAGAATTTCGAAGGGCCATCTTTCAGATCTGAATTCGTAATTCCTAGATCTCTTCGTGCTCGGATCTTAAAATCGAAATTCCTTTGGTGAGAAGTTAGATTGAACCCTAATCTACAACTTTGTTTTTGAACACTTTTTGTTTTGACGTACGGAATTTTCTGTACAATACAGTTGGCGTTTGACGTGTTTCGGAGAAGAAAACTATCTCAAATCTTCGGGGCTTGAATACCAAAGTTGTTCTCCTGATCAAGACCTTTCGTTTGCCCCAAAACTCACCTCTTTTGGTCGAGCGAGCTAAGAGTTATTCACGGTCAAAGTTTCGGACCAGAAAGGTAATTTGGGATTTGTGATTAAACTATTCATCTACTGATGTTATATTTGTGCTAGTTAGAAAGAGCACGTAATGCTCTACAACTTTCGTTTAGATTGTTTTTCCATCCGAGCAACTTTATTTTTGGTCAAAATCAGTAGTCAAAGTCAAGTCAACGCCTCGTCAGCAGCCCAGTCAGCGCCTCGTCATCGCAACGTCAGCGCCCCGTCAGCACCACGTGGCGGCCAAGTCAGCATCCAGTCAGCGGAGTTTTTTTTTTCGAATAGGTTTAATTGGCAGTTTTGCAGAAACGTCCCCCAAACTTAGAATCATCATAACTTTTTAACCGTAGATCCAAATTTAGCAAACTAGGACTTTTTTGAAAAGCCCCGAACATATAGAATCTTTCAGAACTGTCCAAATTCAAATTTGACAAACATAAATTGGTTCAAATTTAAATAGGCTTGTTTGGTGATTTTTGGCATAGTTTAAATTCTATACATCTAAAAATTGCAAATAAATTATTTTTGGATACCTTATGATGTTTGCTAACAGTCCCTGGCGCCCAAAATAGTTTTTGGCTAAGTTAAAAGGGTTTTGGTTGTTATATGCTCATGTGACTATTTTTGACTTGGTTTATTTTCTGTAATTATTTTCAATATGGTTTCTCTAGATAATTTTTGCTAAGGACTAACCTTAGACCAGAGAGACAAAACCAAAGCCCTTAGAATATTTCTAAGTTATTTTTTTCTAGTTGACCCTCCTAGTTGAAAACCACTAAGTCTGGATTAGTAAAAATCAATGGAGAGGATGCTACAATTGTCAACTCGAAGATTTCCAACATGAAGGTAGAAGACTCATGAAGGACTTAGAAATTTCAGAAGCATCTCCAAGAAGAAAAGTACTTAGAAGAAAATCAAGAGGAGCTTCAAGATTATCAACCCCTACTTTTCCCTAAGTCTTGTTTTCTTTCTGTTCTTCTTGTCTTTTCTTCTCTATTTAACTTAGAGGCGGCACCAAATGATGAAGTCTACAAATCTTCAAGTCTACAAGAAGAAATGGAGTCTTCAAACCAAGAAAAGAATGACAAGACTGAAGATGGTTCTTGAATACTAACTTCTCTCTTCTATTTGTCACATTGGACATAAAACAAGTCCTTGTGTCTATGACTAAATACTTAGAATGCAAGCTGCAGATTTTTCTAAGTCAATTTTATCAAATTCATGTTTCCCAACCTTCCTTGACCTAGCTAACTTGTTTAAGTTATTATTGTCTATGTGCCTTGAGTAATTTTTGCATGTCATGCATATCTTTGCCTTAGAATATTTTGCACATCATACAATTGATTTGTTGGTTTGCTTGTATGTTTATTGTGGTTGTTTTATTGTGTTAGAATTTTCGGAGAGAAACGAAAGCTGTTGCAACTGCTACTCCTGCTCTTCCTATTGCCAAGGCAAGTGGCACACCCCTCATAACTTTCCTATGTATTTTCTATGCATGACTTAGTGTATTTCTGTTATTGCATGTGTTGGATAGTATTGCTATGCTAAAACCACTATCTCCTTTATACTAGTTGTGTCTAGCACCCATGACAACTTAGTAGAATTATTGCTATGCAAAAATTGCTTTCTGGAAATGTTAAAATCTACTAAGTTAATGAATAATCTGGGTGGAAGTGGTTTTGCATGGTTTATGTTGAGTGGCTACTCAGGACCATGTACATGGGGGTTTTCACCTAAGATAGTTTACTATACTTAGGACCATGGTATGTGGGGGTTCTCACCTGAGAGTTCACTTGAGGATTGCCACCCAGGTACAAAGGGACCAAAGTTTTGTCCAAGTGAAGATGCTTCCCGTGCAACCATGTGGTATAATGGCTCTGCCTTGACTTTTCCCCAAAGGTCTCGTCTCGACTCTCTCCTTTTCCTTAGCACAAATTGAGTGCTTGAGGATAGTTTGGGTTTGTTGGGTCTCATGGTGAAAGTGCACAACCTCTGCAGAGTTAAAACTAAGTACTTAGCCGTGTCCCCGGTTACGGACAATTTGAGCAGCTGATCAAGGATTCAATGGAGGTTTCCCAACATTCCAATTTCTGAAGTTAAAATTTTGAAGGTTGAACTAAGGTGGAAAAGAGGGTGGTTTTCATGCCATACCTGCTTTGACAAAAGAAGGATGTTTTATAAAGAATTAGGAAAAAATTGGCTTTGTGCAAATTAGCCTCAAACTCCACCAGCCAAATATGCATATAGGTTATTAGAGTTATTCCATTAAGTGTCCACATAGTGTCACTTGCCAGATCCATTTATAATGGTTCTGACCCACTCCGTTGCAACAATTTTATTTGTTGCAGATTGTTCAGATGACGAGTGAGATTACGATTAAGGTTTCGAGTCTGCAACCAACATGTTTCGCCTGTGGCACATGAAGATGATGGAGACTCCTTGAAGAATAAATTTCCGCTGCTGTACTCTTTTAAGCTAGCCTTGTGCTATGCAAAGTTGTATTTGAACAATTTATTTTACCAAGTCTGGATCATTCGTGTAATAATGATACAATGTTGTGATATTCATCTTAAACTGTGTGTGCAAATGAAATAGATCCAGGGGTTTGCACTATACACAGGTACCTTGCCAAATTTTAAGTGCAGGTACGTTACAGATGGTATCAGAGCACTGTGTTGCCTGTAGATTCGAAACCCTAAGTTTGGTTAGAAATAAGAAAGCCACTAGGATAAAAATTTATTTGCTCTAAGTCTAAAACTTTTCTACCATCATTCTTGTAACTTTCTTTACTAATTGCTTTCTAAACCTCCTCTCTGGTTTTTTTTAGATGGTCAGCCTCATTGAATCAATCAGGAGAGGACCAGAGATGACCATGACTCTTCATTGTGACACTAAGTTCCCAAGAGCACTTAAGGACATCATGAAGGACCTGGGATATGAAGGAGACGCTGTTTACAAAGGATTTCCAATGAAAGCTGATGATGGTAAAGAGTACTGGTGGGTGCAACTCCACATATACAATAACAAGGGAGATGACCATAAGACTCAAGGTTGCTGCATGTACACAAACCCAATAGTGTACCCATCATTCTTCAATTCAGCAAGAAGTGCAGCTTGGGAAGCCATCGAAAACCTTGGAAGGAGGATTCGTTTCAGACTCCATAACACCCAGAAGTACTTTGATGAGCTGAAAGAAATAGGAGATGAACTTGATGCACTTAGAAAAGAAATAGACTAGACCCCATTCCTAGGAAATAGAATAATAAAAGCTCCTTTAAGTATTGATCTATCAAATTGTGGTATGGCAGTACTTAGGCATTATTTTTTTCGAACATCCATATGATTATTTTCGTGTAAGGACAATTGAAAAGTTTAAAAGTTTAGGTTGAGCTCTGTTTGTTTGTTTGTGTTGTGTGTTGTGGTTGCTTGTATGGGTAGGAATACTTCTTCTAGACCTGTCTATCATGTTGCTCATCTATTCTTAAACCACAGATGCCTCCTCGTCGTGACCCTGAGGGCAACAACAACAACGACAATGAAGCTATGATGCAGCAGATGATGGCTGCCCAAACTCAGCTGATGACCATGATGGCTCAATTCATGGCCAACCAACAAGGACCTCCACCACCACCACCTCCCCAAGTGGACAGGCTTGCCAGATTTCTAAGGCTTAAGCCCAACAAGTTCTTAACTGCACCTGAACCAATTGTAGCTGATGACTGGCTGCGTTCTGTGCAAAAGGATCTGGTGACAACTGAATGCGATGACGCTGAGAAGGTGAGATTCACCGCACATTTGCGTGAAGGACCTGCTGCCCAATGGTGGGAAACATTTCAAATCACTCACCCTCTGGACACCTTGACTTGGGAGGACTTCAAGGATGGCTTTCGTAATGCTCATATCTCCTCAGGCATTATGAACTTGAAGCAAGAAGAGTTCAGGAACCTGAGACAAGGGAACAAATCACTCAAAGAGTATATGGATGACTTTCTTGCACTGTCCCGTTATGCTCCTGAAGATGTAGATACTGATGCAAAAAGGAAGGCAAAATTCCTCAAAGGGTTAAGTGATGACCTAAAGATTCCTTTGACTGTGGCATATGCCCCAAACTATCAGGCACTCCTTGACCAAGCCATCACACTGGAGGATAACATCAAGAAGGCAGAAAACAGGAAGAGAAAGCTGAGTATTAACAAGCATCATGCTGAGCCTTCATTCAAGAGGAACTCCACCCATGATGGGAACAATGGTCACAAACATGGGAAACACCATAATGGAGGAAGTCACCACAAGCATCAGGATCACAATGGTGGATCCAAAGGAAGCAATGGAGGCCACAAGGGAAATGGACAAGCTGATCACGAACATAACAATGGACAACCCCGCCCAAACCTTGAATACAGGGATATCAACCAGGTGCTTTGTTACAAGTGCAAGAACAAGGGCCACTATGCCAACGAGTGCCCAGCAAAGAAGGCCGAAGAAGCTGCCAAGCCAAATCCTTTTGATAAAGGGTATGTGAACCACATCAATGTGGAAGAAATGGAAGAAGTGGAAGGTATATTATAAATCAAGTTTGCATCTAGAAGTTTTACACTACCATCAAAAATATTTTTAAGGGTGGTAGCCATACTGTCACAACCTATTGCTAGCCTTTCCGAATCTCGGGACGAGATTCTTTTTAAGGGTGGTAGTCTGTAACATCCCAAGTTTTCAAAAAGTTGAAAAATCAGAAAAATTTAAAACTTTCAAAAACTATTAAGTATTTTGATTTAAAAATTAAATCATGCATGCATTCATGAGCATATTTCATTGTTGCATTTGAAGATTTTCAAATGGTGGATTTATAATTTCACTTGAAAACATATTTAAGAAAATAAAAGGGGGCAAGGTATGCCCTTCACATTATTTTTAATTATGTGCTATGTTTGTCAAATGCTTGGTTGTATTGTTTGTATATAATTGGAAAATAATTAATTTTCCAATTGTATTATTTTATTGAGGCATAAATATTTTCCTGACATTAAGCGTCAAAATCCATTTAAACACGTTTTGATTTTTTTGGAATTTTATTTAAATTGGAAAGATCTTATTTGAAACTTTAAATCAAAGTGTTTGTTTTTACAAAACTATAGAAATTGGTTTGTAATCATTTGGATCTATAAATCAAAACTATAGAAATTGGAAAGATCTTATTTCTAAACCACCTTCGCTTAAACGCGAATATCTCAACAAATATGACTCCAAATCCGGATCCGCTTGTTGCTACGCGTTCATAACTTCGAGCCCAAGCTATTCCACCGACCATTAGCCTATATAAATACCTGTAGCCGCCAGCATTTCTTTTTCCCTTTTCGTCCCACCGAAACCCTAATTAGCAAAAAAGTATTTCGCTTATCTACCCACCAAAACGATCTCGAATCGCACCGGAGCCTGAAGCAATATTGAAGCTCTCTCCAATATCTTTCTGTCGCACCCGGACTCCTAGGGGATACTCACAGTCCGTTAAACAGTAGATAAATGGCTTACGGGGCATACCGGCACCCGCATCTCAATATGAGCAGGCCAACACGTGAACGTGTGACAACCATTATCTTACTATTCATCGTCTGCGCAAACCATCCCATAGAAATCCAGACACTTCCATTGACGTACTTCAAAACATACACACATGGTACGTCAACGGCGTTTGAACAAGTGATATCACAACAGATCTCTACGACACAAAAGATTGAAATAAGTTGCAACTGGCCCTCACTAGGGCAGAGAATAGCAAATACAATCATTCAGAGGGCACATGCCCCAACAATTCATCATTACATCACAGCGGAAGCATTCAAAATGTCTGAGTACAGACAAGAACCAAATAGGCCTAAGAGGCCGGAAACGAAAAGACGGAGCTCATCCACGAAGTCTCGGATCCTGCCCGGGTCCGCTATCTACTCGCCAGCAGCCTCGTCGTCATACTCCACGTAGTAGCCACCATGTAGATCCTCGGAAACGTCGTCTGCGTAAACCACAGCCCCAAAGGGGTCAGTACACCAACGTACTGGCAAGCAAGACTCACAGTTCACCAAAGTGTAACCCGTCAACACCAAGCACAGATGCTTTGGGTTCAACGGAAGGAAGGGGATATAAAAGATGCTGCAACTGGCTGCGCTAACCAACTACAGAACATACTACAACTTCCGGCTATCAGAAAGGAGATAAGATCGAGGATTGTAACCAACTGAAAAGTAACTTCAAACAAACCCATCCTGGATCTCGCCCCTTATCCAAAGAAGCAATCCGAGGATAACTCACACAGTTGCATTTAAGGTGAATCAAGTTATTGTGTCATCAACCTATTACTAGTCAAGTTATTAATCATTGGGTGTAACATGTTTGATCATTATGTTTAAGTTGTCCTGAGTACTTGTTAGCCAGTACTTTCACCAAGTAATCCATAACCGCGGAAAACACGGCTTCTCGAGAAGATTATCCCTGCAGGGTTGCACCAATTTGGCCGTACACGCAAGAATAACCCGCCAGATGGAAATGCACTTCCACCAAGCGGGGCACTCTACACAACTCGACTCTTCTCCGCATCAAGCCCAAAGAACCTTGGGCGCACGGCTAATCGAGCCCAGAAGAAAATGGACCCTCATAGCACTCTAAGAACGTGTCCCCCTATATGCCGACTACAAAAGTTCCACCCGGGTACCAAGGGCTCGCAAGAACATGCATGCGGCAAATGGAAAACACGAACTAAATGAGGCGATTTGGACGAGATGCGAATCGAATCAAATTGAGGGGGGCGCCCATACTCGCTTCCCACATGCGGTTAGTGCGCTCATCATGGATCAGTAGACAAGACCATTTTCCTATTAGGGTCGACACTAGCAGGCCTCAAAACCACCCTGGGCCTCCTGCCGGTGCCTTATCATCAAATTTATTATTTAGCATATAACATTAGCATGATTGATTGATTAAACATCGAGCCCCCAGAACATAATAAAATATAGTAACTGAAAGTAACGGGTAACAGACTCGAGCAAAACAACCTAAGCATGCTAGTAAGACGCGGGCTCAACCAAAAGGTTATAGGTATGGAGGTGAGGCAATATCAGGGTTAAGGGATTCATGTGATAGGTTCGTAACAGAAACAACTACTACTAAGGCTAGCAGAAATAGACAACGGAAAGTATCGGTAACCAATGTTAAAAGGAACACAATGGTTCATGTGAGTGATAACTTGCCTGCAAACCCAGTAGCCTGGTACTGAGCTAACTCCTTAGAAGGGGTGTCGTAAGTATCGTCGGTCTCAACGTCGTCGTGTATCCGAGAAGAAGCAAACAAACAAGGCAGAAATATAAACAATCATTATCATGGCATAGTGCACAAACATGGGATGATGCATGATAGTTTAATTGATGCATCCAAAAATAAACTAGTTGACAAGATAACAACATGATTAAATGGACCCATATGCAATTGGATTGCATATGGAAAACCCATGAATTATGGTTGAATTGATTGTTTTACAACTAAGCATTATATGAAAGTGGATTAGCATGATGCATGGATGAGGAAAACAGCAAAATAACAACAATAGAACCAAATGGAAATAAGGCTTAACAAGTTTAGAAATTCAGTTATTAAGTTATGGAATTTTGGTTTCTTAAAGGTGTCACACAAGCATTTGTTGTTTTCACCACTTTTAATTGTTCAAAATAGATAACAAAGTTTATATTTGAAAAGAAAACAAGATTTTAGTTGGAATACATGTTTCACTTGCTGCAAAAGGATTTCAAATGAATTATTTAGATATTAAACAAGTTAAACAAGAATTAAATGAATTTAATTCAAACATGAACTTATTTGAATTTTTATTTGTGCAAAACATTAAGTGAGATTCATATTTGAAAAGGTTATGCTTTGATGGTTTGAAAACATATTTTATATGTCCCAAAAGAATTTGTTTTGATCAAGGTATGAATTTAACAATATTAAATGATTTAAACAAGGTTTAAATTATTTAACCAATTTTAATTATTCAAAACAGAAAACAAAGTTTATATTTGGAAAGAGGGTTTAATTTTGCATGGAAAACATATTTCATTTGTGGAAATTGGATTTAGAATGAGCAAGTTATTATTTTGGCAATTTTAAATGCAATAAACAAGAAACAGTTGTTTTCAGCAATTTAAATTATGCAAAACAGCAAACAAAATTTATATTTGGAAAGTACATGAAAAGTTGATTGGAAAACATATTTAGTTTGTTGAATTTGGAATTTTTATGAACAAGTTATGAATTTTGCAAATTTAAGTGAATTTGACAAGTTTTCAAATTTTGCACCAATTTAAAATATTCAAAACAGTAAAAAAAATTTATATTTGGATAGAACATTTAATTTGGTATTGAAAACATATCAAAAATGTTGGATTTGGAGTTAAAATGATTTTATTATGCATTTTAGAAGTTTAGGATGCAATCTGCCATTTTAATTAATATCCAGGGATTTAGAAGTTAATAGCAGGGACTTAGAAGGAATTATAACAGGGATCTAGATAAAAGATACATGGACCTGGGTGCAAAATGGGATAGCTCTAGATCTAGAAGAATAAATGGAAAAAGATGGTTTTTATTAGGCAGGGGTGGGATTCGAACCCCTGCCCTCCTGCTGCTGAGCAAGGGAACCAACCAACTGGGCTGGTGCGATTTGTTGATAGAACAAGGGGGCGAGGGGGCTTAAGGTTCAGAGAACGTCGGTTGAACAAATTGGAAAAAAGGAACAGAAAAGGGGGGGTGGCCGGGATTCGAACCAGTGCGCTGCTGGGGCGCTTGCTGCGCGCTACCAGTGGGCTACTGCGGCTGGTTGGATGTATACGGGGGCTGGTTGGTTTTGAACCTCACACGCGGCGCTTAACTGAAACTGCGAGCAGAACATCAGGTGTTCTTCTCTGACGACAAGAACAGAGCAACAAGGCGACTTGCGTGGAAGAAATTGATGCATAACCAGTGGGGAATCGAGAGGGGAAGTATGGGGAATGGAAAGGGGGAGTTACCAGCTTCGCGTGGGAGTACTCGGGGTGGCCGGAGGCGGTCGGACGCGGCGCCAAGGCGGAGGAGAACTCCGGCGCCATGTACGGTTGACAGGGAGGTTGCAGAGGGTGCAGTACCGTGGAGGAAGAGGGGAAAGGGGGGGCCGGCGGCTGGAGGAGGAAGAGAGAGGGAAAGGGTGCGGGTTAGGGTTAGGGTTAGGGTTTCTGAGGGTCTAGGAGGGTAGATATAGCATCGAGGGAGCAGGTGGAGCTCGGTGCTATCGTGATGACCTCACCTGTACGGAGGTGGAAGAGAAAAGTATCGGGCCTGGAAAATTCTAATGGGATGGGCCTCTCTCTCCCTTTGGTGTGTTAGTTTTTTTTTATTGATTGATTTGTTAGTATTTTTTTTTGCTGAAAGGAGTTAGGAAGAAAAGACTAGGGTTTTGGCTTAGAAAAATTCTAGAAAATTTATGGTATGGCTCAAATATGTAACCACAACAATTGCAAGTTTTGTTTTACAAAATCAAATAATTAAATTATGTTGCTATTTGATATTTGATTGAATTTGAATGAGTTTTTATTTATTAAGTGAAAATTAAAGAAAAGAACCATTTCAATTAGTTTGAACCCTCAATTTTAATTGAAACAAATTGCTTAGGATTGTTTGTAGTTTTCATAAATTTCAATTGGTTGCTGTTTTGCAATTTGCAATTGGATTTGAATAACAATTGAATTAAGTGACTTATTAAAGTCCATAATTTTAAATGGTTTGAACCTTATGGATTAATTGGAAACAATTGGTGGGTTTTTTATTTGAAATTTTTATTTAAAAGGTTGTAACAGAGCAAGTATGAAAACAAAACATTTGAAATTGTTTGAGTTTCATTGTGAAAACAAAGAATAACAGATGCAAAACAAATGGTAAACAAGGCAAACAAAGGAAATAAATATGATGCCATGATGCAATACTTTAATAACAAGAAATCAAACATTCTAAATGGTAGGTTTTCATACTTGGGCTGTTACAAAACGCCCCCCCTTGAAGGAATCGCGCCCCGAGATTCCTACTGAGAAAAGAAAAGGTCCGGAAACTTCTTGGGGAGATCCTCTTGAACTGTGACACGTGAAACACACCGTGCACATTGGATAGTTTTTCTGGAAGTTCAAAACGATAGGAATTTCTGGCAACTCTTCTGGAAAGACGTCAGGGAATTTGGAAACCACCGGAACATTTTCAAGTAAAGGGAGAGGTTTTTGTATTGAGGGTGTATAGCTGAATGGAACTTGATTCATTTGGAGAATAGATTATGTGGCTAGAATGGTGGAACAGAGTTATTGACATCAATGCAACACCAAGAATAATCATCAATGTCAGAATCATCAACATGAGAGTAACGAGGAATATGTGGCCTCCCATTAGAACTTGATTTCTGTGTCTGAATTTGGAAGTCAACATTTGAGATCCCGGGGAGTGAACAGAGTTTTGATTGCTTAGTGGAACCAGAATTGGGTTGTATGTTGTTGAAAAGATTGTTGACACAAAGGAATGTGATGCTCCGGTATCAAATAACACTTTAACTGGATAAGATTTACGATGAAGTTTTGATTAGACGCCGGTAGAAGATTTGAAGTGGAAAACAACAACAAGATTTCAACGGACGAAAAGGATGTTGAGAAGAACAGGATAACGAAGCAACACCGGGAAAACGAGAACAAGATTCCTGAGGTACTACGGAAAACCCATCCGGGCTTCTAAAGGATCAATATCTACTGCTTAAGGAATAGAGGATTTGCTTCCGGGGCTTACACGCCTCCGTTCTCAATCATGAGTAGGCAACATGATAAATCACGTCACAACCACCTCCATTCCTATGGTCTAGTAGATATAACCATCCTAGAGAAACCAGAATTCGTGAAATCCTAACTTGAAAATTTAGATGAGAAGGGAAAACAACGTTACACTTCCTTACCAGAAAAGGGAGGGTGGGTGGGGAAAGAAGAAAAAGAACAGAATTCCTACTCTCACGTTTCATTTTTCCTATATAGCTACAAAATAGTTTCTAGACTCAACTGCGACCAGTAAAAAGGGATCCTACAGGCAGACAGGCTCTGATACCATTTGTCGCACCCGGACTCCTAGGGGATACTCACGGTCCGTTAAACAGTAGATAAATGGCTTACGGGGCATACCGGCACCCGCATCTCAATATGAGCAGGCCAACACGTGAACGTGTGACAACCATTATCTTACTATTCATCGTCTGCGCAAACCATCCCATAGAAATCCAGACACTTCCATTGACGTACTTCAAAACATACACACATGGTACGTCAACGGCGTTTGAACAAGTGATATCACAACAGATCTCTACGACACAAAAGATTGAAATAAGTTGCAACTGGCCCTCACTAGGGCAGAGAATAGCAAATACAATCATTCAGAGGGCACATGCCCCAACAATTCATCATTACATCACAGCGGAAGCATTCAAAATGTCTGAGTACAGACAAGAACCAAATAGGCCTAAGAGGCCGGAAACGAAAAGACGGAGCCCATCCACGAAGTCTCGGATCCTGCCCGGGTCCGCTATCTACTCGTCAGCAGCCTCGTCGTCATACTCCACGTAGTAGCCACCATGTAGATCCTCGGAAACGTCGTCTGCGTAAACCACAGCCCCAAAGGGGTCAGTACACCAACGTACTGGCAAGCAAGACTCACAGTTCACCAAAGTGTAACCCGTCAACACCAAGCACAGATGCTTTGGGTTCAACGGAAGGAAGGGGATATAAAAGATGCTGCAACTGGCTGCGCTAACCAACTACAGAACATACTACAACTTCCGGCTATCAGAAAGGAGATAAGATCGAGGATTGTAACCAACTGAAAAGTAACTTCAAACAAACCCATCCTGGATCTCGCCCCTTATCCAAAGAAGCAATCCGAGGATAACTCACACAGTTGCATTTAAGGTGAATCAAGTTATTGTGTCATCAACCTATTACTAGTCAAGTTATTAATCATTGGGTGTAACATGTTTGATCATTATGTTTAAGTTGTCCTGAGTACTTGTTAGCCAGTACTTTCACCAAGTAATCCATAACCGCGGAAAACACGGCTTCTCGAGAAGATTATCCCTGCAGGGTTGCACCAATTTGGCCGTACACGCAAGAATAACCCGCCAGATGGAAATGCACTTCCACCAAGCGGGGCACTCTACACAACTCGACTCTTCTCCGCATCAAGCCCAAAGAACCTTGGGCGCACGGCTAATCGAGCCCAGAAGAAAATGGACCCTCATAGCACTCTAAGAACGTGTCCCCCTATATGCCGACTACAAAAGTTCCACCCGGGTACCAAGGGCTCGCAAGAACATGCATGCGGCAAATGGAAAACACGAACTAAATGAGGCGATTTGGACGAGATGCGAATCGAATCAAATTGAGGGGGGCGCCCATACTCGCTTCCCACATGCGGTTAGTGCGCTCATCATGGATCAGTAGACAAGACCCTTTTCCTATTAGGGTCGACACTAGCAGGCCTCAAAACCACCCTGGGCCTCCTGCCGGTGCCTTATCATCAAATTTATTATTTAGCATATAACATTAGCATGATTGATTGATTAAACATCGAGCCCCCAGAACATAATAAAATATAGTAACTGAAAGTAACGGGTAACAGACTCGAGCAAAACAACCTAAGCATGCTAGTAAGACGCGGGCTCAACCAAAAGGTTATAGGTATGGAGGTGAGGCAATATCAGGGTTAAGGGATTCATGTGATAGGTTCGTAACAGAAACAACTACTACTAAGGCTAGCAGAAATAGACAACGGAAAGTATCGGTAACCAATGTTGAAAGGAACACAATGGTTCATGTGAGTGATAACTTGCCTGCAAACCCAGTAGCCTGGTACTGAGCTAACTCCTTAGAAGGGGTGTCGTAAGTATCGTCGGTCTCAACGTCGTCGTGTATCCGAGAAGAAGCAAACAAACAAGGCAGAAATATAAACAATCATTATCATGGCATAGTGCACAAACATGGGATGATGCATGATAGTTTAATTGATGCATCCAAAAATAAACTAGTTGACAAGATAACAACATGATTAAATGGACCCATATGCAATTGGATTGCATATGGAAAACCCATGAATTATGGTTGAATTGATTGTTTTACAACTAAGCATTATATGAAAGTGGATTAGCATGATGCATGGATGAGGAAAACAGCAAAATAACAACAATAGAACCAAATGGAAATAAGGCTTAACAAGTTTAGAAATTCAGTTATTAAGTTATGGAATTTTGGTTTCTTAAAGGTGTCACACAAGCATTTGTTGTTTTCACCACTTTTAATTGTTCAAAATAGATAACAAAGTTTATATTTGAAAAGAAAACAAGATTTTAGTTGGAATACATGTTTCACTTGCTGCAAAAGGATTTCAAATGAATTATTTAGATATTAAACAAGTTAAACAAGAATTAAATGAATTTAATTCAAACATGAACTTATTTGAATTTTTATTTGTGCAAAACATTAAGTGAGATTCATATTTGAAAAGGTTATGCTTTGATGGTTTGAAAACATATTTTATATGTCCCAAAAGAATTTGTTTTGATCAAGGTATGAATTTAACAATATTAAATGATTTAAACAAGGTTTAAATTATTTAACCAATTTTAATTATTCAAAACAGAAAACAAAGTTTATATTTGGAAAGAGGGTTTAATTTTGCATGGAAAACATATTTCATTTGTGGAAATTGGATTTAGAATGAGCAAGTTATTATTTTGGCAATTTTAAATGCAATAAACAAGAAACAGTTGTTTTCAGCAATTTAAATTATGCAAAACAGCAAACAAAATTTATATTTCGAAAGTACATGAAAAGTTGATTGGAAAACATATTTAGTTTGTTGAATTTGGAATTTTTATGAACAAGTTATGAATTTTGCAAATTTAAGTGAATTTGACAAGTTTTCAAATTTTGCACCAATTTAAAATATTCAAAACAGTAAACAAATTTTATATTTGGATAGAACATTTAATTTGGTATTGAAAACATATCAAAAATGTTGGATTTGGAGTTAAAATGATTTTATTATGCATTTTAGAAGTTTAGGATGCAATCTGCCATTTTAATTAATATCCAGGGATTTAGAAGTTAATAGCAGGGACTTAGAAGGAATTATAACAGGGATCTAGATAAAAGATACATGGACCTGGGTGCAAAATGGGATAGCTCTAGATCTAGAAGAATAAATGGAAAAAAGATGGTTTTTATTAGGCAGGGGTGGGATTCGAACCCCTGCCCTCCTGCTGCTGAGCAAGGGAACCAACCAACTGGGCTGGTGCGATTTGTTGATAGAACAAGGGGGGCGAGGGGGCTTAAGGTTCAGAGAACGTCTGTTGAACAAATTGGAAAAAGGAACAGAAAAGGGGGGGTGGCCGGGATTCGAACCAGTGCGCTGCTGGGGCGCTTGCTGCGCGCTACCAGTGGGCTACTGCGGCTGGTTGGATGTATACGGGGGCTGGTTGGTTTTGAACCTCACACGCGGCGCTTAACTGAAACTGCGAGCAGAACATCAGGTATTCTTCTCTGACGACAAGAACAGAGCAACAAGGCGACTTGCGTGGAAGAAATTGATGCATAACCAGTGGGGAATCGAGAGGGGAAGTATGGGGAATGGAAAGGGGGAGTTACCAGCTTCGCGTGGGAGTACTCGGGGTGGCCGGAGGCGGTCGGACGCGGCGCCAAGGCGGAGGAGAACTCCGGCGCCATGTACGGTTGACAGGGAGGTTGCAGAGGGTGCAGTACCGTGGAGGAAGAGGGGAAAGGGGGGCCGGCGGCTGGAGGAGGAAGAGAGAGGGAAAGGGTGCGGGTTAGGGTTAGGGTTAGGGTTTCTGAGGGTCTAGGAGGGTAGATATAGCATCGAGGGAGCAGGTGGAGCTCGGTGCTATCGTGATGACCTCACCTGTACGGAGGTGGAAGAGAAAGGTATCGGGCCTGGAAAATTCTAATGGGATGGGCCTCTCTCTCCCTTTGGTCTGTTAGTTTTTTTTTATTGATTGATTTGTTAGTATTTTTTTTTGCTGAAAGGAGTTATGAAGAAAAGACTAGGGTTTTGGCTTAGAAAAATTCTAGAAAATTTATGGTATGGCTCAAATATGTAACCACAACAATTGCAAGTTTTGTTTTACAAAATCAAATAATTAAATTATGTTGCTATTTGATATTTGATTGAATTTGAATGAGTTTTTATTTATTAAGTGAAAATTAAAGAAAAGAACCATTTCAATTAGTTTGAACCCTCAATTTTAATTGAAACAAATTGCTTAGGATTGTTTGTAGTTTTCATAAATTTCAATTGGTTGCTGTTTTGCAATTTGCAATTGGATTTGAATAACAATTGAATTAAGTGACTTATTAAAGTCCATAATTTTAAATGGTTTGAACCTTATGGATTAATTGGAAACAATTGGTGGGTTTTTTATTTGAAATTTTTATTTAAAAGGTTGTAACAGAGCAAGTATGAAAACAAAACATTTGAAATTGTTTGAGTTTCATTGTGAAAACAAAGAATAACAGATGCAAAACAAATGGTAAACAAGGCAAACAAAGGAAATAAATATGATGCCATGATGCAATACTTTAATAACAAGAAATCAAACATTCTAAATGGTAGGTTTTCATACTTGGGCTGTTACACTTTCCATCCCGAGAGGTCTCAACTCTTTTCATCAACTGTGGAGGAAGAATTTCGACGGGCCATCTTTCAGATCTGAATTCGTAATTCCTAGATCTCTTCGTGCTCGGATCTTAAAATCGAAATTCCTTTGGTGAGAAGTTAGATTGAACCCTAATCTACAACTTTGTTTTTGAACACTTTTTGTTTTGACGTACGGAATTTTCTGTACAATACAGTTGGCGTTTGACGTGTTTCGGAGAAGAAAACTATCTCAAATCTTCGGGGCTTGAATACCAAAGTTGTTCTCCTGATCAAGACCTTTCGTTTGCCCCAAAACTCACCTCTTTTGGTCGAGCGAGCTAAGAGTTATTCACGGTCAAAGTTTCGGACCAGAAAGGTAATTTGGGATTTGTGATTAAACTATTCATCTACTGATGTTATATTTGTGCTAGTTAGAAAGAGCACGTAATGCTCTACAACTTTCGTTTAGATTGTTTTTCCATCCGAGCAACTTTATTTTTGGTCAAAATCAGTAGTCAAAGTCAAGTCAACGCCTCGACAGCAGCCCAGTCAGCGCCTCGTCATCGCAACGTCAGCGCCCCGTCAGCACCACGTGGCGGCCAAGTCAGCATCCAGTCAGCGGAGCTATTTTTTTTTTCGAATAGGTTTAATTGGCAGTTTTGCAGAAACGTCCCCCAAACTTAGAATCATCATAACTTTTTAACCGTAGATCCAAATTTAGCAAACTAGGACTTTTTGAAAAGCCCCGAACACATAGAATCTTTTAGAACTGTCCAAATTCAAATTTGACAAACATAAATTGGTTCAAATTTAAATAGGCTTGTTTGGTGATTTTTGGCATAGTTTAAATTCTATACATCTAAAAATTGCAAATAAATTATTTTTGGATACCTTATGATGTTTGCTAACAGTCCCTGGCGCCCAAAATAGTTTTTGGCTAAGTTAAAAGGGTTTTGGTTGTTATATGCTCATGTGACTATTTTTTACTTGGTTTATTTTCTGTAATTATTTTCAATATGGTTTCTCTAGATAATTTGTGCTAAGGACTAACCTTAGACCAGAGAGACAAAACCAAAGCCCTTAGAATATTTCTAAGTTATTTTTTTCTAGTTGACCCTCCTAGTTGAAATCCACTAAGTCTGGATTAGTAAAAATCAATGGAGAGGATGCTACAATTGTCAACTCGAAGATTTCCAACATGAAGGTAGAAGACTCATGAAGGACTTAGAAATTTCAGAAGCATCTCCAAGAAGAAAAGTACTTAGAAGAAAATCAAGAGGAGCTTCAAGATTATCAACCCCTACTTTTCCCTAAGTCTTGTTTTCTTTCTGTTCTTCTTGTCTTTTCTTCTCTATTTAACTTAGAGGCGGCACCAAATGATGAAGTCTACAAATCTTCAAGTCTACAAGAAGAAATGGAGTCTTCAAACCAAGAAAAGAATGACAAGACTGAAGATGGTTCTTGAATACTAACTTCTCTCTTCTATTTGTCACATTGGACATAAAACAAGTCCTTGTGTCTATGACTAAATACTTAGAATGCAAGCTGCAGATTTTTCTAAGTCAATTTTATCAAATTCATGTTTCCCAACCTTCCTTGACCTAGCTAACTTGTTTAAGTTATTATTGTCTATGTGCCTTGAGTAATTTTTGCATGTCATGCATATCTTTGCCTTAGAATATTTTGCACATCATACAATTGATTTGTTGGTTTGCTTGTATGTTTATTGTGGTTGTTTTATTGTGTTAGAATTTTCGGAGAGAAACGAAATCTGTTGCAACTGCTACTCCTGCTCTTCCTATTGCCAAGGCAAGTGGCACACCCCTCATAACTTTCCTATGTATTTTCTATGCATGACTTAGTGTATTTCTGTTATTGCATGTGTTGGATAGTATTGCTATGCTAAAACCACTATCTCCTTTATACTAGTTGTGTCTAGCACCCATGACAACTTAGTAGAATTATTGCTATGCAAAAATTGCTTTCTGGAAATGTTAAAATCTACTAAGTTAATGAATAATCTGGGTGGAAGTGGTTTTGCATGGTTTATGTTGAGTGGCTACTCAGGACCATGTACATGGGGGTTTTCACCTAAGATAGTTTACTATACTTAGGACCATGGTATGTGGGGGTTCTCACCTGAGAGTTCACTTGAGGATTGCCACCCAGGTACAAAGGGACCAAAGTTTTGTCCAAGTGAAGATGCTTCCCGTGCAACCATGTGGTATAATGGCTCTGCCTTGACTTTTCCCCAAAGGTCTCGTCTCGACTCCCTCCTTTTCCTTAGCACAAATTGAGTGCTTGAGGATAGTTTGGGTTTGTTGGGTCTCATGGTGAAAGTGCACAACCTCTGCAGAGTTAAAACTAAGTACTTAGCCGTGTCCCCGGTTACGGACAATTTGAGCAGCTGATCAAGGATTCAATGGAGGTTTCCCAACATTCCAATTTCTGAAGTTAAAATTTTGAAGGTTGAACTAAGGTGGAAAAGAGGGTGGTTTTCATGCCATACCTGCTTTGACAAAAGAAGGATGTTTTATAAAGAATTAGGAAAAAATTGGCTTTGTGCAAATTAGCCTCAAACTCCACCAGCCAAATATGCATATAGGTTATTAGAGTTATTCCATTAAGTGTCCACATAGTGTCACTTGCCAGATCCATTTATAATGGTTCTGACCCACTCCGTTGCAACAATTTTATTTTTTGCAGATTGTTCAGATGACGAGTGAGATTACGATTAAGGTTTCGAGTCTGCAACCAACATGTTTCGCCTGTGGCACATGAAGATGATGGAGACTCCTTGAAGAATAAATTTCCGCTGCTGTACTCTTTTAAGCTAGCCTTGTGCTATGCAAAGTTGTATTTGAACAATTTATTTTACCAAGTCTGGATCATTCGTGTAATAATTATACAATATTGTGATATTCATCTTAAACTGTGTGTGCAAATGAAATAGATCCAGGGGTTTGCACTATACACAGGTACCTTGCCAAATTTTAAGTGCAGGTACGTTACAAGGAAAACCTTCAGGAGACCATCCAGCGTGGGTGGAACCGCGACATCAACCAGAAGACGCTCGTGGAATTGCGTCAACACTCGAATGGTATTGCCAACGAGGGAGCAGATCCCACTCACGTGCCTCTAAAGCTGAGTGCAAGAATCCGTCAGGGCGTCCACCCGTTGAACCCCGGGCAGCTCCAGCGCAACGCCAAGGACATCTGCAAATATACGTCATTAAACTCAAAAGGCGATCAATCTAATCGCAGCGCAACGGGAAGTGTAGTGAGACTTACCAGCAAATTTCTGAGCCAGAGGACGAATGAAGCCAACAAGATCATTGTCCTGTTTGGTGCCAGCCTCCTCCAGTCGCTTCAGAGCGTCCTAGGGCTCAGCGAGATTTCCCTCGAGGTCAGTCGACTGCTTGCGAGAGGATTCAAGTTCCTTTCGAGCAGCCTCCAACTCCGCCTCAAGGGTTTCACCCGAGTGATAGCATCAGTCTTATCGGCCTTCAGAAGATTGACTTGGGCTACATAGCAACAAAGTTCAACCTAAAGGAATTCGCACGACCAGAAAGAATAAGTAGAAGGAACAGATCAATTTACCTTGGAGAACTTGGCCACCCGAGACGAGTCGATCACGATCCGCCCGAAGGATTACGCAATCTGCCTCAGCCGAAATTACGCGGCGACCAATGGCTGCAAGAGAGTCAAGTAGAGACTGCAAAACACGAAGATGAAGAAGTCAGAGAAAGTGGAAGGAAATTGAGCCTATTCACGATTGTAAACAGTCGAGTATAGCCTCGGGGGTACTCCCATCGGGAGCACTGCCGTGCACCCGATAAAATCAAGAAAGGAAAGAAGCTTAAGTTCTTGAGCCTGTAGCCAATCGCAAGCGATTGACCACAGCCTCGGGGGCTACTCCCATCAGGAGCACTGTTGTGCACCCGATAAAAACCATAAATGAACGAAGTACAGAATGCAAGGAAAATGGTAAAGTTTACCTAGCCCTGGGCAAGGCACAGAGGATCAGCCAAGCTACCCGACACTTCTTTCGAAGCCAAGGCTCCACCCGCAAAGCTAGGCAGCTTATAATCCGTAGCCGCAGTTGTTGGGGCTAGGCTCGGCGAGTTCTGGACGGCCTTAGCAATTGGGGTTTCACCCGCAGCAGCATCTTTCTTCTTCACGGGAGGGATAGAAGAGGCGAACCGGCCGGGGCTGATGGACTGAAGCCTGTCGTGAAAGAAACAACAACATAAGGAAGAGCGAGAAGAAAACTTTCGACTAGAGCGAAGAAGGGAAGAAAAATTTACTTATCGTCGTCGTCATCCAGCATATCCACATTCCAGGCGGTGTGGATCTTCGACTTGGGAGCGAGAGGAGCACGCACACTCAGTGGGGTCACGGTGAGAGGCTCTTTCTCAGATCCTCCACCCAAGAAGTTATCCTTGGAAGTGGCTTCATCGTCTCCCGTCCTGCGGCGCTTGCGGTGGTGGAGATCGCTACTCTATTCTTCCACGTCATCCGAAGAGCCGTGCTCAGAACTCGAATCGGCGTCAGCAACGCTGATGTCAACGGGAACCTCCAGGTTGCTTGCCAACAAGTCCGGGGCTTCTTCACCAGAAACTGGCGGGTAGCAGGTTGCTACCTCTAGACTCTACAGAAGGAAAACAAGAAAACAAGAAGAAGAAACTCAGTCGACAAACTTTCGAACAAAAAAAAAAGTTAAGACAGAAAAAGAATTGAACTTACTTCGGATGGAGGAGGTCTCGAAGCTTCAAATGCTGTGATAGGGCAGTCAGGGAAGGTCTCGCCTACTTTCAGCTTGGTGATGGCCGCGATTTTATTCTCGAATTCAGCATTCGAAAGCTCTTCTCGGCTCACACGACTGGGGTCTTCGACGCCCTGGTACTCCCACATGGTGGAGGGCCTCTCCTGCAGAGGTTGAATCCTACGCTTGAGGAACACACTCGCCAGATGCAAGCCGTTCAGCGCAACCCCTGCAGTTTGGTCACGAAGGGATGCCACCTTGGCGAGTAGTGGGACGATGATTCGGCTATCTTCGGCTGAGAGCCTGTGCGCCCAGGACTTCCGCCGCTTCAAGGCAGCGAACGGGTGGAATTCATGAGCTCCATCCGCGCTGTCATCGACGACGTAGAACCACTTCTTCCTCCACCCTTGCGCGGAGTCGACGAGGTCCATCTTGAAGTACGAGCTATACGACTTCGCCTGGATTACGAAGCCGCCAGTGCGCAGCGTCTCTCCAAGCTCAGTCTCTACCCGCGATTTCTCGCGGAAAGACCGCACTTTGAATAGGGCCTTCCAAAGGCCCCAGTGCGGGCGGATGCCCAGGAAGCACTCGCAAAGTACGATGAAGCACGAGATGTGCTGCACCGCATTTGAAGGCAAATCATGGAGCTGTATGCCGTAGACATATAGCAAGCCAACGAGGAAAGGATGGAGGGGGAGCGAGAGCCCGCGCGAGACGTGATCCGCAAAGATCACGCGCTCGTTCACGTGGGGGTTTGGTACCTCTTCTTTCTTGCCGAGACGAACTCGCTTCGCGGCCTCGGGAGGCAGCAGTCCCTCCATCTGCATCTCCTTGATGCTCTTGTTCGTCGTGTTGGCCGAGCGCCAGTCGCCTGAGCGCGGGGCGGGTGGCGCAGGAGCATCTTCAGGCGCCTTCGAGGATGAAGCAGCAACGCTGCGTTTCCTTCCTCTCGCCATGGAAACTGGTGCGTGCTTGCACAAGAGGAGATGAGCGCGAGGAAGAAGAAGGCAAAGAAGCAAATGACCGGAAGGTTTTTTACTTTCCACCTAAGGACAATATATATACACAGGGCCACTCAATCTTAGCAGCTCATCGAGCAACGTGGCACCCGTCACGGCTGCCACGCGTGAAGCGGAAACGAGGGGGCGGTGAAAGCTGTTTCGTGCCATGATCTTAACGAGAGATCGTGCGCATTTACTGCACACGGTTCACGGAAAAAACGGAAACGACGTCTCGTTTCTGGTCAAAAGACTGACAAGGTGGGCCAGCATGCCCTGTTTTCACTCCGTCACGTCCCATCGGGAGGAGTCAGAGCAAAGTGCGCAATGACATCATTGCGTGTGTCATCAAACCCGAGAAGTTTCTCGGGTAGGACCCTAAAACACGAAATTTCTTTCGTATGGACACATCAAGACGCGAAAACTCTTTCGCATAAACTCCATAACACGAAATTTCTTTCGTTTGGACATCTCAAGACGCGAAAACTCTTTCGCATAAACTCCATAACACGAAATTTCTTTCGTTTGGACATCTCAAGACGCGAAACTCTTTCGCACGAACTCCATAACACGAAATTTCTTTCGTTTGGACATCTCAAGACGCGGAACTCTTTCGCACGAACTCCATAACACGAATTTTCTTTCGTTTGGACATCTCAAGACGCGAAAACTCTTTCGCATAAACTCCATAACATGAAATTTCTTCCGTTTGGACATCTCAAGACGCGAAAACTCTTTCGCACGAACTCCTTAACACGAAATTTCTTTCGTTTGGATACCTCAAGACGCGAAAAAAAACTCTTTCGCATAAATTCCAAACAAGGAAAAATTATTCACTCGCAAATTCGCGAGGAAATGTCCACGGGTGAGCGGTCCCAGCCACTCTAGCATACGATGTATACGCATCTTTACCCTGGATTGTTCTGCCGACTAGGCACACCCGGATGCCGTATCCTCTCGATATGAAGGTAAGACCCAAAAGATCTTTCTTGAGGGCCTGGAATCGCACTCAAGCTACGTCCTCCGGTAAATTTCCGTGTCAACAACACGAAGAAAAATCCTAGCGGACACGCCGGGTACCCTATAAGGTTAAGTTCGACTCGGTAAGACCTCCACGGCCTAGTCGCAATGATCACCTCACCAGATTCGAGTCGGAGGTCTTGAATCTGTGTAGGCCAGCACAGTTTTTTCCCTAGATGCAATTAATTGGCCCTGAGGTTTCGGGAGAGCCAAGCAACTGAGCCACATCTTTCTGCAAAAAACAGCCAACACACAGGCACTTTTATTTTCTCTATACTCGAGTACAAGAAATGCATCGCATACAGGATACACATCCTCTTCAAATGATTGAAGCCATCAGTTGAAAATAAATCAAGATAAACTTTGAGCGTCCACCCGACAGATTCTCAGCCGAGTAAACGCTCGGGGGCTACTGAAGAAGGTATGGATCCTAGGCCTGTCGAGTGTGCCTACCCGGTCTTAGGCCCGAGGCCCAAGCTCCAAAGGAGGCGCCATGAACTGTTCTATAAGGCCCAACCGAAGCCCACCCGCAAAGCCTTGCGGGTTAAGAAAGGAAACCTGTAACCGACTTAGGTTTAGGGTTTGTATCCTCCGCGGGCACGGTTTGAGACCTGGCTATCTATATAAAGCCAGGAGAACCACCAGGGGGAGGACCAAGCAATACCGCACCACCAAAGCCTTGAGATCGAGATCGTACTCTCGACTTGAGCATCCCCCATTGTAACCGATCTACTCATTAATACAGATCGACAGAGGCAGGAGTAAGGGTTTTACCTCTACGAGGGCCCCAAACTTGGGTAAATCGTGCCCCCTGTCTAGCCGACGATCGTCGCCAGCGCCTACACGTTCTCCTAATCGAAACCCTATGGGTTCACCCGAGGGACTTGTTGAGATGCATATTCGACAGTCCTATGGGTTTATATATACTTAAAATAGGATGTGTCTAATCACATAGCTTGGAGTGTAGCTTGATTCCAGGTTGTCTTGAGTAGAACTTTCCTTCGTGGTAGAGTTTGCAGACCAACATAGTTCAGTTGAACTACCTTTGACACTGAGGGGTCTCTCTCTTTGGGTCAATAAAAGGTCATTGGGTCACTCTCAAGATGTCTTTGCCAATCTTCCATCTTGTTGTTGTCATCCTTGAAGCCAAACATCATGCTATTTCTAACGAAACTCTCATGGTAGAAAATATCTTTCATTGTTTCATACCTCCAAGGTTGGTTTGACCCTCACCAAAAGATAGTACATTTCATCAACTCTTGCCTAACAAAGGGTTATTATTACATCTTACCATTCTCTGGTTCAGGCTTTACATCGTCGTTTCTCTAATAGGTATGTAACTCTAGATTTATCATTCCTCATAACAAACTGAATGAAATGAGTATTTATCATGGTAGCTACTCCACAATGCACTCAATTCACTAGTCTGTATTTGGTTTGTTAAATCGCGAAATCTAAAACTCGGTCATCCTCACTTGTCTAACCGAAATTTTTCCAGTCTGTAAAACAAACCTGAGCTAAACTATCGTTTCTCCAACTAGTCGGTTGTGTAAAACTCTTATGCAACACAAACTAGATAGTTGTGTTTCTTCATTGATTCTTCCCTAGTAGGCTCCAAAATATTCATAGCTCATGCATCGTTGGGTCCACTTGTCTATCTTCACTTGTTGATTGGCTTGCTGCTCCTTATGATGTAGTTGGAATTGACCATGGATGTGATTGTTCCTTCGGACGAAAGGATCTTGAGATCTATGAAATTTTTCAATTGGATGGCTTGTGTCTCCATATTTCACTAGTTGTAGCATTCCAAATGGATTCTCATTATGGTTGGTGAATGAGTATAGGATTTGGTTTGGCTTAGCATCGATGAGTAGAGACTAGAAATGAACTAAAGAAGGTTCCTACCATAATAAAGCAGAGCAAAGCAATTTGTATTACAAACAAATGCTAACAAACATTCATCACACCAAACACGGTTTAGCAAAATCCCTAGTATTGGCATACCACACTCAAATTGTATGATCAATACACTAACACTTTAACATTGTTCTAACAAAGCAACTAGATTGGTGGTCTCATCTATATCTTCTTGAGTTTCTTAAAATTATTCTCTCAATTTCTTGAGGTGTTCTTGATTGTTGTGAAGTCTAAGTCTTTCTTCAAGTTCTTAAATAATCTGGAGTGTAGGTCTTCATGTGGTGACAATATTTCTTGCACTTCATGGTATGGTCATCTAGAATAAGAGAAGATATTTTTGAAGGTGAATAATAGATGAGAGGATATGAGAAGAATTAGGAATGTACGAAGTGAGTGAAATACTTAGAAAATATTAAGTATCTTTGCTATGGTGATCAACAGAATATTAACAACTTATTGTAGATTGGATATTCACTATAGTAAGAAGGAATGACACCCGCAAGCCAATTAGGGAACATGTCTAATGTCCGTGAACATGCAATGTTTGTCCAGGTCGTTTCATCTCATTATGCCGCTAGGATCCAAAATACTCAAAGAAGGTAATAACATGATGAAAAGGGTTAATCCAAACCTAAGTCTCGAATCCTTCAAGCAACACAATGCTCTGATACAATTTTGTAGCATTCCCACATTTAAATAATGCAAGAACACATGTGTTATTGTGCTAGTCCCTGGATCAATTGCTAGCGCCAAAATACAAAATGAAATATCATGCAAATGCGTCAAATTCTATTACATCGCATGATCCAGTCTTTACAAAAAAAAAACAATACAACTTGCATATTCTGAGAAGACTAGCAAAATACAAAGTATTACATCGGAAACATATAACATCATTGAGCCTCATCCTCTTCATGTGCCATAGGAAAAACATGTTGGCGGTAGACTCGCGATCCTAACGAAATCCTCACTCGTCTTCAGATTCATCTGCAGGATGGAATATGCAGCCACAAGGGGGTCAATACAATTTAATGTATTGGAAAGTAACACTATGGTGGATATAAATGGCAAGACTAATACTACATGCTTATTTGACTGAGTGGAGTTTTGGCTAAGTTTGCATAAAGCCAGTTTTCTCCTATCTCCTGTCATAAAACATTTTCATCTATAATAGGTATCACTGATAGAAATCCAGTGAACCAGAACTAAGTGAAGGAGTACCACTGATAGAAATCAGGGAAAATTCCTACCCATGTTCACCCATCAAAATTTTATTATGAAGTTGGCATGATGAGATTCTTCCGTCTTTCCTTGTCCAATTGCTCAAATTGTCAATAACCAGGGACACATCTAAGATCTTAGTTTGTTGACTCTGCAGAGTTTGTGCACTTTCAGCTTCAGACTCAAATCAGCCCAAACATCCTATACACCCTGAGTGCATTAAGGAAAGGAGAAGATTGAGACGAAATATTTTAGAAGAAATTTTACCACCGTACGGCTTGACCCGTTCCAACCTACACCCCTACATATGATTGTCAAGCACTGGTGAGTTCATTCAACTTAGTTGATCAAGACAAATCCCATATGACTAAAGGCTGCACTAGAAGCATCAAAACTTAGTAGGACATATTAATCTCTTTGTTCCTGGGTAGCCATCCACAAGTGTACTCCTTCGGTGAAAAACACCATAGAAATTTCCCTAGGGAGCCACTCAACATAAACCAATCCTTCCACTTCAACCTAGGTGATTCATTAAACTTAGTAGTTTTTTTCCTTAACATCTAAATAAAACATTTGAAGAGCATATCAATTATACTAAGTTCAAGGGCTTCTATACTAGCAGGATATAAAAGGGTGGCTACACACTACTTGGGATAATAGCATAGTATAAAACTTAGATACAATTTCCTATCATGCATACTACTCAAGACTCTAGTAATGCATAGGAAAAATAATAGGTAGTTGATGGTGTGTTACTTTCCTTGTTGAATTTGGCGAACAAATCACACTCTCTTCACAAAATATCGCTGCTCTCCACACCATCTAAAAAAATAAAACAAATAACAATAAACAAGAAAATTAGAAACAAAAGAACAAAGTATAACAATCAACAAAGTTAACACAACAATTTATTTTACCAAAGGAATTATTGTGTTTGGGTTTAGTGTATAGAAAATGACTAAGGATTGGTCAAGGATTGTGTTTTGAAGAGTTCAAACTTATTGATCAAAAGTTTCATTAAGGATTATCACATTTACTCCAATATGAAAAAGGAAAACTTGTGATTTCAATACACAAAGAGAAAGTAAGTAATTGTAGTTAGTGTATAAATGTTTGGTCTTTGATCAAAAGTCTACACAAATGTCTTGGTCTAATCTATTTTTGTCTTGGTTTCTTCAAGTCTTCTTTGCTTCCTTGAGTTGCTTCTGATGGCTAAGTCTTTTATGCATCGCCTTCAATGGCCTTGCATCTAGTCCTTGATGCTTGTGATACACACGTTTGTTGGGAGACCCCAAGAGGAGGGTGTGATGAGCACAGCGGTATGTATTTCCCCTTAGTTAGGAACCAAGGTTATCAATACAATAGGAGAAAGAGGACCTTCGGAAGGTTGATGCCACTGATGGTGGTGCTGGCGCTTCACCAGTGTCAGCAACAACGTGGAACCTGCACACAACAAAACCAAAATACTTTGCCCCAACGGTACAGTGAGGTTGTCAATCTCACCGGTCTTGCTGAAAACAAAGATTAGACGTATAATGTGGAAAACAGTGTATGCTTGCAGTAAGTAAAGAAAGCAAGAAATTGTTGTGGTTTGTTTTAACAGGGTGGAAAAATGGACCGGGGTTCATAGTTTCACTAGTGGTGTCTCTCCATAAAAGATATCATGCTGGGTGAACAAAATTACATCTGGGTAATTGACAAATAGAGGTTGCACCGTAGTGCACAATATGACATGAAGATTACTATGGTATTTAGTGCGGACATTACAACAAGATACATAGACCGACATCAATCTGCATCTATGACTAATAATCCACCCTCAGGTTATCATCCGAGCGCCCTTAGGTATTAAGTTGAAAGCAACACATAATTGCATTAAAAAAACTGTGTAATGTAAGCAATGATTATGCACGCGGGCACTCTCACCGCTGTTTTCTCCCTAATGGCAACATCACATCCCCCCCTTCACGTTTCTGACACTCGAGCAAGGCAATAAGGAGGCATGAACCCACTATCAAGCATAAGGACTCCCTCTTGGAGTCACTAGAAACTACTTGGCCAGAGCAACCACTAGCAACGGAAAGCATGCAAGATCACAAATAACATAAGCAATAAAGACTATAATCAACTTGTCATAAGGTTAATATTCATAGGATCCCAGCAAACACAACATATAGAATTAAATAAGATCAATCTCGATCATGATAGGCAGTTCACGAGATCTAAACATGGAGGCATATGAGGAGAAGACAACCATCTAGCTACAGCGACGAACCCGTAGTCCAGGGATGAACTACTCACGCATCACTCCGGAGGCACACATGGTGATGTAGAAGCCTCCGGTGATGATCTCCTCTCCGGCAGGGTGCCGGAAAACAACTTTAGAACCCTCCTGATCTAGGGTTGACGGTGACGGCGGCTGCGGAACTTTTTCGGGGATTTTGGTCAGGTGCTTAGGGTTGTCCATCCGGGGGGCTTAAATAGGAGAAAGGGCAAAGGCGGTGGAGGCCAAAGGGCCCCACACCCATAGCTGGCGCGGCCAGGGGGCGCCACCCTATGGCGTGGCCCCCCGGTTTCCCCTCTTCGACTCCTCTTCGGTCTTCTGGATGCTTCCGGGGAAAATAGGACTTCTGGGCTTCGAACTTTCCAATTCCGAGAATATTTCCAGAACAACTTTTCTGAAACTAAAAACGGCAGAAAACAGGGAACTGGCTCGGTGGCATCTTGTCAATAGGTTAGTCCAGAAAATCGATAAAAATGACATAAAGAAGGGAGAAAACATGTAGCAATTGGCATAATATCATCATGGAGCATTATAAATTAGGGATACGTTTATGACATATCAAGCATCCCAAGGCTTAGTTCCTACTCGTCCTCGAGTAGGTAAACAATAAAACAATAATTTCTGAGGTGACATGCTACTAATATAAACTTTATGAATCTAATGTAAAAGCATATTCACACTGAGATCATAAAAATTTAAACACATGCATGATAAATAAAACTTTAGTAATAAAGCATAGAAATTATTTTGCATCACGAAGAGTAACTCAAATAAAGGATCATGAATAATAATGCAAAGAAAGGTAAACGTTTGTTTCAGGTATAGAGAAAGCATGTCAAAGTGATATTTCGATAGTCCTTGAGAGTGGAGCAAAACATAAATGCCAGGACCCCTTCAAAGTTCATAAGGAAGACTAGAACAAATAATTTAAGAACAAATGATATCACATCATGAAGTAATTATTGATGCTTATGGGACAAATGCACATAGAACTCAGAATGGCAAAAATGCCCTCTCAACTGTGCATAAAGTTAGAAGATGGAGACTCAACATAGAAATAAAAGAAAGGCCCTTCACAGAGGGAAGCAGGGATCACTCATGTGATAGAGCTTTTATTTTATTAAACAGAGGTTTTAAAAGTTTGACACTCCTCCCATCCATATTTCACAAACCATGGCTAAGCAAATCCTCGGGTGCCTGCCAACAATCACATACTGTGGAGGAGTGTCTATATTTTGGGATATGTATGCTAATGTCAACGAATGGTAAACATAAAATACAATATGTCACAAGTCAACTGGATTCACAAGAGCGGATCCCATGGTGAAGGACGCAACTGGTGTAGAAGGTCATCCCTCTTTCTCTTTTGTTTACACAATTATGCTTTGACTGATATGATCAGGGGCAAAAATAGTGAAGAGAATTTGTTTGTATTAATTTGGGGCTGGGCACCCCGCTGCCAGCTCTTCTATCATTTGGATAAGAGGATGAAGCCACTAGTCCAGGGTGTGAAATTCAATCAACAAGTGAGATAAAGATTCTCTATTTACGTCCTCATGAGCAAAAACAGGAACATAAAGCAGGAGTAATTTTGAAGGTTTTAAAGGTAACACATGAGCAATTTACTTTGGAATGGAAGGTAAATACCACATGTAGGTAGGTATGGTGGACACAATGGTAAAAACTTTGGTTTAAGGCTGTTTGGATGCACGAGTAGAGCTCATACTCAGTACAGGTGGAGGCTAGCAAAAGAATGGGAGCGACAAATCAAGAGAACATAAGAGCCATAATCATGCATAGTGACGTAAGCATCATTAATTAAAACATAAGCAGTATCACAAGTTCAAAAACTAAGTGGTCAAGGAGGCTATTCGTGACTGGTTTGTAGTCATAAACATGGTGTGAGCATGCGCCAAGTCAACCAAATAAAACATTCGAAAGCGAATACCATAGATTGATGCTTTACTATGACAAGAACAACTCACGAATCTTCCAATACATATTAAACACTCTCAGATATTTGAGGCTAATCATGCTACTCAATAACCACAAGGCTTTAAAACTAAAATAATATTTAGCATGGCATGAAAAAGTTCTAGCCACAGTGTATACAAGCTTCTACTAGTATTGTTATAAATTCTACTTCAAGCAGCAATTTTCTTTCTCCCAACAAGCACCATACAAAACATGCTTTAACAAAAATAATCTTTATGATACAACAAGAAAACATGAGAGTACTCAAATAATACTACTTAAACTAACAGCTTTGATAAGAGATGCATGCACAACATGAGCTAAATAAATGCAACAGCTAGACAGAGATTAAGAATACAACGTATTTTCAAGAAAAAGCGGAGCGTGTCACTGTCTAATAAAAGAATGCTGGGGTCCAACCAAGCTTATTATGAAATTAAAAACAAACTGAAAGAAAAAGCAAAAGCAAACTGAAAACAAAAATAAAATACGCTCCAAGCAAAGCACATAAGATGCGACCGAATAAAAATATAGTTTCACTAGAAGTGACCTGATAATTTGTTGATGAAGAGGGGGATGCCTTGGGCATCCCCAAGCTTAGACGCTTGAGTCTTCTTGGAATTTGCTTGTATGTAGCACCGGGTCATCCCCAAGCTTAGGCTTTTCACTCTTCTTGATCACATCATATCATCCTCTTCTCTTGACCCTTGAAAGCTTCCTTCACATCAAAATTCTCACAATCTTCATTTGCAACGTTAGTGCAATTGAAATAATAAATTCACATGGTTCAGTTTAAACACAAGTATAACACTCAAAAACACATTAGCTACTGTCACAACTTCTTTTAGAACTATTTTTCTCAAAAGAACACCAAAAGAAAGAGATTAAGATGCAAATGCGATAAATGGCAGAAATCTATCAAAACAGAACAGCGGGTAAAGATCGATTTTTTCAAAAACCTTCTGTTGCTCAAATAAAAAAGTGCTATTCTAATAAAAGTTGCGTATATAACTCAGGATCAAGAACAAAAAAACTCAGGTAATTTTCAATTTCCGTGATTTTTAACGGAATTAACAGTGGACAGCAGTAATCTGTTTCCCGCGCAGAAATCCGAAATATAGGCTCAACTTTCCACTAGAGGCTTTACTTGGCTCAACAAAAACTCAAAAGAAAACATACAGAGGGGTTGTTAAGGAAATAGAAAACACCCAGGTGCAAAGCACACCAAAGAAAACGAAAGAAAACGGGTTGAAAATAGCGAAATAAAACGGGTTGTCTCCCGGTAGCGCTTTTCTTTAACGCCTTTCAACTAGGCTGTAACATCCCTGATTTTTGGAAAGTCCAAAAATCACTAAAAATTGAAACCTTTTGTTTTAATGTTATGCAAGTAATCAAAAACCAATGAGATGCAAGAAATAAAAAGGAAAACAATACATAACTCAATGAAAATTGAAATTAAGAATCCATTATACCTCTATTCCATAAACCCTAAAAGGCTATTCAAAATAAATATTCTTTATGCAAAGAAATTGTTTTCTCTTATAAAACCTTAATTTATAACATGTTGTCAAATCAAATAAATTTGAATAATGTTTTATAGCCTTTGAAACTATAGATTTTTTTTTACCTCTAACAGTTCCTATGCCTCAAAATTATTTTATGAGAATAACAACTATTTCTAATGATATCCAAATGTCATTCTAAGTTTTAAGCATAAAGTGGTATTCATAAAATGTTTTGATTTGAAAATAACATAAATTAGGACTTGAAAACAATATTAAAGCTTTAGGAGTCTTCTAAATTTTATTTAAGCCACTTTTATATTTATTTAATTTTCTATTTAAAAAATGGAATTAAGTTACTATTAGTAAATCACTGAAATGTTAAGTTTATAAAAATATGAAACTGAGGTAAAATGATTTTCAAAAATAGTATTTGACATGATTATTTTCTCTGAAATTTTATTTAATCAAAACCTCATATTATTATTTTTAATTTAAAAATATACATTAAAGTACTATTAGTAATTATTTATATTTTCAAAAATATAAAAAGTGAAATGTGTTCAAAAGATTATAAAAATGTTCTAAACAGAAAGATATTAATTTTCCAAGTTTTTAGAAATTATTTTGAGGCCTTTTGGATTAATAAAACAAAAGATATTAAAAACAGAAATAAAAAAGAAAAGAAAAAGGCTGGATGACGTCATGATGACGTCATCGTCATCAAGCCACAGCCGTTGCTGTTTCTTCCGTTTCTACTCCGATTAAAAACTCGCGATTACTCGCAAATGAAGGCAGCAATTGATGCCCCGTTTCCACCCCCTTAAAGCCCCCTCTCTCCTCTCCATTTCCCCTCCCTTTTCCCCTAGTTTCATGCCTCTATTCAGGAGAAATCTCTCACCGGAGCTTGCTGTTTCCGTCGCTGTAATTCTTCGTCTCCGACCAATGTAGCCACCCGATGCCGCCCTTTTGCTCCCCTATCTTTTCCCTGTGACAGTGCGCACCTCTCTGACCAATGGGTCAATTTTTTTGTAGTGAATCCGCCGCACCATCTTTTCCGAGCTCACCGGCGCCCGTCCGTCTTCGGCCGCTCGCTGTCGCTGTTCCAGGAAGCGAGGAAGCACGCCACTGACACCATCTTCCTCGACGTGGTCCTCTGCATCGGTTCATCATCTCCGTTGAGCAGGAAGGCCACCGGAGCGCCAAGTCCGTCAAACGTTGCGTCGCCGGTCGCCGTCCAACCATTCTCCGGCGACCTCCCGTGCCCATGAGGTAACCCTAGGTTTTCCACCGTTCGATTTTGATCCAAGCGCTAGGATTAGATCACTTGACGAACCGGTATCGTCCAATCACAGTGCGCCACATCAGCGCCAGTCAGCCGCGCGTGGTTAGCCAATCCGTCGCTCAGCGCAGCTCATAGCCGACCCAAGCCCACCTCCTATCAGTCGCACCGCGTGGCAAATAACCATTTTCGGCCCAACCTGTCTCTGGATTTAATTCCGAATAAAAATAGATTTGTATATTTGCAGAATAGTCCCTAGAACCTAGAAATATCATATCTTTTCAACCACTTGGCCAAATTTGATGAACTTGGACTTTTTGAAATCACCAGAACATGTAGAATATTTTGGCGTTAACCCAATTAAAATTTGACAATTTAAAATATGATCATTTTCAAATATGCTTGTTTGATGAAATTTGACATAACTCAAATTCTGCAAACCCAATTTTTGCAACCTAATTTTTTTTGGGTTCCTTAGAATGTGTACTAACATATCCATAGGCCCAAAATATTATTTGAACAATTTTAGAATGGATTTAGAATTATATGGCCATTTGAGCAATTTTGACTTAGTTTAAATTCTATAAATAATTTTAATATGTTTTCTTAAGCAATGTTGCTCCATATGGCAACCTTAGTCCATAGAAACCAGTGCCATAGAATTTTGGACACATATGAGCCATACCCATGTATTTTAGGCCAAGTTATCACACACATGTTTCACACCATATTAAAAATGACTTAGGAAATATTTTGCTTAAGTGGTTCTATGTGTATGGCTATATGAAACCAAGGCTAAGTCCTTAGTGAAGTTTCAAATTATACTTAGCCAAAAAATGAACCTAAAAACACTAGTACAAATGTTTCCATCAACTTCTTGTCTCCCCATGCTTGCTTCAAGATTTCACCAAGTTGGGATTTGTGAGAACCATGAAGTGTAATGGAGGACTTAACCATCTAGAGATTTTTCAACATGAAGATAGAAGACCAATGAAGGACTTAGAAAACAAAACAAACTTCAGAAGATCTCCAAGAAGTGGAAGCACTTAGAAGAAAACCATAGAAACTTCCAGAAGACTAACCCCCTTTCTCTATAAGTCTTTTTGCTTCCCTTTTCTATTCTTGTCCTTTCAACTTGATGGCAACATGAAGAGCTACAAGGAATATCAATGAAGAAGTTTTGAAGAGAAGACTTAGACTCCACAGCAACTAGAAGCAACTCAAGAAGTACAAGTATGAAGAAATTTAGAAGAAGACATCTCCCTCTCTCTTTCTATCTTTCTTCTTATATTCTTTCCAATTTGACTTAGTGGTATTTGTGCCCATCCCATACCTAAACCAAGTAGTGAAGTGAAGATCATGAAGATTTATAAAGAACAAGATAAGTTTCACAACAAGTAGGAAACTACAATAGAATCATGAAGATGAACTTCAAGAAGACAAGCATGTGAAGACTTGGAGTCATGCACACAAGTTGAAGAATAAAAAGTTGTTTTTTCCCAACTATTGACCAAAATGGAAAATCCCAAGACTTTATCTTGTTTTCTCTATTGTTAAGAAGTTAGTTGAACCTAGACCTACCTTAAACCAAAATGGAAATACTAACTTAGAGTACTCAAATGTTGTGATGAAAAAAAACTAAGTGTTACACTTTATGATGTGATACTTTAGTTGAAATCGTGAGATCATCTTGGTGAACTCTTGGAACTTCCTCGACAAGTATGGTATTAATAAAGTTTAATCTCTTCAAACCCAACCTAGTCCAACCCAAGTGTTTTCTAGGAACTTACTTATGAATCCATCATAGTATGAATCTTTTCAAACTCCAGATTTAACCAACCCTGGCCATAGTAGATAACCATTGTAACATCCCTGATTTTTGGAAAATGCAAAAATCACAAAAATTTGAAACTTTTTATTTTCATGTTATGCAAGTCACCAAAAACCAATAAGAGGTAAGAAATAAAAGGAAACAATGCACAACTCAGTGAAAGTTGAAACTAAGAATCCAATCATACCTCTTTTCCATAAACCCTAAAACCCCTCAAAATGAAGTTTCATTAGATAAAGAAAACCATTTTATCTTTAACAAACTTTATTACATAAAATGTTTTCAATTAAAATATTACATTGATAATATTTATTGGCAAAAAAAAATCAAAGATTTATAACCCTTAATAAAGTTCTAAGCCTCAAAAATATTTGATGAGAATAAAATATTTTAATAAAAACTTTTAGTTGTCATTCCAAGTTTTAAACATGAAGGTGTGAAAATAAAATGCATTGCTTGAAATAACATAAAAGAGGGATATGAAAACAATATTATGACTTGTGGTTTTATTCTAAATTTTATTGATCAACAATATTAATTATTTGATATGAACTAATTAAATACCATTAAGTTACTATTAGTAAATCCTTCATATCCTGAAATTATAAAATGTGAAAATGGTTTAGAAATGGCTTTCCAAAAATATTATATGACATGTAAAATGTCTCTGAAATTTTATTCAGACAATACATCAATTTATTATTTTCTAAATTTTAAAATGGCCTTAAAGTACTATTAGTGTTTTATTTATATTTTCAAAATATAAAATTGTGAAAACAAGATGAAAGGACTTTCAAAAATATGTTTTCAACATTTAGGATGTCACTAAAATTTTAATTGACCAATAACTATGCTTTATAAAAAATTTAAATTAAAAATCACATTAAGTAACTATTAAGGAATTATTCAAATTTCCAAATTCAAAAATAAAATATGATGAATTGTTTTAAAAAATGGTACTGTTGGAAAGTATTTAAAATTTCAAGAATTTAGAATTTTGTTTCATGTCATTTGGATATTTAAAACAGAAGTTATGATTTAATTAAATAAACAGAAACAAAAAGAAAAAGGAAAGGTGACGTCAGCGATGACGTCATCGTCTCCTTCCTCCAGCCGTGATTCTCGCATCCGATTGAAGCCATTACAATCTCGTTGATTGCGGGCAAATCAATGCCCTGATTTCTTGCCCGAGCACATCCCTTTAAAGCCCGTGCTTTCCTCTCCTTTTCCCCTCTCCCACCCTCTCAAATCGTGCCCCCTCTCGGCCGAATTTCCTCGCCAGAGTCGCTCACGGCCGCCGCCGAATTTGTCGAATTCCGGTGAGATAAGCACACATCCGTGTCCGAGAGCGCCCCCTTTTTCCTCCCCGTGCCCTTGCGCGCATTTTGACACCTCCTCCCGTATGCATGGTGCAGCGTAGCGGCAAGTGAGAGCTCGCCGGAGAAGCGACTTCATCGGCTGTCTCGGGTGTCCATCGCGCCATTGGGAGGAGCCATCTGCGTGGACGTCGTCGACACCCTTCAAACCACCGTGCTCCGCTGAGCCCTATGGTGCTCTCCGTTGAGCTCGTGGACCACCGGAGCTACATCGCCGTCCAAGTCCGAGCACGGCGCCGCCATCCCGACATTTTCCGGCGAAAATTCCGGCGGAGGTAAGCCCCAATGCCCTAGTACCATTAGATCCAGATCCGGTGGCCAGGATTAGATCCACCCCACGAAGAGGTATCAGCCAATCAGGACGCGCCAACTCGGCTGCGCATTAAATTTTTATCTATCGCCCAAAGCAGCACGTAGCCGGCCCAGGCCCAGTCCCTATCCATCGCCCTGTGCGTCAAATAACAGATCTGAGCCCATCTGTCTCTGGATTTAATTCCCGAATAAAAATAAAATGTCTATTTTGCAGAAAAGTCCCTACATCTTAGATCTATCACATCTTTTGATCCATAAGGCCAAATTTAGCAATCTTGGACTTTTTGAAAAGCCCTTGACAATTAGAAACTTTTGGCATTGGCCAAATTCAAATTTGAAAAACTTAAATTTATTCATTTTCAAATATGCTTGTTTGATAAAATTTGGCATAATTCAAATTCTACAAATCCAAAAATTGTAAATAAAATATATTTGGAAACCTTAGGATGTGTACTTTCACATCCTATGTCCCAAAATAATATTTGAACAAATTAAAATTGATTTTAGAATTAATTGGTATGTTGAGTATTTTTGACATAGATTTACTTCTATAAATATTTTCAATATAGTTTGTTTTGCAAAATTGCTCCATTTGATAACCTTGAACCAAAAACAACCCTTCCCAACCATTTTGGACATCCTTGGACCATGGCCATGAGTATTTGACCAAAAACCCAACATAGTGATACATCCATTTTTCACCATGTCTTAGGAATTGTTTTCAACTGTTATTCCTTGATGTTATGTCTATTTGGAGCCAATCCAAGTCCTTAGAATGTGTCAATCACATATAGTACCAAGTAGTGAACTTTAGTTTTCTATCTTCTCCGCTCCCCCATTCTTGCTTCAAGAATTCACCAAGTCAGCAAAATGGAGATCAAGACTCAAGCACAAGAATGAAACTTCAATATCAACTTGGTGGAAACATGAAGAGCTATGAGGAATATCATTGAAGAAATTGAAGGAAGGACATAGAGTCCACATCAGCAAGAAGAAACTCAATGAAGTCAGGAGTATGAAGAAAATCAAGGAGAAGACATTTTCCTCCCTCTTCCTATCCCTTCCATTTCTTTCTTTTCAAATTGACTTAGTGGTATTTGTGCCCATCCCATACCCAAACCAATTAGTGAAGTGAAAGCCATGAAGAATCTATCAAGACCAAGAGAAGAATCCATCCAAGGAACAAGTCTACAATAGAAGCATGAAGGTGATCTTCAAGAAGACAAGCATGTGAAGACTTGGAGCAATCCATACAAGTTGAAGAATAATAAGTTATTTTTGTCCAACCATTGACCCAAATGGAAAACCCAAGACTTAGTAATATTTTCCCTTTGATGATGAAGTTAGTAGACCTACCCTAACCACAATGGAAAATACTAACATAGTCACTCAAATATTTTTGAAGGTGAATATGACCAAGTGTTTGCATGTATTACTTTAGTTGAAGAAGTAATATGTTTATTCTTAGTGAACTCTTGGAACTTCCTCAACAAGTATGGTTATAATAAAGTTAGATCACATCAAACTCAACCTAGCCCTTCCCAAGAAACCATTGGAATTTCCTTAACAAGTATGAGACCATTAGAGAATGAATCTTTCGACTCAAACCTAGACCTTGTCCTAACCAACTAGGTTAAACTCCTTTGGCTATGTTATTGCTTTGTATGATCTGTTCACTTGTATGTTTGCTTGATAGCATGTTTGTTTATTTTGTTTTCAATGAGTAGATTGTACGGAGAGCAATGATCCTTTGTGAAGAGAGTGTGATATCTTCACCAACTTCAACAAGGCAAGTAACACATCATCAACTACCCATTATTTTCTATATGCATTAGTTGATTTTTGAGTAGTATGCATTGATAGGAAATTTTACTAAGTTATATTATGCTATGCTATTATCCTAGTAGTGTGTAGCCATCTTTTTATCCTTGTTATTTATAGCCTTAGAACTTTATAGATGCTATGCAATGTGACAAATGATTTTTTTTACTTGATGTTGTGGAAAAATTCTAAGTAACAACTTCAATGAACCACCTGGGTGGAGTTGGTTGTTTGGCTGATGAGAGTTGAGTGTCTCCCCGAGGGGTGTTCACTTGAGGAATGCCACCCAGGAACAAAGTGATTTTGATGTTCCCCAAGTTTAGATTGCTTCCAGTGCAGCCTTTAGTCATATGGGCTCTGTCTTGATTAATTAAGTTGCGAGGGTTCAGCCTGGGCTTGACAAGCAGATGTAGCACAATTATAGGTGGAACGAGTCTTGCCATTAGGTTGAATTCTTGCTTCTGAAAGATCTCGTCTCAATCTTCTCCTTTCCTTAATGCACTCAGAGTGTATAGGATGTTTGGGCTGATTTGAGTCTGAAGGTGAAAGTGCACAGACTCTGCAGAGTCAACAAACTAAGATCTTATCCGTGTCCCCGGTTATGGACAACTATGAGCAGCTGGACAAGGATGGACGGAAGAATCACATCACCATTTTCAATAAGTAAAATTTTGACCAAGTGAACAGTAGTTGTGGTGCTTGGATCTTAATCCAATGTTGCCACCCCTTTGAAAAGAAAAGTTTGTTTTACAAAAGTGATAGGAGAAAACTGGCTTTATGCAAACTTAGCCAAAACTCTACTCAGCCAAATGAGCATGTAGTATTAGTCTTGCCATTTATATCCACCATAGTGTTACTTGCCAATACATTAAATTGTATTGACTCCCTTGTGGCTGCATATTCCATATTGCAGATGTTTCTGAAGACGAGTGAGGATTTCGTTTAGGATCTCGAGACTATCGCCAACATGTTTTTCCTATGGCACATGAAGAAGATGGGCTCAATGTTGTACTATGTTTTCCGCTGTAATTCTTTGTTTTCTGCTAGTCTTCTAAGACTATGCAAGTTGTAATCCTATTTTGTAAAGACTGGATCATGCGATGTAATAGAATTTTATGCATTTGCATGATATTTCATTTTGTACTGTGGTGCCAGCAATTGATCCAGGGACTAGCACAATAACACAGGTGTCCTTACATTATTTAAATGTGGGAACGCTACAACCATAAACCTTTTTTCTATGGTTGCTACTTTGTATGTTTTCTTCATTTGTTTGTATGATTGCTAGAATGTTTGTTTATTTTGTTATTGTGTTTTCAATGAATAGATTGTACGAAGAGCAACGATCTTTTGTGAAGAGAGTGTGATTTCTTCACCAACTTCAACAAGGCAAGTAACACACCATCAACTACCCATTATTTTCTATATGCATTAGTTGATTTTGAGTAGTATACATGATAGGAAATTCTACTAAGTTATACTTCCTAGTAGTGTGTAGCCATCCCTTTTACCTTGTTATTTTGATAGCCTTAGAATTTATTAGATGCTATGCAATGTTACAAATTGTTTTACTAGATGTTGAGGAAAAATCCTAAGTATAACTAATGAATGAACCACCTGGGTGGAAGTGGTAAGACTGGATTATGTTGAGTGTTTCCTCAGGGCCCTTGTTTAAGGGTTATTTCACTTGAGGTTGTCACTTGTGGATGGCCACCCAGGAACAAAGAGATTAATAAGTCCCTCTAAGTCTAGTAGCTTACCGTGCAGCCTTTTGACATATGGGCTCTGTCTTGATCAACTAAGTTGTGAGAGTTTAGCCCAGGCTTGACTAGCAGATGTAGCAAAATTATAGGTGGAACGGTCTTGCCGGTGGGTTTGGACTTCTTCTTCTGAAAGATCTCGTCTCAATTCTCTCCTTTCCATGATGCACTCAGGGTGTATAGGATGTTTGGGCTAATTGAAGACAAAGGGTGAAAGTGCACAACCTTTGCAGAGTCAACAAACTAAGATCTTAGCCGAGTCCCCGGTTATGGAGAACTATGAGCAGCTGGACAAGGATTGACGGAAGAATCTCATCACCAATTTCAATAAGTAAAATTTTGACCAAGTGAACAGTATTGTGGTGCTTGGATCTTAATCCAATGTTGCCACCCCTTTGAAAAGAAAAGTTTGTTTTACAAAAGAGATAGGACAAAACTGGCTTTATGCAAACTTAGCCAAAACTCCACTCAGACAAATAAGCATGTAGTATTAGTCTTGCCATTTATATCCACCATAGTGTTACTTGCCAATACATTAAATTGTTTGACTCCCTTGTGGCTGCATATTCCATATTGCAGATGTTTCTGAAGACGAGTGAGGATTTCGTTTAGGATCTCGAGACTATCGCCAACATGTTTTGCCTATGGCACATGAAGAAGATGGGCTCAATGTTGTAATTTGTTTTCCGATGTATATCTTTGTTTTCTGCTAGTCTTCTAAGACTATGCAAGTTGTAATACTATTTTGTAAAGACTGGATCATGCGATGTAATAGAATTTGATGCATTTGCATGATATTTCATTTTGTACTGTGGTGCTAGCAATTGATCCAGGGACTAGCACAATAACACATGTGTCCTTACATTATTTAAATGTGGGAACGCTACATAGGCATAAAAGGGCAAAGATGCTCACATAAGAAATATGAATTAAGAAAAATAGAGCATCAAGAAGAAAGTATAAAACAAATTTAAGTCTAACCCACTTCCTATGCATTGGAATCTTTTAAAGAAATAAATTAAAGAAGCTCAAACTAGAAATCGTGGGAAGGTAGAACAAGAGCAACTTCAAAACTTTCAACAAAAAGAGAGGTGTTTTAGTAACATGAGAATTCTTAAAACCATATTTTCCTATCTCATAATAATTTTAAGGAGCATCATGAAAAAACTCAACAACATAATTATCACATAAAGCATGTTTGTGATGGCCTAAAAGCACACAATTCATATCAAGCTCAAAAATAGTGGGATAAAAATTTAAAATCAGCTCCTCTTTCTTCCCACTTTTGGAAATAGCAAAACAAGATGATTGATCACTCATAAAAGGTATAGACACATTATAGCAATCCTATTTTCAGTATCATTATAATTTATAACATCAAGTAACATAGGACCATCGTCAAGAGCATTATCATATAAATTTTCTAAGCAAACTTCCTCATTATCATGCATATCAATAGTTGGAATAAATAGAGGATTATCATAGGATTTATCAGAGTAGCAAGGATTATCATAAATAATAGTAGCAATAGCATTGTCACAAGTTTCATTCAGAGTAGTATCAAGGTCACAAGTATAGCAAGTATCAACTTCATCAAATAATGTATGAGTTAAAGAGTTACTATCATTGGGAGGTAGACATGTGTAGCTCCATTCTTCCTCCTATGGATCATTACTCTTCTCCTCTTTTTCATCCAATGAGCTTCCAGATTCAGCAGTTTCTTCTTCCATAGGTTCCTGCAAGGCATTAGTCTCTTCCTTAGGTTGAGAGCATTTATTAAGATATTCCATTATGTAGTAATTACAATCCTTGTAATTGTCAAAGCAATATTCAAGTATAGCATAAATCTCGTATTTATAAGGTGCATCATCAATACTTTCAAGTAAATAGGCAATTTCGAATGCCCCCTTCCAAGCAATAAATTCTTCAATTTGTTCCACATCATATAATTCATAATTTACCTTAACATAAGAAGATATGGTAACATTATTATTATACTCACATTGAAAAGGGAGGTGTTTATACCTTCTACAGCAGCAAGATTCATCAAAGCAATAAGTAACATTATAGGTGGAGCACAAGTTTTTAGCATAGTCATGCAATTTATTAATTTTCTCCCATAAGTGTATCCCTTTTTGTGACAAGCGGTGTTCCTTATAATGTTTTTGTTGTTCATCCGTGAACCCACCTTGCCTAAAAGATCTAGTTTCAAAGACATCAAACATTGATAGCAAGCATGATAAAGCAAAAATAGCAAGTGAAAGCTTCACATTAAAATACTTGAGTTTCCCTTTTATGCCAAAAATAAACCATTTTTTTTGTGTTTTTGATATAGAGAAGAAAAACAAGACAAAAATAAAAACAAGACAATAAACAAAATAAAGAGGTTGATAGTGAGAGACTCCCCTTGCCAGAAGACTTCCTTCTCCCCGGCAACGGCGCCAGAAAATATCCTTGATGCTTGTGATACACACGTTTGTTGGGAGACCCCAAGAGGAGGGTGTGATGAGCACAACGGTAGGTATTTCCCCTTAGTTAGGAACCGAGGTTATCAATCCAGTAAGAGAAAAAGGCCTTTTGGAAGGTTGATGCCACTGACGGGGGTGCTGGCGCTTCACCAGTGTCAGCAACAACGTGGAACCTGCACACAACACAACCAAAATACTTTGCCCCAACGGTACAGTGAGGTTGTCAATCTCACCGGTCTTGCTGAAAACAAAGATTAGACGTATAGTGTGGAAAACAGTGTATGCTTGTAGTAAGTAAAGAAAGCAAGAAATAGTTGTGGTTTGTTTTAACAGTGTGAAAAATGGATTGGGGTTCATAGTTTCACTACTGGTGTCTCTCCATACAAGATAGCATGTTGGGTGAACAAATTAAAGCTGGGCAATTAACAAATAGAGGTTGCACCATGAACAATATGACATGAAGATTACTATGGTATTTAGTGCGGGCATTACAACAAGACACATAGACCGACATCCATCTGCATCTATGACTAATAATCCACCCTCAGGTTATCATCCGACCCCCTTAGGTATTAAGTTGCAAGCAACAGATAATTGCATTAAACAAAGTGTGTAATGTAAGCAATGATTATGCACGCGTGCACTCTCACTGCTGTTTTCTCCCTAATGGCAACAACACATCCTCCCCCTTCACGTTTCTGTCACTCGAGCAAGGCAACAAGGAGGCATGAACCAACTATCAAGCATAAAGACTCCCTCTTGGAGTCACTAGCAAGTACTTGTCAAGAGCAACCACTAGCAACAGAAAGCATGCAAGATCACAAATAACATAAGCAATAAAGAATATAATCAACTTGGCATAAGGTCAATATTCATCGGATCCTAGCAAACACAACATATAGAATTACATAAGATCAATATCAATCACGATAGGCAGCTCACGAGATCTAAACATGGAGGCATATGAGGAGAAGACAATCATCTAGCTACAGCTACGGACCCGTAGTCCAGGGATGAACTACTCACGCATCACTCCGGAGGCAGGCATGGTGATGTAGAAGCCTCCGGTGATGATCTCCTCTCCGAGAGGGTGCCGAAAAACAGCTTCAGAACCCTCCTGATCTAGGGTTGACGGTGACGTCGGTTGTGGAACTTTTTCGGGGATTTTGATCAGGTGCTTAGGGTTGTCCATCCGGGGGGCTAAAATAGGCGAAAGGGCAAAGGCGGTGGAGGCTAGGGGTCCCCACACCCATAGCTGGAGCGGCCAAGGGGGGGCCGCGCCACCCTATGGTGTGGCCCCCCTGTTGCCCCTCTTCGACTCCTCTTCGGTCTTCTGGATGTTTCCGGGGAAATAGGACTTCCGGGCTTCGAACTTTCCAACTCCGAGAATATTTCCAGAACAACTTTTCCGAAACTAAAAACAACAGAAAATAGGGAACTGGCTATATGGCATCTTGTCAATAGGTTAGCCCAGAAAATCGATAAAAATGACATAAAGAAGGGAGAAAACAGGTAGCAATTGGCATAATATCATCATGGAGCATCAGAAATTAGGGATACGTTTATGACGTATCAGTCCTCCTTATTGAGTCTAGGATTTAAGGACTTGGTCATATATAAATATAAATAGATGGGATTTGCTAGAGTTCCCTAAAAGGACTTGTAAATTTTTCCTCCTCCTCCTCCTCCTCTTCTTCTTCTTCTTCATCATCATCTTTTGGGAGAATATTGAGTTGTCTTCTTGTTGAAGTCTTTGTCAAAAGCTCTCGTATCACTTGGGAAAACAAATTCTAACTCTTAGACAAAACAAAATTGACACTAATCATCTTGAAAACAAATTCTATGTCTTGGAAAACAAATTCTAAGCTCCAAGCCTTCACATTGGTTGGTCTTCTTAAAGATCATCTTCAAGCTATTTTGTAGCTCCCTCCTTGGTGGTGACTTTGAAATTTACAACACTTTATGTTTTTGATACAAACTAGGGGCTGGTCTTGGTCTAACTTAGCCATCATACAAGGTCTAAGGGAACATAAAAGAAAGGGGAGAAAAACTTAGAGAAAAGGGGGTTGGTCTTCTTGAAGTTCCTCTTGATTTATTATAGTATTTCCACTTCCTTGAGTTTCTTCTGATTGTGTTGAAGTCTATGTTCTTCTCTAAGTGTTTCAATGATCTCCCATGTAGTGTTTCTTGTTGAGTTAAAAAAATAACATATGAGTTGTCCTCTAGCACCTTAGGGACTTAGTCACATTAGAACAAGATAGGAATGTTGAGGGGTAGATAGAAGTTATGGGTACTAGGGTTTAAGATTCACTAGTTAGTCTAGTATGTGATGGACACACACTAAGGACTTAATCTTGGATCGAAAATAGCCACAACATCAAAGATAAAAAAGATGGAAACAAATAACATGGCATGATAAACTATGTGGTTCACAATGATTGATTTTTGGCCAAACTTACATAGTCATGGTATAAGTGTTTCAATAGGTTTACATTATGATTTCTATGGTCCAAGGTTATGATTTGTCGAAATTTTGCAAAAGGAACCATATTTAAATTATTCATAGAATTAAATCTATGTCAAAAATACTCATATGGATAACTTAAATCTAAATTCAATTTTAATTTGTTAACCAATTATTTTGGAACAATGGATATGAAAGTACACATCTTAAGGTTTTAAAATATATTTTATTTGCAATTTTTGGATTTGTAGAATTTGAATTATGCCAAGATTGATCAAACAAGCATATTTAAATTTGTACCTTTTTAAGTTTGTGAAATTTAAATTTGGACAGTGTTAAAAGATTCTACATATCAAGGGCTTTTCAAAAAGTCCATGTTTTCCAACTTTGGAGCTATGGTTGAAAAGATATGATGATTACAATTTACAGGGACTAATGTGCAAAACTACCAATTAAATTTTATTCAAAAAATAAAACATAAATATGAGTGGATAAGGCTAGGCTACGTGGCAGCGTTTGATAGGCTAGGGTTCCTGACGTAGCAGCTGACTGGACTGCTGACTTGGCCGACACGCGGCGTGATGTGGTTGGCCGATACCTTTTCTCTTAAGTGATCGAACACAGATCGTCATATCGTGATCTAACGGCCAAGGTTAGATCTGGGGCTAGGGTTACCTCGGGCTGTCGGAGGGCCGCCAGAAAATGGAGATGCCGGTGGTGCTGTGCTCGGAATTCGATGGCGTAGACGCCACAGGGGGTGTCGGGCTTAAGGGACCTCCGCGAGGCGGCGAGAACGATGGAGGTGACGATGCAGGCGTACTCCTCCTCAGGCGGCGACGTGAAGCGGACGGAGGCGGGGTGCGTCTGGTGATGCACACATGAGCTTGGCGGCGCCGATTTCCTACGCCAAAAAGTCAGGCAGGGGCAATCAAAACACGCGAATGGTCAAGGGGGCTTGAACGGAGGGGTTTTGGGACCGGGAACTTGCTCATAGTGGTCGGAAATGGAGAAACACGATGGCGGAACGGTGGATCTCAGGCGAAAAAATTCTCTAGCCTCGGGGCACTATTCTTTGCACAGAGGAAGCGGAAACGAAGAGGATTTAGGGGGCAATAAGAAGGGCCAGAGGGAGAAACCAATGCAGCCTTAAATTGCGAGGAATCAAGGAATTAACATCGACATTTTTCTGCCATTTCTAGGGTTTGAATGCGAACTTGATGACGACATGACGTCATCACCTTCTTTTTTCCTGTGTTTTCTTTATCTTTTGTTTTAATAATCCATTGACCTCAAAATAATTTATTAAAAATTTGAAAAAATAATATATTTCAACTAAAAAAGTGTGTGGTGTTTTTCCACACATTTGAAAGTTTGAATCCAAAATTTGAATGATTTCTTAAATGATTTTAAAATACTTTTTAAATAATAAAAACAAATAATTAGGAAAATTGGGTTTATAAAAATAAGAATAAAATATAAAAGTAAAACCATTGAGTTTATAAGTCATAATATATTATTTTGTGCCCAAATTAAATATTAAAACTCATTTTAATATTTAAGTCACTGATAAATTCTTTGAAATAAAATAATAATTTTTAAGTTTTTTATATTAATAATTAAATGTTATTAAGGATCATATTCCTTATTTTTTCAAAATGCAAAATTACATTTTCAAAGCATAATATAATCCAACATATTGGTTTTAAAACATTACTTGAAAATAATTTTGTTTCCTTGATCAAGACCATGGTTTATAAAATAGAGGCACATTTGGATAACAATTTCAATTACATTGAAGAACAGATATAATATTTCTTTTGTGTTTTGTTTTTCTTTGTTTTTGGTGACTTGCACTAACAAGAAAACAAAAGTTTTAATTTTTTGTGATTTTTTAACTTTCCAAAAATTAGGGATGTTACAACTAGTTGGTTCTAATGCACCACCTATTGTCCAGGTTCTAGCAAGCAACTAGAAGCTAGATAACTAGTTTCAAACTCAATCCTAATTCTCTCGGGCTAGTTTTCCTTTTTCTTGAGGAAGGCAATTTTTTTGCCATTTTTATTGATTAAGAAGAAGGTTTTTAGAGGTTTTACAAACCACCTCTTGACCAAGAGCGCTAAAAACCAAGCTTACTATCATGGCATATTATTTCACAATCCTTTTTCACTACTTGTCTGAACCTGTGAGAGAAATAAGAGAATAGCTAGCTGCAGTTTAAACTTTATGCTCGCTTGCTCTTTTGAAAGATAGTTACATCCACTTTAACTAAAGGCAAGATATCCTATGCAACACCGTTAGTTTTTTAGTCCTCCCTCTTTCTCATGATATAAAATGTTACTACCACCAATATAACCTATATTAGTTGTAATGACATATTATATTATGAGATAAAAGAGTACAACACTTGTGTGCAATACATTATTTTACCAGGATAGCATGTAGACTCAACTCTTTTTATTTTTTGAAGTGAAATGAAGCTCCGACATCTGCATCGAAACGATGCGCACAACATTTTTTTCCTTTGAAAAGTTTATAAAGATATAAAATATACAATCCTGTAACCACATGTCGATCCTACGCCAGATTACCACTAACCCTATGATAAAGAAAAAAACAAAGAGAAAATACACAACTTGTAGGCAAAACCATCAAGAAGAAAAGGACGCACGTGCGACGATGAGGATGAGTCCAACCTAAGTCCGAGCTAGGATTTTCATCCCCAAAAACAAGGTTTGAGTCACGACCTTCGGCAAGTGCATGACGCAATAAGAGTAAACATTGCCAAAAAAGTTTCCGCCGAATTGCACAAACTCAATATTGATGCATCTACCATCATAACCTATCCGACAAACTACACATAAGCCGACTAGATGCCGTGGAGGACAAATGGGAAGTAGATGACATCCCATGCCGCCACGCCTTTAGCCACCGTCGCACTACCTTTTATCAAGTAGCAACATTCATGACTTGACACCTTATAGGTACGTCGTGCGTAACACCTGCCAGGATCAGTCATAACTTGACACCTCTGTATGATACGGTACATCGACACTGCTGGATAGGAATGACTTGACAGCTACTCGAAAGCCGTCATGCATAGCACAAACTATGTCGATTTCAAATTGGAGGGTGTGTCTCATACCGCCGCTGGCCTCGAAACTCCACGATCACATAATAGGATTTCCCATACCACCATCGACCGTGACACACGCACCTAGAGACCATCACCTAAGAAAAGGATCAACCACTGAGATAGCATATATGCTATTTTCCTCCAGATCACCTATAATTAGACCAGACAAGATGATCAATTAAAGTTATGATTATGTCATGTATTTCACATCATCCATACAACACTATTGAATGTTTACACCCAGTAACCGAGAGAATGCCAATAATCTCATTGATTAGAGAAGCATTAACACCGGTCATCTGCTGGGTTGAGTGTACGGGGATTTAATTTTTTTGGCATGCAAGATACGCAAGCGACAAGATCTATTTATGAAGATACAAGTGAATAACAATTCCCATGTCTAGTTCGAGATCGTGTACCATACACCATCAAAGTGGAAGAGATATCGGTGACGATGTCGATGAAGTCTGTTGAAGACATGCATAAGTCTGTGGGTGAGGATGTTGCCTACTGCCTGTATCCAGCACCTTGATACATCAGAGTGAGGGTCTCATGTGTTACCCCTCTGAGAGCTCGCACACATACGCCGGAACTAGTTTTGCAGCGCTTCGCCGTCCAGGAGTGGCACTACAGGTGTATAAGAAGGTGGAGTTCTCAACATATGAGACAGAGATCAATTAGAAGCTAAATCTAATTTGGAGGGGACACCTCAAGACCCCAATTAGAAGAAGATGTAATTCAATTAGAGGGGTTCTAATTAGAGGCTCTATAGAGAGAGAGAGGGGGGAACGAGACGAGTTGATATGTTTTACCTCAAGGTCTTGGGGTCCTTTTATAGTTGGGGGAGGGGGGGGGCTTTCTTGGGAAGGAGGAGCCCCTCCCCCAATCCACCGATGAGGTGGACGCACCATGAGGTGGGAATTTTGGATTGGACTCCATATGGACTCCAATTCTCCCACCTTTTTCCTTTTTTCATTTTTTTCTCTTCAAACGAACATGGAAAGACCAGGGAAAAGCAATGCACATTTGTATGGCGCCCTGGGCCCATCTGGCAGCCACCATATGATGGGTGCGGCTATGGGGGAAATCCTGTCCCCCTCTGGCACCCTGGCCCCTTCTCGATTTTTGCCCGAAACTCTTCCGGAACCCTGTGACCCATATAGATCAAGTCATCGACCTTATCTAACATTGTCACAAATATATTTCCAACATCCCCGGACATCTCATGCCCTCTCGTACATGCTCCGGGAAGCGTTCAACTTAATCTTTTCTCTCAAAAATACTCCGGAATAAATTCCGGTAGTAATATGAACTATTTCTATTACTCTGAGACATCCAATACACTCAATATAAATTCTCTCCGATACATATAATATATCTATGATGTAGAAACATGGTCTGATCATACTCTGTGTTGATCCAGACCCACCAATTTACACATAAACCATGTCGGCCCAGTGAAAACCGGGGTACCTTGAGCCGTCTGCCAAGGGCCCATGCAGTCAACACCCGTCAAACATGGTGAAAAAGTTCTTACTCCTCAGGAGCCTCACGAGGAATCATGACCTCACGAGGGTCTTCCTTGGTAAGCCCCACTGAGGGTCACGCCAAGTCTCCCTCAACAGGACTACGCCGAAAAATTTCTCACGACGATGCCACAACCTCATGAGGCTCTTTCTGTGGGGGGGGGGGGGGGAGGGGACCACACGTTGTGAGGCATGTGACTACCTGTCAGGCCCCCCTGTGCCACGGTCTCCGCTGCAGTGGTGACGCGCGCACCTGCACGCGGTGACAATTGAAGGCAAGTGAAGGGACAGAAGATAAGCTTTCCTTTCTAGTGATTAAAGTGTGGCAGCTGAAGCAAAGGAGCAAAGAGCCGCTCAAGACTTGATATTTCAGTGAAACGATATCAAACCAGGGCTACACGCTACGGAGGACGTTGTTAAGGGCCTCATCCTCCTGACTCTGTCCTGCCATGGACGGTGGCTTTATTGACCGGCTCACGAGGAGCATGTGTGATGTACTCCTATACCCTCTTGTGGCACCTTGTGGTTTCCCTTCCTGCCAAGTGAATTAGGGAAGAGGGCCATTGCCACTAAAAAGGAGGGAGGTGTTAGCCGTAGCAAGGGTTGGCAATCTGATAGGGATAAACCTAGAAAGCCACAGGAGTAGAGCTAGCTGCTAGGCACTGGTCTTCTTCTATCTCGAGCACATGTTCTCCATTATACTGTAAAACCTCACAAGGCAGCGCAATTTAGACAAGCAGGAGTAGGGTATTACACTGCACGGTGGCCTAAAACTGGGTAAACTATTCTATGTTGATGTTGTGCTTTCATTGTAGGTCTCATCGCCTAAAGCTCACGAGCGTGTCGACTGACTAAGTGTTTCATCCCCCTATGTTTGATACCTTGTTTCCTCACGAGGCATGTGCTCGTTTGGACACATATCTCCAATATTTGGCACACCAGGTAGGGGGCTGAGACTCATCCTCATCCTCCCCCAATGCCATAGCCAAGGAACACGATACCCGTAGTGAGCGCGCGCCGTGAAGGGCGAACAAGACCATTCGCACCGAGCCCATCGTCAACACGGAGGCACATCGCCGCCCCAACGCCAACGCCAACGCGGACGCCAACGCCCACGACATTTCTCTGTTCAGCAATATGCCTCAGCCTCCTCGCACAGGAACCACAAACAACTCACCCCTTAGGCCGCGTTGCAGATGGCGTAGGAACTCCTACGCTACCTTCCCGTTAAGATCGGGCATGGCATTTGGCTTGCGTGCATCGTTGAGCTCGTCAACATCGCTAGCATCACACCGGCTCCAACCTGCTCTCTGGTCGCGCAACCACCTCCCACGGGTAGCACATAGTCCCTAGTAGGCCAGACTGCTCACGGCGCTCCTCCGCCTCCTCCCGGAGGTAACCCAACACACCCTTTTGCTGCGAGTACGACAACGGGGATTCTCCACCACCAGCTTCCCATTGGGCTTCTTTTTACTGAGCTCACTGGCTCCAACGTCCAAATCCTTTAGCGAGCTCCCTAGGATGCATGAGTGGGCCTCAAGCGCAACCAGGCGTGTGAAGATCGTGCCCTCCATGAGATTGCTGCCGGTGGTCACGGCCTCCGTGTCGACCCCACCAATGGTGTCGCCGTGCAGTGGAGGTTGTATGTCCTTCACGCTTGAGCTGCGCAAGGTGTTTTGGCCCACCAGGTTCAATCTATCATGTGCACCATTCCATCATGTGAACTCCCACCATCAACAAGGTCATTGTCACCAAGACACTCATCAAAGGGTGTGTAGGCTTCAATGTTATCTGTGTCGATGTTTCGAGAAGATGCAAGTGCCTTACAAGATCCTGACGCCTACGAGTCCATTCTCAGGAGTTACCGAGGGGGTCACAATGCCCCTTGGCTAGGTGCTCCTACCCGTCACATTTTGCACTCACGATAACTACCGCATCGAGCTCATCGAATTCGATGTCGCCCACCTAGGCCTGCCCTACAACGTCATCTTGAGCTACCCATCCCTTTCAAAGTTCATGCCTGTCATGGACCATGCCTACAACACTATCAAGCTCCCTGGATGAAGTGGTACCATCACCATGACAAGCAAGAATCCTTACGTTTTGTCGAGCACGCATACAAGGCTGCCGCCCCGTTGATGATGACCTCCCTCCCGAGGTGCCACTCGCCAAGAATAAGAAGTTGTTCTCTCAGGAGAGGACGACCATGAAGAAGGTGTCACTGGATGCCAGCGGCTTGAGGGCTACCTTCACCATTGGCAGGAGCCTGCTTCCTAAATAGGAAAGCGCGCTCGTCGCCTTCCTTAGGGAAAACTCTAACATGTTCGCTCGAACACTATCAGATATCCTCGATGATCCAAGGGAGGTGATTGAGCACCACTTAGTGGTGTGCCTTGGTGCAGGTCGCGTGAAGCATAAAGTATGGAGTTAGGCGGCAAACAGACAAGAATTCATCATCAAGGAAGTAGAGAAGCTTAAGGATGCAAAAAATCATTCGTGAGGTCGCTCACCATGAGTGGACAGCTAACGCTATGGTGGTTCCCAAGCATGATTGTGGGGTCTGGTTCTGCATCTATTTCACAGACTCAACAAGGCCTATCCCAAAGATTCATAGCCCTTGCCGAGGATCGACTAGATCACATATTCCACTACTGGGTGTGATCTGCTATGATTTCTGATCGCTTTGTCGGTTACCACCAGATCAAGATGGAGAAAAAAGATGAAGAAAAGATGGATTTCATTACTTGGTGTGGACTGTTCTGCTACATGTGCATGCCTTTTGTCCTTAAGAATTCCGGAGCCGCTTTCGAGAGGCTGATGCGAATCTAGGCTCTCAACTGATGGGGAGAAATGCCGAGGATTATGTGGATGACATCATTTTCAAGGTTCGCGAGGGGCACACTCTCATCTCGGACCTTGAAGATACCTTTTCCAACATGCGCAAGGTGAACATCAAGCTCAACCCCAACAAGTGCATGCTTGGTGTACTTTATGGCAATCTGCTAGGCTTCCTGGTGTCCCATCATGGCATCGAGGCTAACCCTGACAAGATCAAGGCTATTGACAGCCCCCGCGGTGCCTCGAGGATATGCAAAGCTTGGTAGGGAGCATAGCTGTTCTAGGGTGTTTCATCCTCAAGCTTGACAAGAGATCTCTACCATTTTTCAAGATCATGAACAGGACTGGCACCTTCAAGTGGACTCCTGAAGCCGATGCTGCTTTCGAGGACCTCAAGAAGTACCTCGCGAGCCCACCTATCATGGTTGCTTCACGACATTGCGAGCCCTTGAAGTACTTGGTAGCCAGCCCACACGCAATAGGTGCAGTCCTTGTTGTAGAGCGAGAAGAGCTAGCCATACCCAAAGAGAAAGTGGCCTCACCGATGAATCACAAGTATAGGGGGTCGCAACAGTCTTCGAGGGAAGTAAATCCCAAATTTATTGATTCGACACAAGGGGAGCCAAAGAATATTTATATGCCTTAACAACTGAGTTGTCAATTCAGATGCACCTGAAAGTAGACTTGCTCGCAACAGTTTATACGTGGTAACAATTTTATAGCAGAAGTAGTAGTAAAATAACAACAGGAGTAAAATAGTAACAATAGTAGCAATTGAGGAAAACAGCAGGATTAAAATACTGTAGGCATAGGGATGGATAAACGGGTGTTGCAAGGATAAGATAGTTCATATAATAATCAAAACATGGGCATTACAGATAGATAATAAGAAAGCATCCAAGTTCTAGGCAAACCATAGGCGTGTGTTCCAATATAGTCATACGTGCTCGCAATGAGAAACTTCCACAACATATTTTGTCCTACCAGCCCGTTTGCAGCGGGGCCTCAAGGGAAACTACTGGTAATTAAGGTGCTCCTTTTAATAAAGCACCGGAGCAAAGAATTAACACTCCGTGAACACACGTGATCCTCACATCAGAGCCATCCCCCCGGTTATCCCAATTTTTGTCACTTTGGGGCCTCGGGTTCTGGACAATAATGTGTGTAAACAACTTGCAGATATGATCAAGAAACATAATTATACTCATGAATCAATAACATGTTCATATATGAGATCATGGCACTCTGGCCCTAGTGACAAGCATTAAGCATAAAAAGTTGCAACAACGGTAAAAAGCACCAACAATGGATACTAGGCCCTATGCCCTAACAATCTGGCATTATTACATGATCGATCTCATCCAATCCCTTCTCACCCTCTCAGCCTATAGCAGGGATTACTCACACATGGATGGGGGAATCATCGATGGTTGTTGGAGAAGTGGTGGCGGTGACAATTGCGATGATCTCCTCCGAATCCCCGTCCCGGCATGGCGCCAGAACATGAACTTCTGATCCTCGAATTGAGTTTTGAGGTGACGGCAGCGCTAAGATGTGCTTCTATGGAATATGAAGAACCCCCTCGGTTCTAGGTTTATGGGGGCACAAGTAGTCGAAAGGGGAGCCCGAGGGGGTGCCTGGGGCCACCACACCACCTATAGGCGCAACCTAGGGGGGAGCGCCGAGGCATGGTGTGGGCCCCTCCTTGCCCCCCTCCGGCTCTTCTTCTGGCTCCGGGGGTCTTCGGGTAAAATAAGGACTTCAGGATTTTTTCCGGGTAATTTCCTCAGAGTTGATTTTTCTGCACAAAACGAGACACCAAGGTAATTCTGCTAAAAACAGCGTTACTCCGTATTAGTTGTATCCAAATTTCACAAGTTTAGAGGCAAACAATAGCAAAAGCGTTCGGAAAAGGAGATACGTTTTGGATGTATCAAATCCCCCAAGCTTAGCTTTTCAGTGACAACTGAGTGCGATAAAAAAACTTTTACAAACACATTTTCTTCATATGATGTAAATATTTTCACTATATGATAAAGTGCTTAGGCAATTCATAATAAGAACTATGCAAGATAAAGCCAGCTAATAGTTATGCGAACCATGAAGAGATACCAACACACTAATAATAAACAACATGAAATATATCAATCTGCATGATTGCAATGTTCATAATAGGGTATGATAAAGTGTACTCGCTTGCCCTTAATGATGGAGGAAAACATAAATGCCAGGGCACCTCTGAAGTTCAAGTGAAGACTAGAAGTAAAGATGTCAAAGATAAAAGCATCAAAGTTATACCCCAATCAACCGTATTTTGGGACAAGCATATTAAAATAAGAATGACAGCCATGCTCTCAAGAAGGTGCATAAAGTGAGATGGTGAAGACTCAACATAAAAGTATAAGAAATACCCTTCGCAGAGGGAAGCAGGGATTAACTCATGTGCTAGAGCTTTTTATTTTATAAACAGAGGTATTGAAAACATTTTTGTAGAGAGGTGTATGCTTATGTCAACGAATGGTAAACAGACAATACAGTATGTCACAAGCCAACTAGACCCTGCAAGAGCGGCTCCCATTGAAGGATGCAACTGGTATAGAAGGTCACCCCTCTTCTCTTTTGTTTACACAATTATGCTTTGACTGATAATCAGAGGCAAAAATATTAAAGAAAATTTATAGTAACCAATTTTGGGGCTGGGCACCCCGCTGCCAGCTCTTCTATCATTTGGATAAGCGGATGAAGCCACTAGTCTAGGTGTGCAAAGTCCAATCAATAAGTGAGATAACGATTCTCTATTTACGTCCTCGTGAGCTAAAACCATGGGCACAAAACATGAATGATTTTTGAAGGTTTTAAAGGTAGCACATGAGAAATTTACTTTGAGCGGCGGTGAAATACCACATATAGATAGGTATGGTGGACACATTTGGAAAACTTTGGTTTTTGGGAGTTGGATGCATGAGTAGAGCTCATACTCAGTACAGGTGAAGGCTAGAAATAGACTGGGAGCGACAATCAAGAGAGCAACAACTCTCATAATCATGCTTGCGGCAAAAGAAAATTAACGGGGGCATAAAATTGATACAGATACTATGAGGCAAAATAAATCATCGAGGCTTAATTGAATTTTTGTTTTCAGTCTTATGCAGGCGTGAGCATGTGCCAAGTCGATTCAAGCAAAACGTTCAGAGGGAGATACCACAATTTCATACCCTCCTATGAATAAAACAATGCAAGCAAACATTTATACGACATGCTATCTAATATTAGTAAGTTGGAACTAAACATGAGAGAGCACGAACTACTAAGCATTGATTAAATAACATACACCTTACACGAACAAACTAAGCATGTCCACATGGATGAGTATATGTATTAAAATGAAAACAAATAGAGTTCATACCAGCCTCTCACCACAACTTGAATTGTCGTAAATCGTCATTATTGCTCTTCACTCGTGTGGATTGAATAATATAGAATGATAACCAAGCTCCATTGGAGTCACATAGGACTACTGAACTCGGCAGCAAACTTTACAAAACCAAAGAACAACAAAAAATATTTTTGGGTTTTCGAATTTTTAGAACAAGAACATAAAGAAACAAGCAAACTATTTTTTTAGATTTTTGAATATTAAACCGAAACGAGAAATTAAAGCAAACCAACAAAAGAAACTAAAGAAGCAAATAAAGAGAAACAACAGAAATATGTTTGGGCTTTTTGTGTTTTGGAAAGCAAGAACAAAATAATAAAAACAAAAAGAAGCAAAAGAAACGAAATATGGATATTCAAAGAACTGACAGAAACATGATATATAGATGAGTGTGATGTCGGCATACCTCCTCCCAAGCTTAGGCTTTTGGCCTAAGTGGAGATCAATCCGAAGAGGGCCATGAGGTGGCGCCCCCATAGTGTGCCGAGGATGAGCCATCCTCCTGATATGAGCTCGAGGACACCCCGGTGTACTGCATGGTGTAGTCCTCAGAGGTCGCGTTTTGCCCCATCTGATGCTCGGGGTCGTGCTGCTCATGGCATTCAAGCAAGATCAGATGCTCATCCAACTCCTCCTTTGAATGCGACCATGGCGTCTGATACGTCTCCAACGTATCTATAATTTCTGATGCTCCATGATCATATTTTGCTAATTGCTACTTGTTTTCTTCCTTATTTATAACATTTTAATACATTTTCCGGGACTAACCTATTAACAAGATGCCAAGTGCCAGTTCCCTGTTTTTGGTTTCACAAAAGTTGTTCTGCAAACATTCTCGGAATTGGACCCCACAAAGCCGGAAGTTCCTATTTTCCCCGGAAGCATCCAGATTACCGAAGAGGAGTCGAAGATGGGAAACAGGGGGGCCACACCATAGGGTGGGGCGGGTCCCCCCAGGCTGCACCACCTATAGGTGTGGGGCCCCTGGAGCTCCACCGCCTTTGCCCTTCGCCTATTTAAGCCCCCCGGATGGAAAACCCTAAACACCTGATAAAAAATCCCCGAAAAGTTACGCAGCCGCCGTCACCGTCAACCCTAGATCAGGGGGGTTCTGAAGCTGTTTCCGGCACCCTGCCGGAGAGGAGATCATCACCGGAGGCTTCTACATCACCATGCCTGCCTCCGGAGTGATGCGTGAGTAGTTCATCCTTGGACTACGGGTTCGTAGATGTAGCTAGATGGTTGTCTTCTCCTCATATGTCTCCATGTTTAGATCTCGTGAGCTTCCTATCATGATCGAGATTGATCTTATGTAACTCTTTGTGCTGTGTTTGCTGGGATCCGATGAATATTGAACTTATGCCAAGTTGATTATAGTCTTTATTTTCTTATGCTATTTGTGATCTTGCATGCTTTCCGTTGCTAGTGGTTACTCTGGCCAAGTAGTTGCTAGTGACTCCAAGAGGGAGTATTTATGCTCGATAGTGGGTTCATGCCTCCTTTTCGCCTTGCTCGAGTGACAGAAACGTGAAGGGGGAGGATGTGTTGTTGCCATTAGGGAGAAAACAACGGTGAGAGTGCCCGCGTGCATAATCATTGCTTACATTACACACTTTGTTTAATGCAATTATATGTTGCTTGCAACTTAATACCTAAGGGGGATCATATGGGGCAAACCACCACAATTTCCTGCTTTCTTTACTTACTGCAAGCATACACTGTTAAACAAACCACAACAATTTCCTGCTTTCTTTACTTACTGCAAGCATACACTGTTAAACCCCGGTCCATTTTCGACACTGTTAAACAAACCACAACAATTTCCTCCTTTCTTTACTTACTGCAAGCATACACTGTTTTCCACACTATACGTCTAATCTTTGTTTTCAGCAAGACCGGTGAGATTGACAACCTCACTGTCCCGTTGGGGCAAAGTATTTTGGTTGTGTTGTGTGAAGGTTCCACGTTGTTGCTGACACCGGTGAAGCGCCAGCACCCTTGTTAGTGGCATCAACCTTCCGAAGGTCCTCTTTCTCCTACTGGATTGATAACCCTGGTTCTTAACTAAGGGGAAAACTCCTACCGCTATGCTCATCATACCCTCCTCTTGGGGTTCCCAACAAAGTGCATCAAGGATTTTTCTAGCGCTGTTGCCGGGGAGGAAGAAGTCTTCTGGCAAGGGGAGTCTCTCACTCTCAACCTATTTATTTTGTTTATTGTCTTGTTTTGCTTCTCTTTATCAAAAACACAAAAAAATTAGTTTACTTTATGGCATAAAAGGGCATCTCAAGTATTTTCATGTGAATCATTCACTTGCTATTTTTGCTTTATCATGCTTGCTATCAATGTTTGATGTCTTTGAAACTAGATCTTTTAGGCAAGGTGGGTTCACGGATGAACAACAAAAACATTATAAGGAACACCGCTTTTCACAAAAAGGGATACACTTATGGGAGCAAATTAATAAATTGCACGACTATGCTAAAAACTTGTGCTCCACCTATAATGTTACTTATTGCTTTGATAAATCTTGCTGCTGTAGGAGGTATAAATATCTCCCTTTTCAATGTGAGTATAATGATAATGCTACCATATCATCTTATGTTAAGGGAAATTATGAATTATATGATGTGGAACAAATTGAAGAATTTATTGCTTGGATGGGTGCATTCGAAATTGCCTATTTGCTTGAAAGTATTGATGATGCACCTTACAAATATGGGTTTATACTATATTTGAATATTTCTTTGATAATTACAAGGATTCTAATTACTACATAATGGAATATCTTAATAAATGCTCTCAACCTAAGGAAGAGACTAATGCCTTCCAGGAACCTATGGAAGAAGAAACTGCTGAATATGGAAGCTCATTGATGAAAAATAGGAGGAGAGTGATGATCAAGTGGAGGAAGAATGGAGCTACCCATGTCTACCTCCCAATGATAGTAACTCTTTAACTCATAAATTATTTGATGAAATTGATAATTGCTATACTTGTGATCTTGATACTACTATGAATGAAACTTGTGAGAATGATATTGCTATTGTTATTTATGATAATCCATGTTAGTTGGATAAATCTTATGATAGTGCTCTTCATGATGGTCCTATGTTACTTGATGTTATAAATCATAATGCTACTGCAAATAGGATTGCTATAATGTTTCATATACCTTTTATGAGTGATCAATTATCTTGTTTTGCTATTGCTAAAAGTGGGAATGAAGAGGAGCTGATTTAAAATTTTGATCCCACTGTTCTTGAGCTTGATATAAATTATGTGCTTTTAGACCATGACAAACATGACTTATGTGATAATTATGTTGTTAATTCTGTTCATCATGATACCGAAAATTATTATGAGAGGAAAATATGGTTGTAGGAATTTTCATGTTACTAAAACACCTCTCTTTTTGTTGAAAGTTTTCAAGTTGCTCTTGTTCTACCTTCCCATGATTTTTAGTTTGAGTTTCTTTAATTTATTTCTTTGCAAGATCCCTATGCATAGGAAGTGGGTTAGACTTAATTTTTTTTATACTTGCTTCTTGATGCTCACTTTACTTAATTCATATGTCTTGTGTTGTGTGAGCATCTATTTGATTCCGCCCTTTTATGCCTAGCTGAAAGGTGTTAAAGAAAAACGCTACCAGGAGACAATCCGTTTTATTTCGCAGTTTTCAACCCATTTTCCTTCGTTTTCTTTGGTTTGCTTTTCACCTGGGTGTGGTCTATTTCGTTAGCAACCCTGCTGTATCTTTTCTTTTGAGTTGTTGTTGAGGCAAGTAGAGCCTCTAGTGGAAAGTTGAGCCTATATTTCGGATTTCTGCGCAGGAAACAAATTTCTGCTGTCCACTGTTAATTCCGTTAAAAATCACAGAAATTTCAAAATGACCTGATATTTTTTGTGCTTAATCCTGACTTATATACGCAGATTTTCTTAGCAGACTACTTTTTGATTTTAGTAACATAAGATTTTTTAAAAAATCAATCTTTACCTGCTGTTCTGTTTTGACAGATTTCTGCCATTTATCGCATTTGCATCTTAATCTCTTTCTTTTGGTGTTCTTTTGAGAAAAAGAGTTTTGAAAGAATTTGTGATAGTATCTAATGTGTTTTTGAGTGTTAGACTTGTGTTGAAACTGAACCATGTGAATTATTATTTCAATTGCACTAACGTTGCTAATGAAGATTATGAGAATTTTGATGTGAAGGAAGTTTTCAAGGGTCAAGAGAAGAGGATGATATGATGTGATCAAGAAGAGTGAAAAGCCTAAGCTTGGTGATGCCCCGGTGGTACATCCAAGAAAATTCCAAGAAGACTCAAGAGTCTAAGCTTGGGGATGCCCAAGGCATCCCCTTCTTCATCAACAAATTATCAGGTCACTTCTAGTGAAACTATATTTTTATTCGGTCGCATCTTATGTGCTTTACTTGGAGCGCCTTTTATTTTTGTTTTCAGTTTTATTTTGCTTTTTTTTATTTCAGTTTGTTTTTAATTTTTCAATAATCTTGGTTGGACCCCAGCATTCTTTTATTGGAGAGTGACACGCTCCGCTTTTTCATGAAAATACGTTGTATTCTTAATCTCTGTCTGGCTCCTGCATTTATTTAGCTCATGTTTTGCATGCATCTTTTATTAGATTTGTTAGTTTTAGTAGTGTTATGTGAGTACTCTCATGTTTTATTTCTGTATCATAAAGAGTATTTTTTGTTAAAGCATGTTTTGTATGGTGCTTGTTGGGAGAAACAAAACTGCTGCTTGAAGTAGAATTTATAACAGTACTAGTAGAACCTTGTATAGACTGTGGCTAGGACTTTTTCATGGCATGCTAAATGTTATTTTTGTTTTAAAGCCTTGTGGTTATTGAGTAGCATGTTTAGCCTAAAATAGCTGAGAGTGTTAAATATGTATTGAAAGATTCATGAGTTGTTCTTATCATAGTAAAGCATCAATATATGGTATTCTCTTTCAAATGTTTTATTTGGTTGACTTGGCGCATGCTCACACCATGTTTATGACTACAAACCAGTCACGAACAGCCTCCATGACCACTTAGTTTTTGAACTTGTGATACTGCTTATGTTTTAATTAATGATATTTATGTCGCTATGCATGATTATGGCTCTTTTGCTCTCTTGATTTGTCGCTCCCAGTCTTTTGCTAGCCTCCACCTGTACTGAGTATGAGCTCTACTCGTGCATCCAAACTCCCTTAAACCAAAAAAATTCCATTGTGTCCACCATACCTACCTACATGTGGTATTTAACTTCCATTCCAAAGTAAATTGCTCATGTGTTACCTTTAAAACCTTCAAAATTACTCCTGCTTTATGTTCCTGTTTTTGCTCATTAGGACTTTAATAGAGAGTCTTTATCTCACTTGTTGATTGGATTTCACACCCAGGACTAGTGGCTTCATCCTCTTATCCAAATGATAGAAGAGCTGACAGTGGGGTGCCCAACCCCAAATTAATGCAAACAAATTCTCTTCACTATTTTGCCCCTGATTTAACAGTCAAAGCATAACTGTGTAAACAAAAGAGAAAGAGGGATGACCTTCTACACCAGTTGCGTCCTTCACCATGGGATCCGCTCTTGTGAATCTAGTTGGCTTGTGACGTACTGTATTTTCTGTTTACCATTCGCTGACATTCGCATACATCTCCCAAAATATAGACACTCCTCCACGGTATGTGATTGTTGACAGGCACCCGAGGATTCGCTTAGCCATGGTTTGTAAAAGATGGATGGGAGGAGTGTCAAACTTTTAATACCTCTGTTTAATAAAATAAAAGCTCTAGCACATGAGTGATCCCTTCTTCCTTCGGCGAAGGGCCTTTCTTTTACTTTTATGGCGAGTCTCCATCTTCTAACTTTATGCACGGTTGAGAGAGCTTTTTTGCCATTCTGAGTTCTATGTGCATTTGTCCCATAAGCATCAATAATTAATTCATGATGTGATATCATTTGTTCTTAAATTTTTGTTCTAGTATTCGTCATGAACTTTGAAGGTGTCCTGGTATTTATGTTTTGCCCCACTCTTAAGGACTATCGAAATATCACTTTGCCATGCTTTTTCTATACCTGAAACAAACGTCTACCTTTCTTTGCGTTATTATTCATGATACTTTATTTGAGTTACTCTTCGTGATGCAAAGTAATTGCTATGCTTTATTATTAAAGTTTTATTTATCATGCCCGTGTTTAAAGTTTTATTATCTCAGTGTGCATATGCTTTTACATTAGATTGATCAAGTTTATGTTAGTAGCATGTCACCTCAGAAATTATTGTTTTATTGTTTACCTACTCGAGAACGAGTAGGAACTAAGCTTGGGGATGCTTGATATGTCTCCAACGTATCTATAATTTCTGATGCTCCATGATCATATTTTGACAATTGCTACTTGTTTTCTCCCTTATTTATATCATTTTTATACGTTTTTCGGGACTAACCTATTAACAAGATGCCAAGTGCCAGTTTCCTGTTTTCTGCTGTTTTTGGTTTCAGAAAAGTTGCTTTGCAAACATTCTCGGAATTGGACCCCACAAAGCCCGAAGTTCCTATTTTCCCCGGAAGCATCCAAAAAACCGAAGTGGAGTCGAAGACGGGCAACAGGGGGCCACACCATAGGGTGACGCGGGTCCCCCTGGCCGCGCCACCTATAGGTGTGGGGCCCCTGGAACTCCACCGCCTTTGCCCTTTCGCCTATTTAAGCCCCCCGGATGGAAAACCCTAAACACCTGATCAAAAATCCCCGAAAAGTTCCGCAGCCGCCGTCACCGTCAACCTTAGATCAGGGGGGGGGGTTCTGAAGCTATTTCCGGCACCCTGCCGGAGAGGATATCATCACCGGAGGCTTCTACATCACCATGCCTGCCTCCGGAGTGATGCGTGAGTAGTTCATCCTTGGACTACGGGTTCGTAGCTGTAGCTAGATGGTTGTCTTCTCCTCATATGCCTCCATGTTTAGATCTCGTGAGCTGCCTATCATGATTGCGATTGATCTTATGTAACTCTTTGTGCTGTTTTTGCTGGGATCCGATGAATATTGAACTTATGCCAAGTTGATTACAGTCTTTATTTGCTTATGCTATTTTTGATCTTGCATGCTTCCCGTTGCTAGTGGTTACTCTGGCCAAGTAGTTGCTAGTGACTCCAAGAGGGAGTATTTATGCTTGATAGTGGGTTCATGCCTCCTTTTCGCCTTGCTCGAGTGATAGAAACGTGAAGGAGGAGGATGTGCTGTTGCCATTAGGGAGAAACAGCGGTGAGATTGCCTGCGTGCATAATCATTGCTTACATTACACACTTTGTTTAATGCAATTATATGTTGCTTGCAACTTAATACATAAGGGGGTTTGGATGATAACCTGAGGGTAGATTATTAGTCATAGATGCAGATGGATGTCGGTCTATGTATCTTGTTGTAATGCCCGCACTAAATATCATAGTAATATTCATGTTATATTGTGCACTATGGTGCAACCTCTATTTATCAATTGCCCAGCTATAATTTGTTCACCCAGCATGCTATCTTTTATGGAGAGACACCACTAGTGAAACTATGAACCCCGGTCCATTTTTGACACTGTTAAACAAACCACAACAATTTCCTGCTTTCTTTACTTACTGCAAGCATACACTGTTTTCCACACTATACGTCTAATCTTTGTTTTCAGCAAGACCAGTGAGATTGATAACCTCACTGTACCGTTGGGGCAAAGTACTTTGGTTGTGTTGTGTGCAGGTTCCACGTTGTTGCTGACAGCGGTGAAGCGCCAGCACCACCGTCAGTGGCATCAACCTTCCGAAGGTCCTCTTTCTCCTACTGGATTGATAACCATGGTTCTTAACTAAGACGAAAACTCCTACCGCTGTGCTCATCATACCCTCCTCTTGGGGTTCCCAACAAAGTGCATCAGCGTCCTGCTAATATAAAACAAAACAGGCCGTGGCAAGAGAACTTCCCTTTCATCACCATCAGTAAATAAAACCCTATATAGTAGATGCCCAGCAGTAGAGTTTGCAGTAACAAAGTGGTGAGCCTTCATGGTAGCAAGGTCAAGTCTCTATGGAGCTAATAAAAAATCATGTGGAGCAACAGAGAGATCTAGAGCAGTCAAAACACGCATATCAATAATATTCCCATAAATGGATCCCTTAGTGGCTAAGCGGCAAGCAATGAATGAACCAAGGTTATACTTATCACTACTAGTCAATGTAGCAGCAAGAAAGGCAAGATGGTAATTTGAAATATTACTAGTGTTTTCCCTAGCAAGAACACTAGTAGCAAGGTAGTAAGTGAAATATCTAATAGCGGGGAGTTGAATATTTATTATCTTGCCGCGCAGAGCTATGCGGTCATCATCATTGGTAATTCCATGGTAAAGCTCCATCAAATCAGCGGGCCTTTCTTGAATCTTCCTTGTTGTCCCCGATGTGTTAATACCTACAATGTTGCAAATTTTTCCAAAGACATGGCAACAGGTCTATCGCAGATTTTGAAAGCAACAGTTGGGTCATAGTGTGAGTTATTGAATTTGAAACTCTCAACAAAAGTTTTTGTCAATAAAGCATACCAAGGGCTCTCATCATTCATGTAATTGGTTAAACTAACCCTTTCAACCAGCTGCAAGAAATCCTCGAGAATACCTGCATCATTAAGAAAAGTATAGCAAGGGAAGGTACATGGATTTGCATCTCCAAAATCCCCCGCATCATCGATACTTGGTGCAATGAGGTTCTCATTATAGGAAGGTCTCAGCAAGGTAGCTGATCTTGAAGGCCTTGTCCTCCTAGGGGCATCACTCCTAAAGATTTCTCCACAGTTGAAGTTGTCCATTTCTGGAATTTTAAGCTAACATCACAAAAATTGATTTCGAGCAACTATATGATAGGAACTACTATAGAGACTTGTAGGAGGGCTAAACATGCATCAAAACTAAATTATTTCACACAAATCAAGCATGCTAGATCACACAACCTGTCACCTACAGTACCAAAATACTCAAGAAATACTCCACCAAATAAAATTCTACTTCGATAATCGGAGGAGCCACATACCAGAGAGAAAATGCACCAAATTTCAGTAACAATGATGGGCTGAGCAAAGAGATCGATAAATTCACGAAGAAGAACAACAAGAGCTCGGGTTCCAGGAATATTTTCGAGTTTGGGAGAGAGAGAGAGGAGTGTTTGGCAGGGAGGAGAGCTAGTGGAGGGCCAGGGGGCCCCACACCATGTACAGGCGCCACCAAGGGCCAGGCCACGCCCAAGAAAGGTGTTCCTGCATGGTGGGTCCCCCTGGGGTCTACCAGGTGCCTGTGTGCCTTATTTTTGACGTAGAAATTTCATATAATTTTTCTGGAATTTTTTAGAGAAACTTCATTTTCGAGCAATTTCCAGAATTTAATAAATAATTAAAAACCAGAAAAAAAATGTAGAAAGGTGGAAAAAAAACCAAAACAAGAACTACAGAGGTTCCAAGACACTCCAAAAGGCATATAACCAGTGAAAACAAAGGTGGAAGTGGTGAACCATATGAAAATGTTTAACAAGCATTTTAACATCATTAGAGGTTTTCTCAATAATACCATGCAAATTATCAATAGCTCTAGAGTTTTCCATTAGATGATTCTGCATTCTCATATTAAAGTTGTCTTTCTTAACAACATAATTATCAAATTCATCTAAGCATTGATCAGGCGGTTTAGAACAGGGAATATCTCTATTATCAAAATATTGGAGAGAGTGTACCTCAACTGTTGATGGATGAGGAATTGGCTTACATGATTCTTCTATAGGTGGTAGATTCTTCACATCTTCAGATTTAATACCCCTGTCTTTAAGATATTTCTTGACTTCCCTCATCGCTTCATCATTTAATTAAATCATCCCTCTCTTCTTGGGTGTTGGTATTGGTGTTGGCTCTGGTGTTGGTGTAGACTCAGGTACAGTCCAATCATCATGATTTTTGGCTATTTTAGCCAATAATTCCTCAGCTTCTTCCGGAGTTCTTTTCCTGAAAACACAACTAACACAACTAACCAGCTATGTCCTAGATTCAATTGTTAGTCCATTATAAAATATATCTAGGATCTCATTTTTAGGTAATGGATTGTCAGGGCTAGCTCTTATTAAAGAACAAAAACTTGACCAAGATTCAGGCATTTTCTTCCCTTCAATTTGCTTAAAGTTAAACATACTCTGCAAAGCAGCATGTTGAGCACTAGCAGGAAAATATTTTTGAAAGAAAGCATTAACCAAACCATAGGACTATCAATAGATCCATGTGACAAATTGTTAAACCAAGTTTTAGCTTCATCTTTCAAAGAGAAAGGGAATATCTTAGTAATAAAGTAGGTGCGTATATTAATATCATCAAAAAATAAACTACTCAAAGATGAAAGCTCATTCATATGTGCCATAACACTTTTACTTTCAGTACCAGAAAAAGGTTCTTTCTCAACAATAGATATGTAAGATAAATATAGAGAGAAATCATAATCCTTATCTTTAATGTGTATGCGAGATGTAGCAAACTTAGCATCAAGAGAAGATTTATATTTAATGAAGGGAATATGCCCGAGAGGCAATAATAAAATGGTTATTATCTTATTACTTGTTTATGATGAATGTTTATTTCTCATGCTAGAATTGTATTAACCGGAAACGTTGATACATGTGTGCTTAATAAACAAACAATGGTTCCTAGTAAAGCCTCTCTTTTAACTAGCTCGTTGATTAATAGATGATCAAGGTTTCCTGATCATGAAAATTGGATGTTATTAATAACGGGGTCATGTCATTAGAAGAATGATGTGATGAACATATACCCAAAGAGAATATAGCAATGCGATCAAGTCATTTAGTTTACATTGTTATATCAAACATACGAAGTAACTTATTCCTTAGACCTTGAGATCATGTCAATCACTGATACCGGAAGAGTGCTTTGATGGCTTCAAACGTCACACCGTAACAGGGTGACTATAAAGGTGTCGTTAAGTATTCGGAAAGTATTAGTTGAGGATCATGGATCAAGAGTGGGATTTGTCCATCCAAATGACGGAGAGATATACTCTGGGCCCTCTCGGTGATATCACATCGAAACCGCTTGCAAGCACGTGATATGATCACAAGGATGTTATATCACGGGAACGAGAAAAGAGTACTTGTCGGTAACGAGATTGAACAAGGTATGGTTGATACCAATGATCGAATCTCGGACAAGTAAAATATCGCGAGACAAAGGAATAGTTCACGGCGTTGTTGGTTCACACGATCACGAGAGTCATCGTTGAATATATAGGAGTCATCACGGATCTCCAGATCCCGCTGTTGATTATTGATCGGAGAGGAGTCTCGATCATGTCTATCTTATTCGCGAACCGTAGGGTGACACACTTAAGGTTCGATGACGCGTTTGAGAGGATACGGAATATCGAAGAATATTTTGGACAGCACCGAAATTGTTTCGGGGAAAATTGAAATAGTTCAAGGGTTTTTCGTCGAATGGTTGTTAATAGAATTAACAAATGATTCGAGGTGCTATATGCAAAAGTTTGTTAATACAATTAACAAATGCTGAAATAAAGAAATAAAAAGGTTTTATTTATTTATTAAAAGAAAACCTTTGGATTTTCCAAGTGGGAAATTATGGGAGCATGAGTGGGTGTGAGTGGAGCTTCCACTCACATGAAGAGGGAAGAGGTGGGGGCACCACCATGGCTGGCCGCACCCCACCTTGGGCTGCTTCCCTCTCCCTATAAAAGGAGGGTGAGGGCTCCTCCTCATTCACACACTTGGCCACTTCCCTTTCCCTCCACCCGCTGCTCCATTTCATGGTCTCCGGCTTGGCGAAGCCCTGACCGTGGGTTTCTTCACCACCACCACGTCGTCGTGCTGCTGGAGTTCCGAGGGATACTCTACTTCCGCGCCCCGCTGGAACGAGGGAACGGAGGTCGTCATCAACCGTACGTGTGACCGATCACGGATGCACCGCCGGATTGCGGTGCCATCTTCTCGCTATCGAGATCGGTGTGAGTACGACTACGCCAACAACGAGATTTGATCTCGTACCACTTTGAGTCTTCGAGGGTATGTGTTCTCCTTAACCCTCTTGTTGCCCGTTGCACTTCGTCTCCTAGATTAGATCTTGGCCTTTCGGGTATCTCTCGCGTAGGAATTTTTTTTTTGTTTTCTATGCTACGTTCCCCTTCAGTGGTATCAGAGCCGGATCTATGCGTAGATGTTTTGTACGGGTAGAACACATAGGTGTATGTGGGCGTTGATGATCATGTTATTACCTCCTTGACTTTTTTATGATCTTAGTGGCATAGTGGGATGAAGCGGCCCGGACTAACCTTACATGTCCACGTACATGAGACTTGTTCCACAACTGACATGCAACTTGTATTGCATAAGTGGCTTGCGGGTGTCTGTTTCTCCTACTATAGTTAAGATCTAATCTATGAAGGGTTGTTAAAAATGTGTTTATCAACGTTGTGGTTGATGTTCGTAGGTATGAACGGTTCTATCCTCGAAAGCCCTAAGCCACGTAAAATATGCAAAAATAAATTAGAAGCGTCTAACTAGTTTTTGCTGGGCATGTGAATTGATATGGTCAATATTACAAATTTGATTATGAGATGATCTATTTTGTAAATTATTGATATACCGGAAGGTATCCATATGGTTGTCTTCTTATTGATGGACAATCAAGTTTGGGGTACCGTGGTACTTGGTACCACGCCGGTGGAATGATTGAGATCATACCATAATGCACATGATGGAGATCAAGTGCAAGAAGGACCATATCATATCACGTTATCCTTTCATGTGATATATGTGATGTTAATCCTTTTTATGCATCTTGTGTTGCTTAGATAACGATGGTAGCATTATAAGATGATCCCTCTCACTTAATATCAAGATAATAATGTGTTCTTCCTTAAGTATGCACCGTTAAGAAAGTTCGTCGTTTTCGAGACACCACGTGATGATCGGGTGTGATAGACTCAACGTTCGCATACAACGGGTGTTTTCAAGCCTAGCATGTACAGACATGGCCTTGAAACACACGCAATACTACGGTTCTACTTGGCGAGCCTAGCATGTACAGACATGGCCTCGGAACACGTAACCGAAAGGTAAAGCATGAGTCATATGGATGATATGATGAACATGTCAATGTTCGCCTTTGAAGCTACATCATCTCACGTGATGATCGGTTTTGGTGTAGTGAATTTGGTTCGTGTAATCACTAAAGACGACTAAGAGGGATGTTGTTTTTGAGTGGGAGTTCATGGTTTAATTTTTGAATTAACTTGAACTTATTTATCATGAACAACAAATCAAAGTGAATTTGCACAAATTGTAGTATTCATTGGCATCCACATAACTACCTTACACTTAGATTGTTAATTGAGATATAACTGTTATGATCTGGTAAATACCATTTAAGATTGGTACTGTATTAGTGAAATTTAAAATTGAGTCCTATTGTAGATTTTTGGTATTTCCTACCTAGCTCCATATGGTTAATGATTGATTAATCTAGAGAGCAAATAATTCCTACTTAGAATCCAGAGTCATGGTTGCTTCCGTATTACTTTATCTTCAAAAGAATGTTTTGTTGATCAAGGTGATTTTGGAACTGAAAAGAGTTGTTTTCAGAAACAATCAAGTGAAAGATATATTGATATCTAGAAACTTATTTGTAGCAACATGACTGAGTATAATTTAGCGTGACAATGTTTGCTTATATTATCTGAATATATGCAAATTTAGCGTGACAATGTTTGCTTATATTATCTGAATATATGCAATGATTGGAGACGCTAGGCGTTTGAATATTCCAAGAAATTGGGCGCTAAAAATTATCCTCTAAATCCCTTCTTTCGAGCTATAGTAGCTTAATCATAAAATTGTTATGATGGGATGGATTAGAAGTATGGGTAAAGTAGTTTACCTTACTTGGAAATTGCTAAGAGTGGAATCTAGAAGAATACTATTAATATGGTGATATTAGTAGAACAATCAAACTCAAAGTATGACACAATGGGTGATAGTATATGACTAACACGCCAAAGAAAATGAGCTAGTAAGACTAGCATTGTTTGATGTTGAATGATTCTTCTATAAAGGAAAGGGAATATTGAAAATAGAATTACAAAAAGATATATGGCAGAAAAAGAAGATAACTGGAAAGTCCAGCTCAGGAGTATATGCTTGATATACAAGTTATAGATGTATTACTAGTTAACAAAGTATTTTTTGGGTATTTTGATACCACATTGGTTGGTATGATTTGTCATACAAAGCAACGCAATGCAAGAAATACAAGGGCCTAAAAAGAACTAGTAATAGATGTGGAATCGATTATGACAAGAACATAAATAAAGTGTTATTGTGTTCATTGTAGTATCGAACCAAACATTCAAGATTTATTTTAAGAACTTAATAAGTTGTTATTTTGTTCTAGTCTTTTGTGAGAACAAATGAGATTGTTCAAACGATGACCATATTCCATAATTGATGGATATGTTAATATAAATCATGTTGGTAAAGTAAACATCTATAAGACTGAATGCTAAACGTTGCAAGACGTAAAAGATTTTCACTTAAATTGTGACACCACCATTTTAGTTCATATCGGAAAGGAAAACATGAAGGAACTCCATATTGATGGACTTCCGGAGTCATTTTGTTTTGAGTAAATTGACGCTTGTGAGACCTCTTCCAAAAGATGACTAGAATTCCGTTCATAGGCCAAAGTAGAATGGACGACTAATTTAGTGGAGATTATACATATTGATGTATATAGTCCATTATGTGTAGTCATGTATGGTGGATTAATTTTTCCTTCATAAAATTCTGTCGATGATTTAAGTAGATATGTGAGTATATCTATTTAAAGGGAACAGAGTTTGACATTTTGAATTGGTTCAAAAGGTTGTTAATATGAAGTTAAAATCAATGTAACAAGATAATCAAGTATTTATGATTGGATCATAAAGGATAAAGTTTGAGTTACAAGTTTAGCAAAACATCTGAGAAGTTGCAGAATTGTTCTACAACTTATACTTCTCGAATACCCCACATTAGATTGGAGTATTCAAAAGACAAAATCAAACCCTGTTTGACATGGTAAGATTAATAAAATTGCCATTATAATTTTGTAGTTTATACATTAAGGACAACCGCTTTTACACTGAAAAGAGCACCATCATGATCCGTTGAAACTGACAACATATAAGATATGGTTTGGGTAATGACCCGAATTGTCATTTTTCTTAAGTTTTGGTATGCATATCATGTGTAAAATGTTTACAACCAAAATAGGATAAATATATGTTTATAAGGTTATCCCAAATAAAACATTGGGTATTTCTCCTATCACCGAACCAAAAGACAAATGTTGTTTGTCAGAAAGGGTTGATTTCTCGAGAAAGTAGTTCTTGCGAAACAAGTGAGTGGGAGCACAGTGCAAACTCAATGAGGTTAGAGAATCTTCGTTATCATATCAGAGTAGCGCAGCACTGGAAGTTGTTCCGGGGTTTACTATTTTGACTAAGTAGAAGACACTACAAATGTTGTAGATACTTCAAATGAGTTTGCGAACTGTACCAGTAAAGTCCAAAAACTTTGTACTTAGAACAACTTGTGGTTTAAGTATAAAGTGTTGTTTTGACAACAAAAGGACCTGAACCTTATAAAGGAAGCAAATGATGGGCCCTGGCTTCGTAAAATTGACTATGAGTCATTATATCCGCCATAGTATCCTTGTATGAATATCAAGTATGTGACTTGGTAGTCCTTTCGATAGGCATGATGCCTAACGATAGCAAAAGGGTCTATATAGCGACAAAGACATGGATTTTACATCCTTTGAAAGTTGTACTTATCGAAAAGTTGTTTTCGACGAAGTTCAAAGAGTTCACTACTACAAGATTTTGATCTTTCGTAGTGATGCTTAGTCTTTGCAGATAGTTCTAGCAAAGTTACATATTATGATATGGTAGTTGAATAACAAAACCAACTCTCCTCTCAAGGAAGTTTTATCAAGGATGTGTACTTGACACAGTCTGAGAGTTTTGTAAAATTCAAAAAAGGTTGCTAGAAAGGTATGCACACTTTAATGGTTGAAGTGAGCATAACGAAGTTGAAATCTTTACCTTAATGAAGTTATCAAAAGAGTTTGATTCCATCATGAACGATAAAGATGCTTGTAAAGTTACAAGAAATTAAGTGGGAGCGCTATGACATATTTCCAATACTTTATGTAGATGCCATATGATTGATTGGAAAATATGTATTTTAAATTAACACGGTTAAGATTTTCATATTGATGAAAGGCTTAGAAGATATTGGGCATCGATATCTATAAAAGATGGATTGACGCACCTGATATGATTGAAGCCAAATTACATAGATGAAATATTGAAGTAAGTCAATATGAAAATGACAAGAAGGAGTTCTTGTCACATGGAAAATAATTGAGCAAGATTCATGTGTTTTGACACATGATGAGCATCATTGAAATTGAGATTTCTAAGTCATGTTTCCATGCTATGTACACGACCAGATGAGTCCTATGCTATAAAATGTTATAGCAGGATAATTCATATGATGATTAGACAACAGTGGGAGAGATCCTCGTGTCATTTTAGAAATGCTAAGGATATGTTTTCCTATATAGTAATGACAAAATATTAGTTGTAATATGTTACACTAATAATCTTGTCATTTAATCAAGTAATTTTATCTCAATTAAAATATGTGATGAACGGTAGCACAATAGGATGGAAGAAAGTTCCATGCTGGATTTGAAAGAGTTTCAAAATTAAAATATTGTGAAAGATACTACAACAAAGGCTAAAGTATATCATTGTGTTGACAACTGATTATAAGCGTATTTTGTGTCAAGGAGTTCTTTATTGAACTTGGTGAATTTCCAAGAATGCTGAAACTATGAAGCTACATTTTCACAATGTTAGTAACATCAGTTTAAGCTGAGGAATTAAGGTATCACCGGAACTTGGTGAGTTTCCAAGAATGCTAACACTATGAAGCTACATTTTCACAATGTTAGTGACATCAGTTTAAGCTGAGGAATTAAGTTTTCACCTATTGACCATATATATACAAAGCCATCTCATTAGAGAATGAGTGATGCGTGTAGACGCAAAGAACATGCAAATACAATAGGACCTGAACAGTTCAGATCTTTTTGATAATGTTTACCACATGCGAAGCATGGTAATAACACTGGTACGCCATATGTGTTAAGTGCTTACAGACTAGATTATTGACTCTAGTGCAAGTGGGAGACTGAAGTGAATATGCCCGAGAGGCAATAATAAAATGGTTATTATCTTATTCCTTGTTTATGATGAATGTTTATTTCTCATGCTAGAATTGTATTAACCGGAAACGTTGATACATGTGTGCTTAATAAACAAACAATGGTTCCTAGTAAAGCCTCTCTTTTAACTAGCTCGTTGATTAATAGATGATCAAGGTTTCCTGATCATGAACATTGGATGTTATTAATAACGGGGTCATGTCATTAGAAGAATGATGTGATGAACATATACCCAAAGAGAATATAGCAATGCGATCAAGTCATTTAGTTTACATTGTTATATCAAACATACGAAGTAACTTATTCCTTAGACCTTGAGATCATGTCAATCACTGATACCGGAAGAGTGCTTTGATGGCTTCAAACGTCACACCGTAACAGGGTGACTATAAAGGTGTCGTTAAGTATTCGGAAAGTATTAGTTGAGGATCATGGATCAAGAGTGGGATTTGTCCATCCAAATGACGGAGAGATATACTCTGGGCCCTCTCGGTGATATCACATCGAAACCGCTTGCAAGCACGTGATATGATCACAAGGATGTTATATCACGGGAACGAGAAAAGAGTACTTGTCGGTAACGAGATTGAACAAGGTATGGTTGATACCAATGATCGAATCTCGGACAAGTAAAATATCGCGAGACAAAGGGAATAGTTCACGGCGTTGTTGGTTCACACGATCACGAGAGTCATCGTTGAATATATAGGAGTCATCACGGATCTCCAGATCCCGCTGTTGATTATTGATCGGAGAGGAGTCTCGATCATGTCTATCTTATTCGCGAACCGTAGGGTGACACACTTAAGGTTCGATGACGCGTTTGAGAGGATACGGAATATCGAAGAATATTTTGGACAACACCGAAATTGTTTCGGGGAAAATTGAAATAGTTCAAGGGGTTTTTCGTCGAATGGTTGTTAATAGAATTAACAAATGATTCGAGGTGCTATATGCAAAAGTTTGTTAATAGAATTAACAAATGCTGAAATAAAGAAATAAAAAGGTTTTATTTATTTATTAAAAGAAAACCTTTGGATTTTCCAAGTGGGAAATTATGGGAGCATGAGTGGGTGTGAGTGGAGCTTCCACTCACATGAAGAGGGAAGAGGTGGGGGCACCACCATGGCTGGCCGCACCCCACCTTTGGGCTGCTTCCCTCTCCCTATAAAAGGAGGGTGAGGGCTCCTCCTCATTCACACACTTGGCCACTTCCCTTTCCCTCCACCCGCTGCTCCATTTCATGGTCTCCGGCTTGGCGAAGCCCTGACCGTGGGTTTCTTCACCACCACCACGTCGTCGTGCTGCTGGAGTTCCGAGGGATCCTCTACTTCCGCGCCCCGCTGGAACGAGGGAACGGAGGTCGTCATCAACCGTACGTGTGACCGATCACGGATGCACCGCCGGATTGCGGTGCCATCTTCTCGCTATCGAGATCGGTGTGAGTACGACTATGCCAACAACGAGATTTGATCTCGTACCACTTTGAGTCTTCGAGGGTATGTGTTCTCCTTAACCCTCTTGTTGCCCGTTGCACTTCGTCTCCTAGATTAGATCTTGGCCTTTCGGGTATCTCTCGCGTAGGAAATTTTTTTTGTTTTCTATGCTACGTTCCCCTTCATTTAATAGCATGTCTTGCAAGAAGACTCTTAAGAGCACTTGCACTAGTAGTATTTTGAAATTCCTCAATAAAGTCATCATTAAGTTCAATGTAGGTTTCCTCAAGATCATCACCAGGAATTTCTCTAGACTTAGGTGAATTAATAAATGTAGCAACATTTTCAACAGGAATTTCAGTGTTTTCAATTTGTTTAGCTCTGGCAATTGTAGCATCTAGGAACAGGCCTAGTGAACCAGTATCATCAAGAACAGTAGAAGCATCAACAAAAGTATCATAAGCATTTTCAGACTCAGCAGAAGTAGCAGTGTGTGTAACATGTGGTGGCGTAAGAAGCTTACTCATTACAGATGGTGAATCAAGAGCAATAGAGGTGTTCGGAGTTGTACCTCTCCTTGTAGTGGATGGTAATATAGAAACTTTTCCATGACGATTTTTACCCATGATGAAAGGCTTGCAGCGAACAATATCACGTTCAAGTGAGCAAATAAATAAAGCTATGCTCCCCGGCAACTGCGCCAGAAAATAGTCTTGATGACCCACAAGTATAGGGGATCGCAACAGTCTTCGAGGGAAGTAAAACCCAAATTTATTGATTTGACACAAGGGGAGCCAAAGAATATTTATAAGCCTTAACAACTGAGTTGTCAATTCAGCTGCACCTGAAAGTAGACTTGCTCGCAACAGTTTATCAGTGGTACCAGTTTTATAGTAGCAGTAGTAGTAAAATAACAACAGGAATAAATAGTAACAGAAGTAGCAATTGCGGAAAACAGGAGGATTAAAATACTGTAGGCATAGGGATGGATGAACGGGCGTTGCATGGATAAGATAGTTCATATAATAATCAAAACATGGGCATTTAATATAGATAATAAGAAAGCATCCAAGTTCTAGGCAAACCATATGCATGTGTTCCAATATAGTCATACATGCTCGCAATGAGAAACTTACACAACATCTTTTGTCCTACCAGCCCATTTGCAGTAGGGCCTCAAGGGAAACTACTGGTAATTAAGATGCTCCTTTTAATAAAGCACCATAGGAAAGCATTAACACTCCGTGAACACACGTGATCCTCACATCACAACCATCCCCTCCGATTGTCCCAATTTTTGACACTTTGGGGCCTCGGTTTCGGGACAATAATGGGTGTAAACAACTTGCAGATATGATCACGAAACATAATTATACTCATGAAAAAGTAACATGTTAAGATCTGAGATCATGGCACTCGGGCCCTAGTGACAAGCATTAAGCATAACAAGTTGCAATAACGGTAAAAAGCACCAACAACGGATACTAGGAACTATGCCCTAACAATCTTGCATTATTACATGATCGATCTCATCCAATCCCTTCCATCCTTCTCAGCCTATAACGGGGATTACTCACACATGGATGGGGGAATCATGGTTGGTTGATGGAGAAGTGGTGGCGGTGACGATGTCGATGATCTCCTCCGAATCCCCGTCCCGGCAGGGCGCCAGAACAGGAACTTCTGATCCCCGAATTGAGTTTTGAGGTAGCGGCGGTGCTTTGATGTGTTTCTATGGAATATGAAGAACCCCCCTCGGTTTTAGGTTTACAGGGCATATGTAGTCGAAAGGGGAGCCCGAGGGGGTCCCTGGGGCCACCACACCACCTGTAGGCGCGTCCTAGGGCGTGGGGGCGCCCAGGTATGGTGTTGGCCCCTCCTTGCCCCCTCCAGCTCTTCTTCTGGCTCCGAGGGTCTTCGGGTAAAATGAGGACTTCGGGGTCTTTTCCGGGCAATTTCCTGAAAGTTGATTTTCTGCACGATACGAGACACCAAGGTAATTATGTTTAAAACAACATTAGTCAGTGTTAGTTGTATTCAAAACTCACAAGTTTAGAGGCAAACAATAGCAAAAGTGTTCGGAAAAGGAGATACGTTTTGGACGTATCACTCACCAAGCCCTAGGTCTCCCTATGAGAAAGAGGCAAGGACAACAATGCCTCTCCAAGTTAGGAATCCCCTCCTAAGGAAGAAACTTCACCTCCCGAGGTCCCGCCTCAGGAGGGCCTCGAGATGTCCATACCCGAGCCTTAAGAGGAGTCCGTTGCTACGCCCACAACTCAACTCGTCAAGTAGCATGTCTACTTAGACAACATAGTGGTACAAGATGCTCAAGAGTGCTACACCATGCACCATAAGCTCCTATACGCACTCCCCATTGCCTCCAGAAAGCTGCAACCATACTTAGAGGCTCACCCCCATCAACCTGGTCTCATCTTTCCCTCTAGAGAAGGTCCTGCCACTACTACGATACCCACAATCTCAGTTGGTTCCCGTGCATAGGCCTGAGCCGGTCTTCCCAGCCGTTTCAGAGCATAAGGTGCTAATAATCAGGCCTTATTGGAGGTGGGTTCCCGGACCTGCCGAGGAACAAAAACCTCAGGTGGTTTCTAAAAACGGTCCGACTTTGATATGTCGGGCATCGACAGCGGCTGAGTACAATGGCCGACGCAGCCGCTTGATGTGGCCTATTCTGGTAGACGACTCTAGCAGATCTAGGATTTCCGCTATCTAGTAGGGGTTCCAAATTTTTATAAACGCGAGTCGGTTAAAAAAACAGCCGTACCATGAATAGCGGCGGCTATGATTTATAGTCGGTTGATGATTTATTGGAGAGTCCGAAAATGTCTGGACGAGGTACTTAATTTGGAAATTCCGTACTATTATCGGATGGGCCAGAATTTCCCACATATTGGTACAAATCAATACATATATTGATAATTGAGTATTGCTATTGTAGTACATGATGACCAAATACAGGAGTTATACTTACACCGTAGAATCATCACAGACCTTGATCTAAATCCTACTATACCTAGGTTTATGTTTGAAGTACCCTATTGTATAGAATAGTAGCTGTCACACTACTTGATGAAGACACATATGGATACGGTTGATCCTTTTAGCGCAGAGAGAGATGACCGATCCGATTTTAATCCCAGCGTTGTTAGCAATTCATTTCACCGTATCTTCTACACCATAAATTTGCCTCTTTTATATACAAACCACGGTACATTGGCTTTGTGGCTTGATCGTTTTGTCGACAAGGATAGTACACCTCATGAGGGGATGCTGAATTGTTGATGCAATCCATTTCCAATCTTCTGCAAATTGGACCAGACATATCAATGATGGTGCACGTAGAATTCAAATATGTGAAAGGCCATTTGGGGTTGACTAATTAGGTTGTTACTTAATAGTGTAGCACCCCAATGTTTCTGTCTGTAACCATATGGACAATAAGAAAATCCATGCGTTGATAGCGATTTCAAGCAAAATCAACAATTCTTTGTAGATGTTTAGAACGCAGTGACGACGATAACTCTCGAAACAATCAAGTACTTCTGCGTATTCTACAAAATAAGAAAAAAAACCACAAAATTTTAAATTGATAGCTATGTAGTATAGGTTGTAATTCTGAAGAAACTAAAAACAACAAACATGAATTACGCATGAGCTATTGATTGTTAATTTTGTTATCTTGCACCGGTTATCTCTGTGGTGTCCTCTTCTTTCGCCAGAAAAAATTATACAGAAATCCATTTGGAGTCATAATTTTCATTTGGTCCCCAGTTGTGTTATTTATCTGTTTCCTGACACAACAAGGAACAAACTACAACAAACAATAGTCAAATATCATTTTCACAAAACCTAAATTACAACACACATAATCTATGTGTGTTTGATATGTCTCCAACGTATCTAAAATTTCTGATGCTCCATGATCATATTATGTGAATTGTGACTTGTTTTCTCCCTTATTTATAGCATTTTTATACATTTTCCGGGACTAACCTATTAACAAGATGCCAAGTGCCACTTTCCTGTTTTCTGCTATTTTTTGTTTCAGAAAAGTTGTTCTGCAAACATTCTCGGAATTGGACCCCACAAAGCCCGAAGTTCCTATTTTCCCCGGAAGCATCCAGAACACCGAAGAGGAGTCGAAGAGGGGCAACATGGGGGCCACACCATAGGGTGGCGCAGGCTCCCCTGGCCGCGCCACCTATGGGTGTGGGGCCCTGGAGCTCCACAGCCTTTGCCATTTCGCCTATTTAAGCCCCCCGGATGGAAAACCCTAAACACCTGATCAAAACTCCCCGAAAAGTTCCGCAGCTGACGTCACCGTCAACCCTAGATCAGGGGGTTTCTGAAGCTGTTTCTGGCACCTTGCCGGAGAGGAGATCATCACCGGAGGCTTCTACATCACCATGCCTGCCTCCGGAGTGATGCGTGAGTAGTTCATCCCTGGACTACAGGTTCGTAGCTGTAGCTAGATGGTTGTCTTCTCCTCATATGCCTCCATGTTTAAATCTCATGAGCTGCCTATCATGATCGAGATTGATCTTATGTAATTCTATATGCTGTGTTTGCTAGGATCCGATGAATATTGAACTTATGCCAAGTTGATTATAGTCTTTATTTGCATATGCTATTTGTGATCTTGCATGCTTTCCATTGCTAGTGGTTGCTCTGGCCAAGTAGTTGCTAGTGACTCCAAGATGGAGTATTTATGCTCGATAGTGGGTTCATGACTCCTCACCACCTTGCTCGAGTGACAGAAACGTGAAGGGGGGATGTGCTGTTGCCATTAGGGATAAAACAGCGGTGAGAGTGCCCGCATGCATAATCATTGCTTACATTACACACTTTGTTTCATGCAATTATCTGTTGCTTGCAACTTAATACCTAAGGGGGTTCGGATGATAACCTGAGGGTGGATTATTAGTCATAGATGAAGATGGATGTCAGTCTATGTATCTTGTTGTAATGCCCGCACTAAATATCATAGTAATCTTCATGTCATATTGTGCACTACGGTGCAACCTCTATTTGTCAATTGCCCAACTGTAATTTGTTCACCCAGCATGCTATCTTTTATGGAGAGACACCACTAGTGAACCTATGAACCCCGGTCCATTTTCCACACAGTTAAACAAACCAAAACTATTTCCTGCTTTCTTTACTTACTGCAATCATACATTGTTTTCCACACTATACGTCTAATCTTTGTTTTCAGAAAGACCGGTGAGATTGACAACCTCACTGTACCGTTGGGGAAAAGTATTTTGGTTGTGTTGTGTGCAGGTTCCACGTTGTTGCTGACACCGGTGAAGCGCCAGCACCACCGTCAGTGGCATCAACCTTCCGAAGGTCCTCTTTATCCTACTGTATTGATAACCCTCGTTCTTAACTATGGGGAAAACTCCTACGGCTCTGCTCATCATACCCTCCTCTTGGGGTTCCCAACAAAGTGCATCAAGGATTTTTCTCGCGCCGTTGCCGGGGAGGAAGAAGTCTTTTGGCAAGGGGAGTCTCTCACTCTCAACCTCTTTATTTTGTTTATTTTCTTGTTTTTATTTTTGTCTTGATTGCTTCTCTTTATAAAAAACATAAAAAAATAGTTCTTATTCTAGTTGTTATTTTTGCTTTATCATGCTTGCTATCTATGTGTGATGTCTTTGAAACTAGATCTTTTAGGCAAGGTGGGTTCACGGATGAACAACAAAAACATTATAAGGAACACCGCTTGTCACAAAAAGGAATACACTTATGGGAGCAAATTAATAAATTGCATGACTATGCTAAAAACTTGTGCTCTACTTATAAGGTTACTTATTGTTTTGATAAATCTTGTTGCTGTAGGAGGTATAAACACCTCCCTTTTCAATGTGAGTTTAATGATAATGTTACCATATCTTCTTATGTTAAGGAAAATTATGAATTATATGATGTGGAACAAATTGAAGAATTTATTGCTTGGAAGGGTGCATTCGAAATTGCCTGTTTGCTTGAAAGTATTGATGATGTACCTTATAAATATGAGATTTATGCTATACTTGAATATTGCTTTAATAATTACAATGATTGTAATTAGTACATAATGGAATATCTTAATAAATACTCACAACCTAAGGAAGTAACTAATGCCTTGGAGGAGCCTATGGAAGAAGAAAGTACTGAATCTGGAAGCTCATTGGATGAAAAAGAGGAGGAGAGTGATGATCAAGAGGAGGAAGAATGGAGCTACCCATGTCAACCTCCCAATGATAGTAACTCTTTAACTCATACATTATTTGATGAAATTGATACTTGCTATACTTGTGATCTTGATACTACTATGAATGAAACTTGTGAGAATGATATTGCTACTGTTATTTATGATAATCCATCCTACTTGGATAAATCTTATGATAATGCTCTTGATGATGGTCCTATGTTACTTGATGTTATAAATTATAATGCTACTGAAAATAGGATTGATATAATGTTTCCTATGCCTTTTAAGAGTGACCAATCATTTTGTTTTGCCATAGCTAAAAGTGGGAAAGAAGAGGCCTTTACTTTTAATTTGGATCCCACTGTTTTTGAGCTTGATATGAATTGTGTGATTTTATACCGTGACAAACATGCTTTATGTGATAATTATGTTGTTGAGTTTGTTCATGATGCTACTGAAAATTATTATGAGAGAGGAAAATATGGTTGTAGGAATTTCCATGTTACTAAAACACCTCTCTTTTTGTTGAAAGTTTTGAAGTTGCTCTTGTTCTACGTTCCCATGATTTCTAGTTTGAGCTTCTTTAATTTTTTTCTTTACAAGATTCCTATGCATAGGAAGTGAGTTAGACTTAAATTTGTTTTATACTTGCTTATTAATGGTCTCTTTTTCTTAATTCATATTTTTTTCTGTGAGCATCTACTTGATTGCACTTTTCTGGGCCTAGCTAAAAGGCGTTAAAGAAAAGCGCTACCGGGAGACAACCCGTTTTCTTTCGCTGTTTTCAACCTGTTTTATTTCGTTTTCTTTGGTGTGCTTTGCACCTGGGTGTTGTATATTTCCTTAGCAACCCCTCTGTATCATTTCTTTTGAAATTTTGTTGAGCCAAGTAAAGCCTCTAGTGGAAAGTTGAGCCTATATTTCGGATTTCTGCGCAGGAAACAGATTTCTGCTGTCCACTGTTAATTCCGTTAAACATCACAGAAAATTCAAATTGACCTCAGCATTTTTGTGCTTAATCCTGAGTTATATACTCAACTTTTATTAGAAGACCACTTTTTTATTCGAGCAACATAATATGTTTGAAAAAAAATCATCTTTACCTGTTGTTCTGTTTTGACAGATTTCTGCCATTTATCGCATTTGCATCTTAATCTCTTTCTTTTGGCGTTCTTTTAAGAAAAGAGTTTTGAAAGAAGTTGTGAAATTAGCTAATGTGTTTTTGAGTGTTAGAATTGTGTTGAAACTGAACCATTTGAATTTATTATTTCAATTGCACTAACGTTGCTAATGAAGATTGTGAGAATTTTGATGCGAAGGAAGTTTTCAAGGGTCAAGAGAAGAGGATGATATGATGTGATCAAGAAGAGTGAAAAGCCTAAGTTTGGGGATTCCCCGGTGGTACATCCAAGAGAATTCCAAGAAGACTGAAGCGTCTAAGCTTGGGGATTCCCAAGGCATCCCCTTCTTCATCAACAAATTATCAGGTCACTTCTAGTGAAACTATATTTTTATTCGGTCGCATCTTATGTGCTTTACTTCGAGCATTTTTTTTCCAGTTTGTTTTTGCTTTTTCTTTCAGTTTGTTTTTAATTTTTAATAATCTTGGTTGGACCCCAGCATTCTTTTATTGGAGAGTGACACGCTTGATGCATGTAAAATGCATAGATGAATTTTGCATATTTTCACATGGTTTTCTATTACATATTGCATCATATAAGGGTATAATTCAATGTTTTATAGTATTTTAGGGTTAAATTACAAAATCCCCCAACTTTTATGGAATTAACCCTGCCTGTCAGAAACCCCGTTTTCTATATTTTTGACGTTTCAGGGGGCAAACTTCCGCGAAATCACCTAAAAATCTGCGGGGGTCATTTTCTTGGAAGGTGAAGACTTGCGGGCGAAGGATCCATGAGAATTGGGCAAGGAGGCCCAAAAGAGGACCCTCCACGCGGCCAGATTCCTTGGCCGCGTGAGAGGCCCCCTTTTGGCCCATGTGGCCCCAATTCCTTCCATCTTCGACTTACCGACTCCGTCTTGACCTAAAACCGACTATAAAATGGGTCCCCCGTACCCTTACGGAGAAGAGCGCCGCCCAAACACCGAAACACCAAAACAGAGACCAGAAGTTCCAGATTGGAGGGGGAAAACTCCGGCGGGGCGCCGCCGGTGTGATCTCCTACCCCTCCAACGTCATCTCCATCGACATCTCCATGAAGAGGGAGTAGTCCACCCCAGGGCTATGGGTTTGTGGAAGTAGCACTTGTATCTCTCTCTCTATGTGCTTCACTAATTAGATCCGTATGAGCTGCCTCACATGATTACGGGCACCGTTGTAATTCCTATGTGGTGGATCTTTTCTATGAGTTATTGAATCTGAGATTGCAATTGTTTCTCTTGAGTTATTTGAGTAGATGTATCTTATGTACCCCGTTCTTATTTGCTAGCTTTGATCAATCTAGTTCTTGAGAGTGTGTGTGGGGTGATGGGTGCATTAGTTGGAGTAACAGGGGGTGGCTAGTGCTGTGAAAGTGACAGAAGTTCAGCGATCCACTTAGGTTTTGTTAAACCTTTCTTAGTTACCTCACTAGGAATAAAAAGGAGTACCTTGTTGCCGGGGATTTGAAGTTACACTAATCAATCTCCATGACTAGATCTAGCAAGTTCTTACTTCAACTTCATGTCACATTGCTTAAAGCTATACTCTGGTTTTTCCTTAATTATCGAGGTGTTATGATTTATTTCGCATCTTGGTGGAGTATAAGAGGGATCAATATTACCATAGAGATCTCTATGCTAGGACGTGATTCCCATATGAAAGTACTCAATGTTAAACATGTTATTGTAATCTCACATGTAATTCTTTATGTCCACCATCTACCACTTTATTTGAGAGAATGCAAGTGTGAAACCATGAACCCCGGTCCTATTTTAATTATAAGAAAACACTCTAGTTACTTTGCTGCAATTTACTTTACTTGCACTTTACTTTACTTGCATCTCCAATTCGAATTTACATTATCTACATCACCACTGGCTTCACAAAAATACAAAAACAATCCATTGCATATTTATTTTCTCATTTGCATTTAGTAGTAGATTTAATTATTGCACATTTACTTTCAGTTTTGCATTGCAATTTAGAAGTCTCACACCTTGTGCTTGACAACCACTTGGTGAGGTTGAGGGCACAAAATTGTCTACTTGTTTGCAGGATCCTGGAGGAAGCTTGGAAGACAACTGCTGAAATACTGGCTCCCCAAGAGTTCGATATAAACCCTCGAGTCACCCTCGTGGGGAAGAAGGCTTGCCACTAGCTACACACTCTGCACTTGGAGTCTCAACCTAGCCATCAAGCGTTTTTCTGGCGCCGTTGCCGGGGAGCCATAGGTGAAGGAGTTGTCCAAGGAAGCTCACAAGAAGTCTTCATCACCAACAAGGTGTGCAAACACCTAAGCTTGAGGAGGTTGCACCTACGTGAGTACCGTCCTTTCTATCCCCACATTCTTTCAAGTAGATTTTTTTGTTTCTTGTCTTGTTTTTGTTTTTGTTTTGTTTTTCTTCTTGTTTTTATTTTGTCTTGCTTGTTTTATTTTAGTTTTGCATGTAGTTATCTAGTTTATTTTAGTATTTCGAATTTTCCTAGTTACTTTACTTTTCAGTTTTGCATAAAAAATTAAAAACTACATAAAAACTGTTAAAATGGGTGATAGAACTAAATTAAGTGACTACACAAATACACCCAATGACCAATTCATTGCTAGGCCAATTACTACACCTGAAATACAAGCTGAAAGCTATGAAGTAAGTCCTAGTTTATTGAATTTAATTACTAGAGAGCAATTTTATGGTAGTGCTATGGAGGATGCCTCTGTGCATCTTCATGATTTCATGGAAATATGTGATATGCAAAAATTTAAAAATTTGGAAAGTAGTGTTTTAAAACTGAAATTATTTCCTTTTTCACTTAGAGTAAAGGCTAAAGAATGGTTACTTTCACTACCTACAACTAGTATAAAGTCTTGGGATGATTTAAAAGAAGGTTTCATTAAGAAATATTATCCTCCCGTTAAATTTTTTGTAAAATAGGAATAATATCCTCTCATTTAGGCAAAATGATAATGAACATGTAGCCATGGCATGGGATAGAATTCAATTAATGCTTAGAACATGCCCATCACATGGAGTAAATGAATGGACCATACTACACTCTTTTTATATTGGTCTAAACTACATGTCTAGAAATATACTTGATTCTGCTGCTGGAGGTGCCTTTATGAGTAAAACTGTAGGAGAGGCTAAGAGCATATTAGAAAGCATATTGCAAAATTATAGTCAATGGAATACTGAAAGAGCACCCAATCCCACTAAGAAAATAAACTCAATTGAAGAAACCAATGATTTGTCTTCTAAAATGGACACTAATATTCTTGCCTTTATTAATAAACAAAATATGGAGAATGTGCCTTTGCAGGAGCTAGTTGGTAGTAATTCTGAAAGTGTGTATGTTAATTTTGTTAGGAATTATGGTAGCAATGGTTTTGGTAATGCTTACAATTCATATAGTAAATCTCCTTATGTGCCAAATAAACCTTTTGTTCCATATCCTAATGCTAATGAAAATAAGTGGAAGCCTTCTAGTGAAATTTCTGAATCTAATAAATTGCTTATGGAACAAGTTGCTAGTCACAATGCTATGATACATGAGTTAAATAAGTATATTGCATCCATTAGTAGTGATATTAAAGGATTGCAACTTCAATCTTCGAATTTAGATAAAGCATTGTCAAAATTAGCTGATAATCAAGCAACTCTATTAAGCATGTCAGCTGGAAAGCCACAAGCACAACCTAGTGTACGAATGAATCCTATTACTATTGCTGCTCCTATTATTGAAAATATTGATCATATTGCTGAGAATACAAGTGAGCATGTCCCTACTAGCTTAGAAGAAACTTTGAATGAAATAGTGAAGTACCCTGAATATTTACTTCCATATATGTCTTATCTTGCTAGCAAAGATGAAATTAGTCCTCATGAATCAAGCATGCTAGCTAAATTAGAGAGTAAATTAGAGGAAATTATGATGCTTACTGAAATTAAGGATCCATTTCTTGATTTAGAAAAAAGTAGCTTGCAAGAACTTATAGCTACTCTACAAAAATTTGCTAGTGATCCCACTATAAATATTAATCAACCTGGCTTTGGATCTTATATTGCTAATCATGTCTTGCAATAAAAAATTTCTAGGTACAAGAATGAGGCCATGATACCTCCTAAGCTTGGGGATTCATGGATCCCCAAGGTGCTAGTCTCAATTGGAAAAGAAATTCACCATGCTATGTTAGATCTAGGTTCTAGTGTATCGGTACTGTCTAAAGAATTATATGAATTGCTTGAACTAGAAAATTTAGAAAAGTGCTCATGTGAATTTTTCCTTGCTGATAACTCTACTAAACATGTTGTAGGACAATTAAAAGATGTTATGATTGAATTGCACATGACTTTCGTACCCGTTGATTTCATTATTATGGATATGGGGGATAAATCCCCTAGTCCTATTATTTTGGGTAGACCTTTTCTTCGTACTACAGGTGCAATCATAGACTCCAAGGAAGGGAATGTCAAGTTTCAGTTCCCTCACAAGAAAAGCATGGAGCACTTACCAAGGAAGAGGGGTACACTGAAGAACAAGCTCCCTCATGAGCTTTATCCTTCTTGATTATCAAGTAAGTAAAGCCTAGCTATATGGCTATAAAGAAAGCGATTTACGGGAGGAAACCCGGTTTTTTTTGTTTGGATTTTCCAAGTGCCCTCTTGCTGTCTCAAGAGATTAGTTTTTTTGTTTTAATTCTTGAGTTTTCAATAAAGAGTCAAGTCAAACCCATTTGGACTTATACGTTGCTATCCTAGTGCATGAAATTTCTGTTTTAGCACGAGTCTTCTCACCGTATGATTTTACGTTTTTATTGGTATGTCGGATTGATCTAATTTTTTAGTATGTTCTGCAACTTTTCTTCCTATGTAAGCACAAAAATTGGATTAATTTTTTGACGAGTCTAGCTTAGGGAAAAACGTTCGTTTTGCTGTTTCTGCTTTTCCGGACAGATTCTGCCTTCTTTTGTTTTATGCACTCTTTGGGCTTGGGAATCGAATTTCCATGATTCTTTCAAGCAAGAGAGTGAACATAGAACATAATGAACCTTATTTTCTATCTACTGGAGCATTTGATTTGGAATTTTGCACAGCAAGCATGTGATTTGTTTGTCCTTGCTAATCTCACCCCACAGAAAAAGAATGGGAGAAACATGTTTTGTGAAGTTTTTTTCACAGGGAATAGAGGAGCTGCGCCTCAAGACATCCAATAATGGTGAAAGCCATAAGCTTGGGGATGTGATGAACACCCCACTGGAGCTACACTCTTTTGGTTAGCACACGTCTACTTTCTGTTTTTCTAAGCAAAGCATTTATTGTAGAGACTTGAAGCGTCTAGTTTTTGTTTTTATTTTTGTTTTGATAAGACCACCACCATCATTTTATATGAGATTGAGCTACTGGAGTTTGGGGTTGGAATGTATTGGATTCTATTATTATGACTTGGAATAGGGATGCCATGGTTGATTTGAAGAGCTACATATGTTTGCATGATTTATAGGCTTTTTATGTGTAGAAATTTGCAATAATGTTGTCTTGAGCTATCTCTTATTCATGTCCTTGATGTTAATTGCTGGTTTATTTAGTTTGTCATGAAATTAGTACTTCTATGGACATATGCATGCATAGTATCTGGTCAACTATCTCCCTCTTGCTAGCCCAAAAATTTAAAAATACCAACAAGTAAAAACTTGTTTCCAACACTCCTTAGCCAAGTATTTCCAGTGAGTCCACCATATCTTCCCATTAGCTTCATTGATATTCCGAGTATGTTCACCATGTTATTGTGTTATTTATGTTCTAAATTAAGATATTCACTTTATTAATTGTCATGGGTTGAACTTGGGATAGGACTCTCACGAACTTTTGAAGGCACACTTTACTTTTTATGCATCTAATAAACATGACCCAATAATGGGAGCCACAAGTTTTGCGTTTGACAAGTGTGTGGTTGGGAGCTAGCTATAAATGTGTATCACCGAAAAGCTTTCAACATTGCACAAAAAAATTTACATTTGGTTGATATCATGTACTTTTGTTTTTGGACTCCTGCCGCCGAAATGAAATAGAAGAATAGTAAGTTTTGATGAGTAAGTATCTATATGACTAGAGAAACACATTGGGCTGCTAACCCAAGCCATGCTTTATCATGGTGGAAATTTACTTACAGCTTGAGTGACTCTACAACACATCCTATAATAAAATAAGAAGCTATGCATAATAGTGAATGAAAATAAAAAGGATGACGAGTCTACTCCGTTTGTTCATCTTGTCATTGTAACATGGGCATGTTTCCATGTCATGGGGCAAGAGGTACCTCTTTGAGGTTCTCTATGATGTCATTAATACTTATTATGATTGTACAAAGCTTATTAGGAATCTTAAGTTGAGTAATCATGGAGTAGGTTTTCACACTCACGGGGCATGAGGCTTTCAACCACCTTGTCATTCTCATTACTTCAATACTCACAATTTTAAGATGCTAGTGATAAAGGGGCAATGAGAGTCCTAGATCAATGGATACCACATTTCAATTAGTAATTTTAGTTGAATAATTTAGAGGCTAAATAAGACTTGATCATGTTTTACCTCTACTCAATTTTCTCCAAAGTCTCCACCATATTTTCTATTCTCCATTATGCTATTCTTTGACCAATATAGGATTTTATTTTTCATTTTGTGTATGCATTTGGTCCATAGTGCTTTATTTCATTATACACTTTGTGAACTTTCATGAAGCATCTTTGCTTGCATATTTGATATTTCTTACAACATGAATTGTATATTGCTACTCATTTCTAGTATTAATCATTTGATTATATGTAGCATGAATAATCCTCCCTGATATCCCATGATTGTTTCAATATGCAAAACCCATCTTAGTTTTATCACCTTCATACTTGAGGACGAGCATGGGTTAAGCTTGGGGATGTTGATGCATGTAAAATGCATAGACGAATTTTGCATATTTTCACATGGTTTTCTATTACATATTGCATCATATAAGGGTATAGTTCAATGTTTTATAGTATTTTGGGGTTAAATTACAAAGTCCCCCAACTTTTATGGAATTAACCCTGCCTGTCAGGAACCCCGTTTTCTATATTTTTGACGTTTCAGGGGGCAAACTTCCGCGAAATCACCTGAAAATCTGCGGGGGTCATTTTCTTGGAAGGAGAAGACTTGCGGGCGAAGGATCCACGAGAATTGGGCAAGGAGGCCCAAAAGAGGACCCTCCACGCGGCCAGATTCATTGGCCACGTGAGAGGCCCCCTTTTGGCCCCTGTGGCCCCAATTCCTTCCATCTTCGACTTACCGACTCCGTCTTGACCTAAAACCGACTATAAAAAGGGTCCCCCGTACCCTTACGGAGAAGAGCGCCGCCGAAACACCGAAACACCAAAACAGAGTCCAGAAGTTCCAGAATGGAGGGGGAAAACTCCGGCGGGACGCCACCGGTGTGATCTCCTACCCCTCCAACGTCATCTCCATCGACATCTCCATGAAGAGGAAGTAGTCCACCCCAGGGCTATGGGTTTGTGGAAGTAGCACTTGTATCTCTCTCTCTATGTGCTTCACTAATTAGATCCGTATGAGCTGCCTCACATGATTACGGGCACCATTGTAATTCCTATGTGGTGGATCTTTTCTATGAGTTATTGAATCTGAGATTGCAATTGTTTCTCTTGAGTTATTTGAGTAGATGTATCTTATGTACCCCGTTCTTTTTTGCTAGCTTTGATCAATCTAGTTCTTGAGAGCGTGTGTGGGGTGATGGGTGCATTAGTTGGAGTAACGGGGGGTGGCTAGTGCTGTGAAAGTGACAGAAGTTCAGCGATCCACTTAGGTTTTGTTAAACCTTTCATAGTTACCTCACTAGGGATAAAAAGGAGTACCTTGTTACTGGGGATTTGAAGTGACACTAATCAATCTCCATGACTAGATCTAGCAAGTTCTTACTTCAACTTCATGTCACATTGCTTAAAGCTATACTCTGGTTTTTCCTTAATTATCGAGGTGTTATGATTTATTTCGCATCTTGGTGGAGTATAAGAGGGATCAATATGACCGTAGAGATCTCTATGCTAGGACGTGATGCCCATATGAAAGTACTCAATGTTAAACATGTTATTGTAATCTCACATGTAATTCTTTATGTCCACCGTCTACCACTTTATTTGAGAGAATGCAAGTGTGAAACCATGAACCCCGGTCCTATTTTAATTATAAGAAAACACTCTAGTTACTTTGCTGCAATTTACTTTACTTGCACTTTACTTTACTTGCATCTCCAATTCGAATTTACATTATCTTCATCACCACTTGCATCACAAAAATACAAAAACAATCCATTGCATATTATTTTCTCATTTGCATTTAGTAGTAGATTTAATTATTGCACATTTACTTTCAGTTTTGCATTGCAATTTAGAAGTCTTACACCTTGTGCTTGACAACCACTTGGTAAGGTTGAGGGCACAAAATTCTTTACTTGTTTGCAGGATCCTGGAGGAAGCTTGGAAGACAACTGCTGAAATACTGTCTCCCCAAGAGTTCGATATAAACCCTCGAGTCACCCTCGTGGGGAAGAAGGCTTGCCACTAGCTACACACTATGCACTTGGAGTCTCAACCTAGCCATCAACGCTCCGCTTTTTCATGAGAATACGTTGTATTCTTAATCTCTGTCTAGCTGCTGCATTTATTTAGCTCCTGTTTTGCATGCATCACTTATTAGAGTTGTTAGTTTTAGTAGTGTTATGTGAGTAATCTTATGTTTTCTTCATGTATCATCAAGAGTATTTTTTAAACCATGTTTTGTATGGTGCTTGTTGGGAGAAAGAAAACTCCTCTTGAAGTAGAATTTATAACAATACTAATAGAAGCTTGTATAGACTTTGGCTAGAACTTTTTCATGCCATGCTAAATGTTATTTTAGTTTTAAAGCCTTGTGGTTATTGAGTAGCATGATTAGCCTCAAATAGCTGAGAGTGTTTAATATGTCTTGGAAGATTCATGAGTTGTTCTTGTCATAGTAAAGCATCAATATATGATATTCTCTTTCGAATGTTTTATTTGGCTAACTTGGCTGTGGTGACCCAGCACACCACTGCATGTGTAGTGCGCAAGTCGATGACATAATACCCACAGAAGGACTTACCTGTGAATATTACATCCCTCAGAGTAGTACAACAGAAACACAGCGGGTCCAGGCAAAACTATAGGATACAAACTTCATTACAAAATCTTGAGAATCTCTTTGAAGAATCAAAGAAGATCTCATACAAATGAAACATCTGAAGAATCAATTCAAAGATCCAAGTTGGAGAATTACTCTAGCTCAGAGCTTAATCTACTATGGCTGATGTCATTCCTAATCTAAGGCTTGTAAGAGCTAAGTCCAAGAATGGACTCCACCTACACCTTGATAGCTTCTACTCCATCAGCGTTGTTGATGACGATGCTTCACGATGACGGCTCCCATCAGGCTTCAAATCTAAGCAGGGGGTCAAACGGGAACGAATGAGTAACAAGCCTTACTCAACAAGTTCATGATATATAGGGGATAGTTTGATGCACTATCTACAACTTTAGACTCAAAAGAGTCATAAGCTAATGCAAGGTTTTTGTAAATCTTTCTTCAAGAGGTTGCTTTTAATTCTGAAGACTATGCCCGCCAGATCTTCACCGGACTAGAACTTCATGGAGTTGCATTTCCTGCGGCGTTCGCAGCTCCTTCCCGGAACAAGGTGTAACATGTCACATCCTTTTACACTCTGCAGAGGTGCGTTACTTTACCCATGGACGACCAAGACCATGTTGCACAACCAGGTGTACATTCCTGTCCACTCCCACTCAGGTGTGGGGCCCGGTTGTTGGTCCAAGCCAAACTGTGCTTCTCCACACAACGCATGCCCACCCATTTCCACCAGCAGGTTGAACGCCTGATTCCACCCCTCACGATGGAGATCTACGCGCCCCTGGCAGACACTCATAGACCCCAGAGTCCGTGGGACGTAAGGGCTCCCACCCATGTGCATGTAGTCCCGCAGAACCTACATCATACGTCTCTGGCAGCCCGTTGACATGCGAACGAGAAAAGATCACATCTGACTTACTTCCCCCATAGAAGACCTATGGTTAACGCGAATTTATGGCATAAGAATCCTGACGGCAGTTGTGATTAATCCTAGGTAATACTTTCCCATGCAGATGGAACCTTCCTTTGACCTATTCATCTTACCCATGTCCCATCTGCCCACCAAATAGAACACTACCACTCGGGTAGTCATTCAATTAGTCATATTATTATAAAAATAGGATCATGCATTCTTTTGAGACTAGGTGGTAATACGATAGAGTTTTTGCAATTAGTTTATTATGAAGTACTGCAAAGGATATGAGCAAGTGATGAACTTGCCTGAGATTGAAATAACCATAATTATCAATATCTTCGGGGTTCGAGGGTCACGTCGAGAATCCTGATATCTGAAATATAGCAAAGTACTCCCGGTAAGGACTACAGAAAACATTGGCAAGATGATACATGCATAGTAATGAGATGCATCGTGTAACACCCTGGAAAATACCCTAGCTTACTAGTGTAAGTCACGTTTGATACGATATCTTAATCACACAGGTTTTAGGTGAAATGTTTCATTACTTGCGGTGATGTGGTTCATAGTTCTTTTAGACTTACATATGTTTCACTTTTACTTAGCAAACAATTGTTATCATGTTTAGGTAGAAGTGGTTATTACTTGGTTAGGTAATAAGACAATGACACATGGAAAACAACTATTGAAATGATAACAGTCACATTTTATTTTATATTAAAAAAGTGTAGAGCATATGACAAAGAGTTTAATTGAGAATGATGAACTAATAAAACTACTCTATCATTACAATACTTGCTAATGACTAGTGATGATAGGTTTAGTAGTTGGGAAAACATGAGGGTTTTATTAGTAAGGAAAATAATGTTGTGGCAGCTAGTTCTGCTTATAATGGAATGTTCTAGAATTCCATTATACCAATAGAAACAAGTTTATAAGTTAAACAAAATATTTTATGTTTGACATATTTGAATTGGAAATGATTTTCTCTTTAATTTGATATAACATTTTATGTTTTCTGAAAATATTTGAATAAGTTATTAATTTATTAATTTTAAATGAATTAAATGACTAAGCAAAATATTGCACACATGGTAACTTCATAAAATGGCTTTGTAAATATCATAGATGAGTTTCATTTTTCATTTGGAGCAATTTGGTATATAACTTGTATTTTTCTGATTTTATGAATTATTTATTATTTTTCTCAATTTTTAAATGATTTAAATTAATTTAGAAATGTTTTATTTTAAATTTTATCAAACATTTTTGAAAAGTTGATAAATAAATAGATTATATTTTTCTGAACATGTATATATTTTATTTACTTTTTTCTGGTAAGTATTTTAAAAGTTATTGAATTATTAAGTTTATTTGAATTTCTGTTTATTTAAATTGATAAGTGGGGTCCACGTGCCAGTTTCTATTCTAAACCAGAATAAAAGAAAATGGAGAATGCCCCTGACGTCAGGATGATGTCAGCAACAGAAGAGGATTTCCCCATCTCGGTTGCAATCCGGGGATTTAGCTCGAATTGGTTCTATTCGTGGTTGCTACTGGCTAGGAACGGTCACAGCGATCCCATGGGTGGCGGCGCATCGACCACTTGGTCGTCGGAACTCTGCCGGCGACGAGGTTTGCGACGACCGACGACAGTGTCCAACGGTGGTGATGGGAATGGATGCAACAAAGCAAAGGGAGGGTACCGCAATGCTCCTAAGCTCAGTGTGGAGTTGATTCCGGTGTCGAGGAAGCAAAAGGTGGTCGGAATAGCCCGGAATCGACCATGGAGTCCGTCGGATGGAGATGAACAAGATGCCGAAATTCCACTTCCTCCCAGCTTTCCAGCAAACGAGGCTCGGTGGGGAAGTAGAGAACGGCGAGGCGGATCTTGGGTGGTCTCAGTTTCTCCCGGGACGCACGGAGTTGACGGCGGCGAGCAGCGGAAGTAGAGCTAGGGTTTCGGCTACGGGGTTATTCGGTTTGAGATACAGAGAGAGAGGGCATCGAGGCGAGAGAGAGATAGCGATTCAGACTACTCCCCTGCTTTATACTCGCGGAACGGCGGCGAGGGAGAGGTGGCAACGATGGCGTGGCCATCCCTATCTTCTCCTCTTCCTTATGGCGGGAGGAAGAAGAAAGGTTCAGAAACGAAATGCCATCTTTTGATACCCACTGGAAGTTTCGGAAATCACGTTTAAGTCCTTCTGTTTATGTAAACTGAGAGAAAATCTATGTTTTCAAGGCCTATCTGTGAACAGAAAAATTAATAAAAAATATATTTGAATTCCTTATCAAATTTCACATCTCACCATGTTTTGTTTTGGTGAATTTGAATAATATTTGTATTTTTTATTTAGGGTGCTAGATTAAGTGATTTTGTTGTTTTCTCTTCATTTTATTTATTTAATGGCTTTAAAATTATGCTTAGGCATGTTTAATAAAAGCACACACTCCAATCATGTGGATACCAAGGTGGTGTATCATAATTGGACACTTTTAGGTATAATCCCTTATAGAAAGTAGTTTAGTAAAACTACTTGATACTGATTCTATGCACTATTGTGAAAATCATTTAATATGGAATTTTATTCCATGTTACACCAAATGATTATAATGGTTGAAGGAACGTGTTGTCTTTTTATAATACTATGTAATTTTCATAATTTAAACTCTTCAAAATTTTGATTGACATTTTACTTAGGTAAGTGCAAGTCATGTTGGTTGTTTTTAGTACTTGACCAATTGGAAAACATGAGTGGTTTTTAGAACTTATTTGTTTGTTTTCGACATAGGTTCCAATTGGGGATATTATCTCATGTTTGTTTAAAGATATGTAATCCTTAACATGGTTATGTGCAGATGAATATTTGTTGTTATCAGGTAGTCTTGTGTGTGAAAAGGATTTGGAAAACAAGGTATTAAGCTTGTTTTCATCTACCTTCACATATCAAGACATGTGGATGTAATGGCTTGTCATTATTTTCCCTCTTGATAATTGTTTCCATTAAAGATATAATTATATGTTCCTCATCTCAGATGATCTTGACGAGGAATAGAGATTATAGGGTCTCCAATAATACCTAATGATTCACTGGATAATTTCTTCTGATCCCTTACTAAAGCAGTGTTGCTTCATGTGGTTCTCTGTTGCTTGATGTTCTTCTCACTGGTTCTCACTAGTCTTCTGTTATCACCTTTGTCCATTGCAGGTAGGTTCATCTCTTGGTTTCCAACCTCAACTGTCTCACCATTGTGGTTAAAACATCGAATTACTCCAAGCAAGGATTTTACTTAGATGATTATAAAAGTATGTAGGTTTGTTTTATGACATCAAGTTACCATATGCATATAAGAAGAATTTGTTAACAAGTGGGCCAGACTTGCCTCCAAATTACTACTCATATTTAATTGGATGAGATGTACTAGGTTATTCAACTTTTTGTCTATTTGTGTATGACACTCAAGTGTTTGAGTATACAAAAGTGATCTGTTAACAAGGTCTAGAAACTTGTTACCAAACTACTTCTATATGACACTAACATTGGAATATCACACTGTTTCAAGAGTGTTAATAAGATCAGATCAATATATAAGAGTTTCGAAGTACTCTTATAGTAGCTTATAGTAGCACTTCTAGCACACTTTCAATAATCTTCTTGAAGATCTTCATGTGGTAGTTCCTCCTATCTTGTGGTTTCTTATATTGCAAAATAACTTGGAGGAGATTGGGAAACAAGATACATTGGTCTAGCCAAAATAAAAGATCTAGATTAAGGGTTAATTCATGCTTTTATTATCCTTCCATATATTTCTTGTTTTGCTTCCCATAAGATAGATACTTGTCTCATACATGATTGGTTTTATTTAGCTTTCAATCCAATTCCTCTAGTAGAGGTTATATCTTGTTGTTATTCATTACTTGTATCTAGAGATACTTTATTTTTGAATATTGCTGTGGATGGAAATATAGAGTGTTAGTGGAATGATGACTTAAGATAGTAAGTTGATCAAGTGGTTCCTTGATGTGTTGAGATCTCATATACTCATTTATATAAGATGAATGAGACAATGAGCATGTAAAGCTTATTGAGTTATAATGACTTATGTCATAGTTGTTATTTGTTTTCTCTGGTGTCATGATTTTACTTTATATTCTTCTCTTTATTAAATTTGTCATTCATAATTCAGATATAGAGATTTGGGAATATCGTATGTATTGATCAAGGTTTAACAGTAGTTTAGGAAGATTTATTTCTTTTTTAACATACTTCTTTTATGGTGGATGAGATATGTACGTATTCGATAAATATGTTAATACAATTATTATGTCATTTCCCACTTGTGGGTTTTAAGTTATGACTTGTTTGTATCACTTATGTTCTATTGAACCTTTGTTATTTGATTGTGGAGGTGCACTTAATAGTTAGGAGATAATTTATAAAAGTGTGGTGTGAATAGTTGATAACATAGAGAGTTGTTGTTTGATAAAAGATCACATCTCTCTTGATGAGATGGTTCAATTGAGTATTGATCATTTGTGGAAATATGATTATCACTTACGTGATTTGGATACTCACCCCTCTTTGGTTGTAGTTACCTAGTGAATTATCCCAAGTCACTTATAGACTTGAGGTTAAACTTGTTGAGAGTTACTGTTGGTCACAACCCATTATGGTTTGTGTAACCAGATGATTTGGTTTTGTAGAGATGCTATGTTATAAAGATCACTCCAAATGTACTCCTGACTAGATGAACTAGACCTATTTCATCATGTCAAGTGAAACTTTGGTCACTTTGCTTTGTTTGAACTTTCGCGCCAAAATTTCCCGTACTTTTATATGCATGCTTTGCAAATGCACATATTAAATTTAGATCCTTATAACCTCCCCAACACTGGGATGTTACATTGGCGCATTCTCACACCATGTTTATGAATACAAAACAATCACGAATAGCCTCCATTACCACTTAGTTTTTGAACTTGTGATACTGCTTATGTTTTAATTAATGATGCTTATGTCGCTATGCATGATTATGGCTCTTATGCTCTCTTGATTTGTCGCTCCCAGTCTTTAGCTAGCCTCCACCTGTACTGATTATGAGCTCTACTCGTGCATCCAAACTTCCTTAAACCAAAGTTTTTCCCATTGTGTCCACCATACCTACCTACATGTGGTATTTAACTGCCATTCCGAAGTAAATTGCTCATGTGTTAGCTTTAAAACCTTCAAAATTACTCCTACTTTATGTTCCTGTTTTTGCTCATGAGGACGTAAATAGAGAATCTTTATCTCACTTGTTGATTGGATTTCCCACCCTAGACTAGTGGCTTCATCCGATTATCCAAATGATAGAAGAGCTGGCAACGGGGTGCCCAGCCCCAAATTAATGCAAACAAATTCTCTTCACTATTTTTGCCCCTAATTTATCAGTCAAAGCATAATTTTGTAAACAAAAGAGAAATAGGGATGACCTTCTACACCAGTTGCGTCCTTCACCATGGGAGCCGCTCTTGTGAATCCATTTGACTTGTGACGTACTGTATTTTCTGTTTACCATTCGTTGACATTAGCATTCATCTCTCAAAATATAGACACTCCTCCACGGTATGTGATTGTTGGCAGGCACCTAAGGATTCGGTTAGCCATGGTTTGTGAAAGATGGATGGGAGGAGTGTCAAACTTTTAATACCTCTTTTTAATAAAATAAAAGCTCTAGCACATGAGTGATCCCTGCTTCCCTCTGCGAAGGGCCTTTCTTTTACTTTTATATTGAGTCTCCATCTTCTAATTTTATGCACAATTGAGAGAGCATTTTTGCCATTCTGAGTTCTATGTGCATTTGTCCCATAAGAATCAATAATTACTTCATGATGTGATATTATTTGTTCTAGTCTTCCTCTTGAACTTTAAAGGTGTCCTGGAATTTATGTTTTGCTCCACTCTTAAGGACTATCGAAATATCACTTTGCCATGCTTTCTCTATACCTGAAACAAATGTTTACCTTTCTTTGCATTATTATTCATGATCCTTTATTTGAGTTACTCTTTGTGATGCAAAGTAATTGCTATGCTTTCTATTAAAGTTTTATTTATCATGCTTGTGTTTAAAGTTTTATGATCTCATCATGCATATGCTTTTACATTAGATTGATCAAGATTATGTTAGTAGCATGTCACCTCATAAATTATTGTGTTTTATCATTTACCTACTCGAGGACGAGTAGGAACTAAGCTTGGGGATGATTGATACGCCTCCAACGTATCTATAATTTCTGATGCTCCATGATCATATTATGTCAATTGCTACTTGTTTTCTCCCTTATTTATAGCATTTTTATACGTTTTCCGGGACTAACCTATTAACAAGATGCCAAGTGCCAGTTCTCTGTTTTTCTGCTGTTTTTGGTTTCAGAAAAGTTGTTCTGCAAACATTCTCGGAATTGGACCCCACAAAGCCCGAAGTTCCTATTTTCCCGGAAGCATCCAGAACACCGAAGAGGAGTCAAAGAGGGGCAACAGGTGGGCCACACCATAGGGTGGCGCGGGTCCCCCTGGCCGCACCACCTATGGGTGTGGGGCCCCTGGAGCTCCACCGCCTTTTCCCTTCCGTCTATTTAAGCCCCCCGGATGGAAAATTCTAAACAGCTGATAAAAAATCCCGGAAAAGTTCCGCAGCCGCCGTCACCGTCAACCCTAGATCATGGGTGTTCTGAAGCTGTTTCTGGCACCCTGCCGGAGAGGAGATCATCACCGGAGGCTTCTACATCACCATGCCTGCCTCCGGAGTGATGCGTGAGTAGTTCATCCTTGGACTACGGGTTCGTAGCTGTACCTAGATGGTTGTCTTCTCCTCATATGCCTCCATGTTTAGATCTCGTGAGCCGCCTATCATGATCGAGATTGATCTTATGTAATTCTATATTTTTTGTTTGCTGGGATCCGATGAATATTGAACTTATGCCAAGTTCATTATAGTCTTTATTTGCATATGCTATTTGTGATCTTGCATGCTTTCCGTTGCTAGTGGTTGCTCTGGCCAAGTAGTTGCTAGTGACTCCAAGATGGAGTATTTATGCTCGATATAGGGTTCATGACTCCTCACCACGTTTCTCGAGTGATAGAAACGTGAAGGGGGATGTGTTGTTGCCATTAGGGAGAAAACAGTGGTGAGAGTGACCGCGTGGATAATCATTTCTTACATTACACACTTTGTGTAATGAAATTATATGTTGCTTGCAACTTAATACCTAAGGGGGTTCGGATGATAACCTGAGGGTGGATTATTAGTCATAGATGCAGATGGATGTCGGTCTATGTATATTGTTGTAATGCCCACACTAAATATCATAGTAATCATCATGTCATATTGTGCAGTACGGTGCAACCTCTATTTATCAATTGCCCAGCTCTAATTTGTTCATCCAGCATGCTATCTTTTATGGAGAGACACCGCTAGGTGAACCTATGAACCCCGGTCCATTTTCCACACTGTTAAACAAACCACAACATTTCCTGCTTTCTTTACTTACTGCAAGCATACACTATTTTCCACACTATACGTCTAATCTTTGTTTTCAGCAAGACCGGTGAGATTGACAACCTCACTGTACCGTTGGGGCAAAGTATTATGGTTGTGTTGTGTGCAGGTTCCACGTTGTTGCTGACACCAGTGAAGCGCCAGCACCACCGTTAGTGGCATCAACCTTCCGAAGGTCCTCTTTCTCCTACTGGATTCATAACCCTGGTTCTTAACTAAGGGGAAAACTCCTACTATTGTGCTCTGTAACAGCCCAATTTTTGGAAGACAGGAAAAACTTGTTTTCAATAACCCAAAAATCAGGGCCAACAATTTTTTTTAATATATTTGACTAATGCTTGTGTTTCTTTTCTATTTTCTTGTTTCTTGTGTTTGTGTTTGAGTTTGTTAACAACTAACATTAAAACTAATGATCATAACTTTCTTAAACCACAACCCTTGTGATCAAGTCATGAAAAGAAAGCTTATCATCTTCATCCACCACACTCTTTTGGCAAAAACCTTTTTGAAAATATTTTGATTTTAGAAAAAAAACCAAAGGCCAAGTTTTGAGAAAACAAAAGATAATTTCCAAAACTGTATGAAAAGTATTTTGGAGCTAATCATCTCCAACCTGTTTTCAACCAATATGTTTTTGCAAGTATTTCAAAAACTCCTTCTCACTTCCTTCTTTTCCAAAAACAATAAGAGGGGACTATGCTACTCCCCGTGTTTACCTCAATTATATTCTTATGGGAAATAACAACTTTTGAGCTGAACCTCTTTAGAAAATACCTCTGTCATGGTATGTCTTGATCACTACCTAAAAGTAACACTTGAGAAACACACCTGAAAAATAAATTGAAGAACTCAGTTGTTTGAGTGATCATGTGTGTCTTGTTATTTTTATCTGCTTGGTGTGTGTTTTACCTTGTGTTTAGTTTGAAGTATTTATTTCTGTTTGCTTGATGGATGTGTGTTGTTTTAAGAAAATAAAACCTATTAATAGCAAGATCAAACATCAATATCGTATTCCACCACATGCCCATATCACCTTCTGTTTTCTTAAAAGCTTCCAACTTTGGAGACATGTTTCTATGTCAAATCCTGAGGTAATCATCAATGCACCATCATAAATCTCCTTGTATATATCTATGATATCCATCTAAGTTGTTATTCTGTATATTGGAACCCTTTGGTATCATCTATCAAAGTCCTTTTGAAGGCATCCCCACAATAATGATCATATCTCCTTTATTATGAATAACTTTGTCCATGTTACTCCAAATCACTCCTTATTGTTTTCAGGCCCAATGAACCTACCCTTGTCATATACATGACCTATACATCACCACCATATGGTCCATTTATTTTCCAATGGCCATTTAATTATTCTTCTCTCATGGTTTTTAGCCTATTAAATAAACCCCTGTTTTCACCCTTTTTCCACTTGGTGTCTCAAATATTTTGAACGGAGTTGGTTATTAAAAATAACTTTTGAGACCTATATTATATACTCTCTCATCCCAACTCAAAAATATTTGTTTTAAAATCATTTTACTATTTATTATTTTCCAATTTCCAAAAGGCTAGAAATGGACTTTAAAATATTTTGTGAAGAAAAGTATTTCCTAAAATCTTGGAAAAATTACCTAACATGCCTATGGACATGTGGGACTTACTTATACAAAAACATTTGCAAGTTGTTTCAAAAATTTGGGAGAAAACATTTAAAAACAGTTTCTGTCATTTTTGAATTCCCAAAATTTTGCGAAAGAAAAGTTTTCAGAAAAACTTGAGACCACCAACCCTAGACTCCATTTTTGATTCTCTATCCAATGGACATGATTTTGCACATGTGTCCTATTCAAAATTATTGTGAAAACAATCAAAAACCATTTCCTTATCTTCTGGTCACTATTGGGTTCATGAGAGTGCTGGTCCACACACTCACTCTATCTACCTCTCTCTTGTTCTGAGGAGTAGAAAACACCTCTATTACACTCCTAGACATGGTCTAGCTGTTTCTATCCCTCTCCCTCAAGTCCACCAACTAATGGACAAGGATGGTGCTCATCCCTCCATCTCACACCACCTCCTCTGTCCAAGCCAGAAGCAACCCGTGCGCCACCAGGTCTCTCTCTCACTCGTGAACCCCTCTGGCAAAGTCCCTCACCCTCTGCTTGTCTCCTTCCCCTATTTCCATGAGTTGGCCATGGAGTCCAGAACGCGCTCGCCACGTCGATCTCGTTCCGCCACCTGGGTCGCGCACCCTGCCCTCTACCCTTGTCTACTAGCTCCACGAGACGCCCAGGAGCACACCCGTGCCTCCCATTGTCTTCCACTCGCTCTCCTTCTCCCTCTACTCGCTGTCGAACACCTGCGGGTTCCCAGACGCATTGTCGATTCTCCACCACTCCATACCTCCTCCTCCGCCCATCTCTTGCCTTGATAAGCCTACTAACCTCAGGCAAGCCCCCAGACCTCCTCTCCTCCTCCTTAGAAGGCCACTCGCGAGCCGCCATGTCCGCCGTACGGACGTGCGCAGCGAGCTCGCCGTCTTTCTTGGTACAGGCATCCAAAGCCGTGCATTAGCTCTCCCACCTTGTCTAACCTTCTCTGCTACACCCTAATCGAACCTCCATCGCAAAACCCCTCTGCCTCGCCCTCTAAATCGACGACGGCGTACCCGCACTCGCCGCGGGTGAGCAACCGTCGACCCGCCGATTGAAGCTATCCCCGGTCGTGCCAATTCCTCCCTCACCCTCCTTGAGCTCCTGCGAATCTCCTGCCCCCTCTAATTTCTACTTCCATCTGTTGCAGGGGAGCCGCCATCGACGACCTGGCTCACCGGCCGCCGTGATCCGCCGCAGACCTCGCTCTGGTCCACCCCTCCGGCCGCAGATGAGAGCATCAGATTCACGGCATCCCCGTGGTGCTCGGTGACCTGTCTCGTGTAGAGGCGGGCCTCCTAACGCCCTACGGCGAGATCTCCGGCGGCAACCGCCTCGGGCCGCCGCACGACCTAGTCGTGCCGCCAGCTTATGGCCAGGACTGCGTGGCGTCCTCTGGGGCTTCCGATCCAAATCTGACGGGGCTGTTTGAATCCTGGTCCAGCTAATCTCCGCCATCGACGGCCTATCGAATGGCGGCTTACTGCTTCAACTCGCGCGCGCTCGCTCGCGGGCCATCCTTCCTTGCTCGGCCCATTCCCCCTCAGATCCGGCTTGTTTTCTTCACTGAAGGTTGTTTGTTTTTCTTTTTCCCTGCAAATCCAGATCTGGCTGTTTACTTTAATTCAAAACAAAAATGTTAACCAGTGAATCTTGACAAACTAAAAATCACAGTACTAGATATACAAAATCTTAACCACCTCCAACTTGTAGATCTGTATTTTTTGCAATAATTTAGGAGAATTAAAATAAATGGCAGATACACTCATTAACACCATTTCTTTTATAACTTGGGTTTTAAGTATCCAAATAATGCAAACTCAACTGTTCTGAGTAGCCCTTGGTGATGTCTATCTTTGGAAATTAACCTTGTGTTGACTTGAGTTGTGGTGTGAAAATGACATGCATGTTAGTTTTAGTCCAGAGAGCACTTCTGTGAATTGTTTAATTTTATTGGTGATGATTTTTGAGGTGAATCCAATTGTGTTGGTTTGATAATGACTAGGAGCACCTAATACTAAGTTTTCATGATTTTAGGAGTTACAGAATAGCCTTGGTGCAATATTTAGTGTTTAGCTCTTTTCTGCATACTATTGCTATGCCTTTACTAAAATTGTGTGTTATATTGTTTTTGTTATAAAAGTGATTCCTAGCATGTGTAAGGTATTAATAAACGATTGAGATGTGTTTTGAGTGATTCACTAGCATGATAAGGTTTGGGTGTGAAAAACCATGTTTGTTATGGTTTTATTCTCATAGGGGGTTTTCCTAGTATTAATAGGTTAAATCATGTTATTCTTCATATTGGTATGATGAATTGAATAAATGCTTTAGTATTGTTTTCCATATCATAGCTACTGTTATTCTATCATATTATACTTGATTGCATGCTTGAGTGAGCTCTAGGTCAAATAGTCTTGCATGATAATTTTAGATGAATTTCTGCCATAGTTGCTATTTGCATGCTTAATTTCTGAGGCATTGATTAGATTGTTATTTTGTTATTACTAGCATTTCTAGGTGTTGTTTTCTCTGTTATTTCGATGCCATCTTACAGATCCATCATGTTTTAATAAATCATGTTTGATGATCTCTTATGGTTATGCATGTATGCATGTCTAAATAGCCCCTTTTGCATCTCTAGTTTTAGTGGTCATTTTGCTCCATGATTGTTTCCATGTATTGAGTGATGCCATGATATGTTTGGTATTATTTTGTCTCTGTTATTAGGTTGTTTAGCTACTGGTTATATTAGTTCTCCATGTTTAGAGAAGAATGTGTTACTATGGGCTTGTAGTATTGCTTGTTAATATTTTCCTATGCATGTGTATGTGTTTCTAGGTTGTTTTCTTGTTATTTTGCTCATCCTCATGAATGACCAGAGAGTCATTTAACCTTATTTGAGCATGATATGAGAGTGGAACACCCACTGAACTCATGCCATTTTGGCTGAGGATCCATAGCACCTACTCTAGTGTTATTCATGTGTGTTGTCTATGCATGCTTTGCTTGTTGGTGTGCACCCTAGTAATCTTGTTTGTGAGTGTACTTGTTTGATGAAATGCTTGCTGTTTGTTTACTTTTTGTCAAGTGCTTTCCGTTGTTTGGTTCTGATTGGGTGTTTTCCTTTTTGTGTTTACGACGTTAGATAACGAAGACGATATTATTTCCCGAAGAGGTTTTTATTGCAACTCTTGTTTATTTCAAGAGCAAGACCAAGACCAGTGCCAAGGCAAGCCATTCTAAATGCTTGCTGTTGTTTTACTTATCATTATCTATCATGCATGTTTTACTTCTGAAGTTTTATAAAAGTTTGATTCAAAAACTATTCTTTTAGTGGACTATACAACTATCTTTTTTATGTATCTAATATGCTATATCCACTATATAATCTTGGTGTTACCAAGCCCTTAAGACATTTTAGTATCATAACTTAACCAACTTAAGTCCCCTAGTGGACATTTTAACTTGATGTTTTTGGAAAGAAAAAGCTTGGAAAAACCCCGAGGAAAGGTGGGACCTTGTCTAAGGGAGGTTTGTGAAGAAGGAAATGTTTTCGACTTGCTTTTCAAAAATGACACAGAACCTAGTCTTCGCCGGACAACCAAGAAGTGCTGCCACATTACCCCAATATGGGAACGGGGTCTAGCTAATTGCTTGTCGGTGTTAGTCCGTGTCTACCTCAAAGTGCTATAGGGGTTAGAGTCCCCCGAACCGAATTGTCGCCGGGAGGGAGAAACGGGACATTCACAGTGTGGGATTAAGTTCACTACCGGTTGCAGCAATTGGGTCTCCTGCCATGGCGGTGTGTTGTCAGGGGAAACCGGATCGATACGGCTGACTCACTCGGTGCCGGGGAGAACAAACCGAGTTGAAGAGGTAGTCATTTACTAGCACTGACATAGTGGATGGTTAGGACCAGTTATCCGATGTTTGCATACTGTCTCGGACAGTCCGTGGGTTGTTCACGACGGATGTACTGGATCTTGTGGATTGTGTACACCTCTTCAGAGTAAAACTATTCAGAATAGCCGCGTCCTCGGATATGGACAGTTGAATGGCCATGTAGCTAGCATTGTGTCAATGTTTTCAAAAAGCTGGAAAAGTGTTTTGGAATTGTACCTGGGAGGTACGATGAAAGGGAATGATTGTACCTTTGAGGTACCGGATAAATGATGATCTTAAAGATGTGTTTTTTTTCAAGAATTTTTGCAAAGAGAAATGTTTTCTTTATTTAGAATGCTTTATCAAAACCTTGTGGACATGCTATATCTACAAGAGAAATGAAATATCTTTTGATGTATCTTCTTCAACAAAGAAAAATAAAACTTGTGCAACTATGATGAGTCTTAAATTCATCATAGCTAGTTGAACTCTAAGTACATCCGTCCTACCACCCATATATATGCATACTTGCATGTTTAGCTTTCATTTGGGGTGCCTTGCGGAGTACATTCAAACGTACTCACATTGGTTTCGTCCCTGGCTATTGTCTTAGACAGACTTTGAGCAGAAACCCGGAGAACCTGAAGAAGATGGTGTCGCTGACGGCTATGCGAACTAGGAACGTCTCCGAGTCAGTAGCCTGTAGGTAGTCAAGGCGTGACTTGGGTTACCACGAGTGTGTTTTGTAGTCTTCCGCTGTTTTTAGTGTGTGTTCCTGCCCTGCGTGGCAGTTGTTTTCAACTGAGTCAAGTGACCAGTGGTGTAAGCCGTGTATTCGTGTAGTGGATGTTGTAATCTGCAATGCCAACTCGAGTATGTTGTTCACGACTAACTGATCATGGGATCGGGAATGTATGCATGCTGGAGGTCTCGGACTTCTAGTCTGGGGTTCCCACAGAGTTGGTATCAGATCCATCCTGACTTTAGGAGACCTTAGTTTACCATGGACGTCAGATAGGAAACGAAACTATTTTGGTAAAAACTATATTACTGCCTAAAATGTTTTAGCTAAGGAACCCTAAGCATGGTTTCCATTTTTCTCATATTTTCAAAAAAAAAATTATTGCCTGGTTTACAAAACTGATGTTTTGAAGAAAAACAGAGAAAATATTAAACATCCCTTTTTGTCTTTTGTTTTCATGGCTCAAAATGTTTTGTAAATAAATAAACATGAGTTGATAAATTTTTTATTTTCATTTAAAGGTATATAAAAAAGTTTTCTTCTGTTATTTCTCTATTAAAAGTTACATACTTGACGATGTCCCAAGAAGACTTTAGTACTTAGCAACCCGAAGATAAAGAAGCCTCCTTCCGAAGAACTCAACATCAAGATGAGATAAAGAAATCCTCTAGGTCCGAAGACTCTTCCATGTATCAAGATCAACAACGGTGTTATCAACATGAAGGCTTCAACCACTCTTGTTGACTCAGACCCATAGGATTTGTCAGGTTTTGCTCAGTTGTTTTGATTGAGCTACCAGTTCTTCATCGATTCTAGACGTTTGCTGGTGCTTAAAGTACTTGGTTTGCCTTTGACTGAGTGTTGTTTGCTATATTAATGGTGTTTGTTGGATTGCCTTGCTCTATTCTGATTGAGTAGTTTTTCCACAACTCTATTTATCAGTATGAAAATCTTTCCTTTTTAATCTTTTGCACCAGTGTTTCAACATATTAACAAGTTAGTGCACCCACATCCCTCTGTTTTTCCCCAACACCCAGAAGAAGAAGAAGAATCTTTTCAGATCTAGAATTGTTTTCTCACTGGAACTTCAAAGGGATACATGATTCGAAGGATAACATTGCACCTAACAGATGAAAGTTTCAGAAAGTAAGATACAAGTCTGTTTCTAACACAGACCACTACACCTACTCCGGTGTAGACACTAACATTTGACTAGCCCTCGCTGGCTGGAACCTGGTCTGACGGTGAACCATTCTCACCTGACGCCGAGCACCGAGTCAGGCGACGGCGAAGCCCCTCGAGTCTTCCTGGCCTTGTGCCACCAGCTTGGACCTCCATCACCGTAGCCACCGGCGCCACTGCTCGACCCTCTTCCACCGCGGTCTCGCCCCTGGCACCAGACCACTAGTCGTAGATGCCCCAGACGGTGCAGACCACAGCTACCACGATCACCGTGACCCATCCCACCAGGCCACAGCTGAAGAACAGGACGATGAGGAAGTGCTCCAGGGGATTTGCTCGCTCCAGCAGGGTAACGTACTCCTTGAAGAAATCATCGATGAGTTGAGAAATGAAGCCCATTGTGTGGTGCGATTTAGTGAACCTCGGCGACCCCTTTTATAGCAGCAAAAGCAGAGCCCTCTCCTCCATCGAGCACTACGCGGGAAAAGCCGAAGAATCCAGCTGCAGTACTCGCAAATGGCGCGAAATCACCGGCGCATCCATCCACCAAGTGGTCGAATAATTGACATGTCGCACTCACAGCAGTCTCATAGCGAGGTGTCAGCCCACCCTGAGCTCACAGTGGGCGGGACGCCCTGATGCCAAGGGTGTGCGCACCAGGAGAGAAGGCCAGGCAAGAAACAAATAAGAAGAGTGAAGGGCATCGACAGCCAAGTGGGCCTGGTCCCACACGTCAGTGTATGACTCCATAGAACCCTGGGTGTACCAAGCTTGTCACTCCCTTTCAAATCATGAGAAAAATCTTGACAAGATCACTAGTTGTTTGTAGCCTCTACCCTACACAACTAGGTCTCTGTGACCCCCTTTGTGAGTATCCAGTCTCATCTGCAGGATTGAAGCAAATTTTGGTTTTCTTAAAATCTGAGAAAAATTAAAATTTTGGTTAAAAGAGTTTTGTTTTTGTTGTTTGTTCAGAAAACCCTCTTCCTCGTTTTCCCTTACGAATCTCGAGGACGAGATTCAATTTAAGGGGGGAAGAGCTGTAACAGCCCAATTTTTGGAAGACAGGAAAAACTTGTTTTCAATAACCCAAAAATCAGGGCCAACAAAAACTTTTTAATATATTTGACTAATGCTTGTGTTTCTTTTCTATTTTCTTGTTTCTTGTGTTTGTGTTTGAGTTTGTTAACAACTAACATTAAAACTAATGATTAGAACTTTCTTAAACCACAACCCTTTGTGATCAAGTCATGACAAGAAAGCTTATCATCTTCATCCACCACACTCTTTTGGCAAAAACCTTTTTGAAAATGTTTTGATTTTAGAAAAAACCCAAAGGCCAAGTTTTGAGAAAACAAAAGATAATTTCCAAAACTGTAGGAAATGTATTTTGGAGCTAATCATCTCCAACCTGTTTTCAACCAATATGTTTTTGCAAGTATTTCAAAAACTCCTTCTCACTTCCTTCTTTTGCAAAAACAATAAGAGGGGACTATGCTACCCCTGTGTTTACCTCAATTATATTCTTATGGGAAATAACAACTTTTGAGCTTAACCTCTTTAGAAAATCCCTCTGTCATGGTATGTATTGATCACTACCTAAAAGTAACACTTGAGAAACACACCTGGAAATTAAATTGAAGAACTCAGTTGTTTGAGTGATCATGTGTGCCTTGTTATTTTTATCTTCTTGGTGTGTGTTTTACCTTGTGTTTGCTTTGAAGTATTTATTTCTGTTTTCTTGATGGATGTATGTTGTTTTAAGAAAATAAAACCTATTAATAGCAAGATCAAACATCAATATCGTATTCCACCACATGCCCATATCACCTTCTGTTTTCTTAAAAGCTTCTAACTTTGGAGACATGTTTCTATGTCAAATCCTGAGGTAATCATCAATGCACCATCATAAATCTCCTTGTATATATCTATGATATCCATCTAAGTTGTTATTTTGTATATTGGAACCCTTTGGTATCATCTATCAAATTCCTTTTGAAGGCATCCCCAAAATAATGATCATATCTCCTTTATTATGAATAACTTTGTCCATGTTACTCCAAATCACTCCTTATTGTTTTCAGGCCCAATGAACCTACTCTTGTCATATCCATGACCTATACATCACCACCATATGGTCCATTTATTTTCCAATGGCCATTTAATTATTCTTCTCTCATGGTTTTTAGCCTATTAAATAAACCCCTGTTTTCACCCTTTTTCCATTTGGTGTCTCAAATATTTTCAAAGGAGTTGGTTATTAAAAATCACTTTTGAGACCTATATTATGTACTCTCTCATCTCAACTCAAAAATATTTGTTTTAAGATTATTTTACTATTTATTATTTTCCAATTTCCAAAAGGCCAGAAATGGACTTTAAAATATTTTGTGAAGAAAAGTATTTCCTAAAATCTTGGAAAAATTACCCAACATGCCTATGGACATGTGGGACTTAATTATACAAAAACATTTGCAAGTTGTTTTGAAAATTTGGGAGAAAACATTTAAAAACAGTTTCTGCCATTTTTGAATTCCCAAAATTTTGTGAAAGAAAAGTTTTCAGAAAAACTTGAGACCACCACCCCTAGACTCCATTTTTGATTCTCTATCCAATGGACATGATTTTGCACATGTGTCCTGTTCAAAATTATTGTGAAAACAATCAAAAACCATTTCCTTATCTTCTGGTCACTATTGGGTTCATGAGAGTGCTGGTCCACACACTCACTCTATCTACCTCTCTCTTGTTCTGAGGAGTAGAAAACACCTCTATTACACTCCTAGACATGGTATAGCTGTTTCTATCCCTCTCCCTCAAGTCCACCAACTAATGGACAAGGATGGTGCTCATCCCTCCATCTCACACCACCTCCTCTGTCCAAGCCAGAAGCAACCCGTGCACCACCAGGTCTCTCTCTCACTCGTGAACCCCTCTGGCAAAGTCCCTCACCCTCTGCTTGTCTCCTTCCCCTATTTCCATGAGTTGGCCATGGAGTCCAGAACGCGCTCGCCACGTCGATCTCGTTCCGCCACCTGGGTCGCGCACCCCGCCCTCTACCCTTGTCTACTAGCTCCACGAGACGCCCAGGAGCACACCCGTGCCTCCCATTGTCTTCCACTCGCTCTCCTTCTCCCTCTACTCGCTGTCGAACACCTGCGGGTGCCCATACGCATTGTCGATTCTCCACCCCTCCATACCTCCTCCTCCTCCCATCTCTTGCCTTGATAAGCCTACTAACCTCAGGCAAGCCCCCGGACCCCCTCTCCTCCTCCTTAGAAGGCCACACGCGAGCCGCCATGTCCGCCGTACGGACGTGCGCAGCAAGCTCGCCGTCTTTCTTGGTACAGGCATCCAAAGCCGTGCATTAGCTCTCCCACCTTGTCTAACCTTCTCTGCTACACCCTAATCGAACCTCCATCGCAAAACCCCTCTGCCTCGCCCTCTAAATCGACGACGGCGTACCCGCACTCGCCGCGGGTGAGCAACCGTCGACCCGCTGATTGAAGCTATCCCCGGTCGTGCCAATTCCTCCCTCACCCTCCTTGAGCTCCTGCGAATCTCCTGCCCCCTCTAATTTCTACTTCCATCTGTTGCAGGGGAGCCGCCATCGACGACCTGGCTCACCGGCCGCCGTGATCCGCCGCAGACCTCGCTCTGGTCCACCCCTCCGGCCGCAGATGAGAGCATCAGATTCACGGCGTCCCCATGGTGCTCGGTGACCTGTCTCGTTTCGAGGCGGGCCTCCTAACGCCCTACGGCGAGATCTCCGGCGGCAACCGCCTCGGGCCGCCGCACTACCCAGTCGCACCGCCAGCTTATGGCCAGGACTGCGTGGCGTCCTCTGGGGCGTGCGATCCAAATCTTACGGGGCTGTTTGAATCCTGGGCCAGCTAATCTTCGCCATCGACGGCCTATCGAACGGCGACTTACCGCTTCAACTCACGCGCGCTCGCTCGCGGGCCATCCTTCCTTGCTCGGCCCATTCCCCCTCAGATCCGGCTTGTTTTCTTCACTGAAGGTTGCTTGTTTTTCTTTTTCCCTGCAAATCCAGATCTGGATGTTTACTTTAATTCAAAACAAAAATGTTAACCAGTGAATCTTGACAAACTAAAATTCACCGTACTAGATATACAAAATCTTAACCACCTCCAACTTGTAGATCTGTATTTTGTGCAATAATTTAGGAGAATTAAAATAAATGGCAGAGACACTCATTAACACCATTTCTTTTATAACTTGGGGTTTAAGTATCCAAATAATGCAAACTCAACTGTTCTGAGTAGCCCTTGGTGATTTCTATCTGTGGAAATTAACCTTGTGTTGACTTGAGTTGTGGTGTGAAAATGACATGCATGTTAGTTTTAGTCCAGAGAGCACTTCTGTGAATTGTTTAATTTTATTGGTGATGATTTTTGAGGTGAATCCAATTGTGTTGGTTTGATAATGACTAGGAGCACCTAATACTAAGTTTTCATGATTTTAGGAGTTATAGAATAGCCTTGGTGCAATATTTAGTGTTTAGCTCTTTTCTGCATACTATTGCTATGCCTTTACTAAAATTGTGTGTTATATTGTTTTTGTTATAAAAGTGATTCCTAGCATGTGTAAGGTATTAATACACGATTGAGATTTGTTTTGAGTGATTCACTAGCATGATAAGGTTTGGGTGTGAAAAACCATGTTTGTTATGGTTTTATTCTCATAGGGGGTTTTCCTAGTATTAATAGGTTAAATCATGTTATTCTTCATATTGGTATGATGAATTGAATAAATGCTTTAGTATTGTTTTCCATATCATAGCTACTGTTATTCTATCATATTATACTTGATTTCATGCTTGAGTGAGCTCTAGGTCAAATAGTCTTGCATGATAGTTTTAGATGAATTTCTGCCATAGTTGCTATTTGCATGCTTAATTTCTGAGGCATTGATTAGATTGTTATTTTGTTATTACTAGCATTTCTAGGTGTTGTTTTCTCTGTTATTTCGATGCCATCTTACAGATCCATCATGTTTTAATAAATCATGTTTGATGATCTCTTATGGTTATGCATGTATGCATGTCTAAATAGCCCCTTTTGCATCTCTAGTTTTAGTGGTCATTTTGCTCCATGATTGTTTCCATGTATTGAGTGATGCCATGATATGTTTGGTATTATTTTGTCTCTGTTATTAGGTTGTTTAGCTACTGGTTATATTAGTTCTCCATGTTTAGAGAAGCATGTGTTACTATGGGCTTGTAGTATTGCTTGTTAATATTTTCCTATGCATGTGTATGTGTTCCTAGGTTGTTTTCTTGTTATTTTGCTCATCCTCATGAATGACCAGAGAGTCATTTAACCTTATTTGAGCATGGTATGAGAGTGGCACACCCACTGAACTCATGCCATTTTGGTTGAGGATCCATAGCACCTATTCTAGTGTTATTCATGTGTGTTGTCTATGCATGCTTTGCTTGTTGGTGTGCATCCTAGTAATCTTGTTTGTGAGTGTACTTGTTTGATGCAATTCTTGTTGTTTTTTTTACTTTTTGTCAAGTGCTTGCCGTTGTTTGGTTCTGATTGGGTGTTTTCCTTTTTGTGTTTACGACGTTAGATAACGAAGACGATATTATTTCCCGAAGAGGTTTTTATTGCAACTCTTGTTTATTTCAAGGGAAAGACCAAGATCAGTGCCAAGGCAAGCCATTCTAAATGCTTGCTGTTGTTTTACTTATCATTATCTGTCATGCATGTTTTACTTCTGAAGTTTTATAAAAGTTTGATTCAAAAACTATTCTTTTAGTGGACTATACAACTATCTATTTTATGTATCTAATATGCTATATCCACTATATAATCTTGGTGTTACCAAGCCCTTAAGACATTTTAGTATCATAACTTAACCAACTTAAGTCCCCTAGTGGACATTTTAACTTGATGTTTTTGGAAAGAAAAAGCTTGGAAAAACCCCGAGGAAAGGTGGGACCTTGTCTGATGCAGGTTTGTGAAGAAGGAAATGTTTTCGACTTGCTTTTCAAAAATGACACATAACCTAGTCTTCGCCGGACAACCAAGCAGTGCTGCCACATTAGCCCAATATGGGAACGGGTTCTAGCTAATTGCTTGTCGGTGTTAGTCCGTGTCTACCTCAAAGTGCTATAGGGGTTAGAGTCCCCCGAACCGAATTGTCGCCAAGAGGGAGAAACGGGACATTCACAGTGTGGGATTAAGTTCACTACCGGTTGCAGCAATTGGGTCTCCTGCCATGGCGGTGTGTTGTCAGGGGAAACCGGATCGATACGGCTGACTCACTCGGTGCCGGGGAGAACAAACCCAGTTGAAGAGGTAGTTGAAAGTGCACTATGGTCAACTAGAGGGGGGGTGAATAGGTTGACTACCAATTTTTCTTTTCTTTTCCTTTTAAGGGGCTTAGTAAGATAAGATACGATTCTCTAGATGTGCAACTAAGTGAACAACCTATGTGAAGAGAGTAGTATGCGCAACGGAAGTAAAGCGTAAGGTAGTAAAGCAAACAACAAGTGTAAACAAGGAGACAAGGATATGTTTCACCGTAGTTCCTTCTCAAAGAGAAGTACGTCTACGTTGGAGAGGTGGGGAGCCACCTAGGCGCTCCTCAATAGCACGGTTGTGCACACCTTGTTCTCCTTGAGCTTCTCCGGTGAGGGAGATGCTCGTTTCCACTATGAGGTCGACTTGAAGGTGTTGACCAAACCTTTACAAGGGCTTGAGGTCACTCCACAAGGATGGAGGCTCTCAAGCAATCCGTAGCTTCTTGCAACAAGGTGGAAACTACAAGCACGAGATCTACTAAGGTTTCTAGGCCTCAAGTAGGATTCTAGATCTACTAGGTTGTGGTGGATGGATTTGAGATTCCTTTGGTGGAAGTGTGGATCTAGGTCTCCTCTAGCTCTCCACCAAGTTTGGGAGTGATTGGGTGGACGGAGAGGGAGATCTAAGAGGTTGAAGCTTTCATTAATGGCTAGGAGAGAGAGTGGAAAAAGCTTAGCATTTATGAGGTAGGTGAAGGGGTATTTATACTCTTGGCCACGAAGTAGCCGTTTGCAGTCCAGAGCACCGGAGGCTCCGGTGGTTTCACCGGAGGCTCCGGTGGGTCTTCTTTGCACTGCGCAGTGCCTTATCCTTTGCGCGCTGCTGAGGAGGCCGGAGGCTCCGGTGGATCGAGCGGAGGTTCCGCCCACCAGACCCGCACCGGAGGCTCCGGTGGAACCTCCGCCACTTTCCAACAGAAGGGGTGGCAGGCGGAGCTACCACCGGACCCTTCACCGGAGTCCATTTGCACTTGGGCCAGGGGGCCACCGGATGTCCACCGGAGCCTCCGGTGGAACCTCCGCCACTTTCCAACAGAAGGGCATTTTAGCGGAGGGACCACCGGATGCGCACCGGAGTCTATTTGTGCACAGGCTGAGTGACAGCAGCGGGCTGAGCCTCCGGTGGATTCACCGGAGCCTCCGGTGGATTTACCGGAGCCTCCGGTGGGTTCACCGGAGCTTCCGCCCCTGCACATTTTGGTTCCCTGGCTTCCTTTCTCTTAGCACTTTTCGAATATATCAAGCATTAGCCCTATAGATATAGTGAACCTAATAACCTGGGCATTTTCATCATTTGAACAAACATTAGATCAAACAATTATGTTGTCATATAATTACCAAAACGGACGATGATCTTTCAATCTCCCCTTTTTTGGTAATTGATGACAACATAATTATTTGCATGATTACGGACTCAATATGAACGGAGCTCCCCCTAAAGATATGCTCCTTTCATATTGAGATCACTAAGACATGATATAAACTAATAATATGACAATGATAACACATAGCACACATAACACATAGATAATATGAAACGAGGTTCACACATGATCACAATATAGCGAGGTTCACGATAGATACGAATAAGATAAACAACCGAAGTTCCAAATAGTTCAAATCAAACTCCCTCAAGCAAAAGAGAGATGCAAATCAAAGAAAGCTTGAGGGACCATGCAAATGCCCGTTGCCTAATATATCTTTCTCCCCCTTTGGCATCAAGATACCAAAAGAGGGAGAGCCAAGTGCTAACGCCCCAAATCATTCGGAGGATGTGGGAGATGCTTCCGGAGCCGGGGAGGGAACACGGTGAGAGCTAGTGGTTTCGTCTCCTTCTTCCTCGGACCATTCAATGAGCTTGCCCTTGGAGTCCTTAGCTTGCCAAGCATCCCAATCTGTGATGCTATCAAGAACCGGGGATTCAATGGAGAGACCCTCTTCACGGAGACGTTCACGAGATGCTTGAGCCTTTTTACGTGCCTTGAGTTCCGCATCATAATGTGCCTCCCATTGATGTTGCTCAATATTTTTGTTCAAGCAAAATACTTTCTTGAGAGCCCGAGCCATCCATTTGAAGGCATTGCTAGAGGGAGGGGGTTGAGATGGACCCTCGGCTTCCTCTTCCTCATCCACAATGATGCGAGGCCTAGCCTTGTGCTTGCGAACAGCTGGAGTGGGATGCACAACGGGCTCGGTGTGATTCTTCATGAGAAGCCACTTTTCCGTATGAGAGATCCAAAGTGAATCATCCAAAGGATCATCCGGAAACCTAGCATTCCACACCTTCAATATGATCTTCATGATGAAAGGCCCAAAACAAGCATTCCTTCGGTTGGCAATGACATGCCACAACTCGTTCCAAATGTAGTCAAGGACATCAAGCTTGCGAGGAGTGGCATCCATACGGTATTGATGAGTAAGAAGCAACAAGTTCTTCATGAAACCTTGAATCTCATCCACATTGCCCGCCTTTGGATTGATAGTCTCTCTATAGACCCGTAACATGATGTCATAAGTGGGAAAGAGACCCTTGACGAAACCCACGGCATATTTCTTCCAATGATAGAGGGGAGTGAGGTCATCCTTTGAATTAGCTTGAGCGGAGTGAACTCGAAACCATCCATTAGCAAATTCTTCTCCGTTGGCAAAAGGACCAAAATCTGGGTAGCCACCAAGAATAGTGCCAACATCCTTCCAAGTGATGTCAAGTTGTTTGTCCTTGGTCATCCAAATGAGGTGGCGGTTGGTCTCATTGCCAAGATGAACTGTGGCAAGGAACTGACAGACGAGCTCTTCATCAAAGTCTTGTTGAAGGGTGATAATGGGACGGAGACCAAACTTCTCAATGATCTCAAGGGCCTCCCCAAAGTACTTGTGATTGCGTTCCATGTGACCAATACTTATAGCATGTTGGGGAACAACATTTTCCTTGGGATTCCTCATCAAGATCTCCCTGAATATCTGTCCTTGGAAGGCGGTGTGAAAACGCGGATCCTTGCCCCGGAATTGGGGCATTTGGCGGTCACGGGCAATGACATATGGATTTTCCCTTCTTTCCTTTATAAATGTCGCATCGGACATCTTGGATGCGGTTGGTGCGGTGTTCTTCCTTGGCAAGGTCTTCTCGGGAGCCGGAAATCTCTTGCGCTTGCCTTGAGTACGGTCAAGTTCCTCTTGAATTTCATCCACGGGTTGTGGCTTGCGGCGGCCCGTGGACTTGTACCTTAGTCCTTTCCCTTTGGAGCCGGAAGCATCTAACATAAAAATCGAGAAGAGCATGAAGAACGAGTAAAGCTCGAGTCAAATAAGGCACGCACAAACAAAAGAACCAAGATATTCATGGTGTTAGGGTTGAATAATCTAGGGTTAGGGCAAACTTCCCATAGAACCGCAACGATTCAAGCCTAACATGCATTATCTAGGTTGCTAGGGTGAGTACTTGAGAAAATCCACTCCTAAAACTCCAAAACCACAAATCTAGAAGGCTAGAACATGAACTCCTATGCATCTCATCCATCAACTAGATGAGAGAGAGAGAGAGCACATACCGGCTTCATCCATGGTGGAGAAAGGAGGAGGGAAGATTCCCGGGGCGTCCCTAGGCAAGGAGGAGGTCTCCCCGCGGTGGAGCACCCGAATCCGGCGGCGGTGAGCTTGGGGGCGGCGGCGGTTTGAGAGGAAGAAGATGGGGGCGTGGGGGGAAAATGAGATTGGATCTCACTTACCCCCGTGCGCCCCAATCTTATCCGCAGTGATTTTTCCGCCGGCGGAGCCTCCGGTGGTTTCACCGGAGCCTCCGCTCCCGCCAGCGGAGCCTCCGGTGGAATCACCGGAGCCTCCGCCCCTGTCCCAAAACTTTAGGTTTTGGCCCGCTGAGCCACAGGGACCCAGCGGAGCCTCCGGTGAGGTTCCGGTGGACAGACCCAGCGGAGCCTCCGGTGGATTCACCGGAGGTTCCGCCCAGATGAATTTCAGCGCGCCGAGATTGGAAAAACTCGAGCAATACTATAAGAGCAACGGTTTGGGCAAGTGGGGCTTGGGTTGGAAAAACGTTACTGTCATACGAGAGACATTGCTCGACGGGGTTCGCAAGAACCATAAAACAAGTGAAAAAACCGAACCCGTACGAGTTGTCAAGATGAGGATATAAAGTGAGAAAATGATCAAAAACACCTCAAGGGTTGGTGGCCGAGGCCACCATGTTTGAGTGTGTAACTTGGCACCGCGAAGATATATCTTGGGTCCAAAATTACTACTCACAATTAAGCACAATGAGTCACAAATTGACTAGATATGCAATGATTGATTGATTTTCGCATAATAAAAGGAGTGCATACTCATGAGTTGAGTAGCTCTCCCCCTATATCCATGCCTACACCTAGACTAGATAGCAAGTATAATGAGGGTAGATATGCAAGGTTTCAAGTGAAGTTGGAGGAATCGATGACATTTAGTTCATTCCTCAAAGCTCGAAATCTTGGTTCATCAAGGGCCTTCGTGAAAATATCGGCAAGTTGATCCGTGGTGGAGACATAAGAGAGATCAATATCACCTTTCTCAACATGATCCCGAATAAAGTGATGACGAATCTCAATATGCTTCGTCTTGGAGTGAAGAACCGGGTTGTAGGCAATCTTGATAGCACTCTCATTGTCACAAAGAAGAGGCACCTTGTCAAAATGAATACCATAATCCTTCAAGGTTTGCCTCATCCATAGCAATTGGGCACAACAACTTGCCGCGGAGATATACTCGGCCTCGGTGGTGGAGAGAGCAATACAATTTTGCTTCTTGGAAGACCAACAAACCAAGGAGCGGCCAAGAAATTGGCAACCCCCGGATGTGGACTTCCTATCCGTCTTCTCTCCCGCATAATCCGCATCCGAGTAACCAATGAGCTGAAAGCTTGAACCCTTGGGGTACCAAAGACCGAAGTTTGGGGTATGAACTAGATATCGAAAGATTCGTTTCACGGCTTCCAAATGACTTTGCCTCGGAGAGGCTTGAAACCTTGCACATTTACCTACGCTATACATGATATCGGGTCTAGATGCACAAAGGTAAAGCAAAGAGCCAATCATGGAGCGGTATACCTTTTGATCTACCTCTTTCCCATTAGGGTCGGGTTTCAAGTCGGTGGTTGTGGACATAGGGGTCTTCATAGGTTTGGCATCATTCATATTAAATCTCTTGAGCATGTCTTGAGTATATTTGGCTTGTTTGATGAAGGTTCCTTCATAATATTGATTCACTTCGAAGCCAAGAAAGAACTCCAACTCTCCCATCATAGACATCTCAAACCTATCGGTCATAAGCTTGCAAAACTCCTCATTGAACAAGGTGTTAGTAGACCCAAAAATGATGTCATCCACATAGAGTTGGCATATGAACAAGTCACCTCCAACCGTCTTGGTAAAGAGGGTAGGATCGATTAAACCAACATTAAACCCGCGATCTACTAGAAACTCTTTAAGGTGCTCATACCACGCACGTGGAGCTTGTTTAAGTCCATAGAGCGCCTTATCAAGTTTATAGACATGATCGGGGTGGTTGGGATCCTCGAAAACCGGAGGTTGCTTGACATATACTAACTCATTAATGGGACCATTAAGAAAAGCACTTTTGACATCCATTTGTTGTAATTTGAAGTTATGATGAGATGCATAGGCAAGTAAGATACGAATGGATTCAAGGCGAGCTACGGGGGCAAAAGTTTCACCGAAATCGATACCTTCGACTTGAGAAAAACCTTGGGCCACCAATCTTGCCTTGTTGCGAATGACAATACCATCTTTGTCTTGCTTGTTCTTGAACACCCATTTGGTACCAATGACATTTTTGCAATCCTTGGGTCTTGGCACTAATTTCCACACCTTGTTGCGCTCGAAGTTATTGAGTTCATCATGCATGGCTTCAAGCCAATCTTGATCTTCGAGAGCTTCATATACCTTCTTGGGTTCAATGAAGGAGACAAATGCATGAGCCTTGCTAAAATCCGCCAATTGCCTTCTAGTGACCACTCTTCCACGAACTTGACCAAGAATCATGTCTTCCGTATGACCCGCTCGTTCAAGATTCTCTTGCCTTCTCTTTGCTCTTCGAGCCAATATCTCCTCCAAAGATTCCTTGGATATGGATTGAGAATCACCTTCTTCATCGGAGACATGTCCATCTTCATTTTGCCCTTGATCAATAATGGGTGATGAATCACCACTAGGTTGAGCATTCTCAACAATAATAGAATCTTGATCATGATTTAGGTGTGTTGCTTGGCCTTGTTCATTAGCTTGGCCTTGATCGTTAGCTTGAGGGCTTGGTGCATCTTGTTGGATTGCTTGATCATCAATGGGTGTAGTCAATGGCTCCACTTGAGTGGGGCATAGTCCTTCTCCCTCCGTCATCCGGTGTCCCTCAATGGGGATTATTTCACCAATCCCCATTCTTCTTATGACGATGGGAGGAATTGCATCTCCTACAACACCATGATCTATACGCCCCCCTTGGGAGCCATTATCCTCATCAAACACCACGTCTATAGCTTCTTCAACTTGTCCGGTGGACTTGTTGTAGACTCTATAGGCGTGAGCGTTTGTGGCATAACCAACAAAAATGCCCTCATAAGATCTAGTCTCAAATTTTGACAACCGTTTACCTTTCTTGCGAATGAAGCACTTGCAACCGAAGACCTTGAAGTAAGATACATCCGGTTTCTTACCCGTGAGAATCTCATAGGGGGTCTTGTTCAAGATCTTGCGAAGATATAACCGGTTGGTGGCGTGACATGCGGTGGAGACGGCTTCGGCCCAAAAGTTATAGGGAGAAGAGAACTCCGCAATCATAGTTCTAGCCGCATCCATCAAAGTCCGGTTCTTTCTCTCTGCAACACCATTTTGTTGAGGGGTATAAGGAGTGGAGTATTGATGAGCAATGCCCTCTTCACTAAGAAAACCCTCAACGGTGTAGTTCTTGAACTCCGAGCCATTATCACTCCGGATAGCCAATATGGTAGCATTGTGTTGGCGCTCAACTAGAGTGATGAACTCGATGACTCTACTTTGAGTTTCACTTTTCCTCTTGAAGAAATACACCCAACAATATCTTGAATAGTCATCCACAATTACCAAACAATACTTCTTTCCTCCGAGACTATCATAGGATAGTGGACCAAAGAGATCTAAGTGAATGAGCTCGAGAATTCTTGTAGTGGAGATAGATGTCTTGGTTGGATGTTGCTCTCCATGTTTCTTCCCAAAGGTGCAAGAGCTACACACACGATCTTTAGCAAATTTAGCTTTGGTTAGTCCTAGAACGTGATTGCCACTTTGGAGATCATGCAACATTCTCATATTGGTGTGGGCTAGTCGGCGATGCCAAAGCCATCCCACATCAACTTTAGCCATTAGGCATGTCGCGGCACACATGTCTTCTTTAGAGAAGTCCACTACATACATGCCGTTCTCGACAAACCCAACAAAAGCTACTTTAAGAGATGTCTCCCAAGTGACAATCACACTCTCTTTATTAAAGAACGAGGTGAAACCACAATTCGCAAGTTGAAGAACGGACATCAAATTATAGCCAAGGGACTCAACAAGGAGAACATTCTCAATTGATAAATCATTTGAGATTGCTACCTTGCCTCGTCCCAATACCTTAAGCTCGGACTTATCACCAATAGTGACGCAATTGAGATGAGGTAGAGGAGGTTCAAGATTGCTTATTGCGTCAAGGCTTCCGGTCATATGTTGGGATGCACCACTATCCACTGTCCATTTGTTAGACCCGGAAGCATTTCCCTACAAGAGATCAATTTCTTGATTTAGGTACCCATCCTTCAATGGGTCCTCTTTTGTTAGTAACAAGGGTCTTAGGAACCCAAATAGTCCAATGATAATCATCACCATAAGAAGTACCAACGTATTTAGCATAAACATGTCCATCCCTAGATTTCATAAGAACATAAGATGGATTATATTTTCCGGCGAAATCATTATGAGTGATGCTCCCCCTAGAGGTATCACCACCCATAATGGCGTTGGTCTCCTTTTCTTTGGTCACCTCACCCTCTTTTACAAAAACAACATTTTGAGGGGGGAGTGGTGACATTCTTGGATGTCTTCTTTGACTTGGAAATAAACCCAAGTCCCTCTTTACCTTTCTTGGCACCTTGAGAGCTTATTGCATCGTTGAGAATTCTTTCCTTCCCTACATTGTTAGTCGTAGAGGAAGAGGTAGGTGCAATAACAACGCTATTTGATGAAGATGCAACATGCTTATTTGATTGTTGAGCTAGAAGCTTGATTCGAGACTTGGCAAGTTTGTCATGAATTTCCTTAAGAGATTTAAACTCTTCTTTTAGTTTGTCATGTTCCTTGTCAAGTTTTTCATGAGCTATTCCTAGCTTCAACTCTTCCTCTTCAAATTCTTTAAGCAAAACAAGAGATTTGGCATGTTCTTTCTTAAGTTTGGCAAGAGATTTTTCATTGTCTTTCCTAAGCTTAGAAACACTAATAGCATACGAGTCTTGTAAACTAGATAGTCTTTCTTCAAGAGAGGCTCTCATGGATCTCTCCTTTTCGAGAGCCTTAATTAGTTCACCATCATGATTCTCATTGGTACCACCATGATTCTCCAAGGTCATGATGATTTCCTCTTTCTCATCAATGAGAGAGTTGGCATCATCAAGTTGCCTTAGGAGAGTTTTTACCTTTTCTTTAGTTTCACCTTCAAGACTACTCAACCAAGACCCTAGGTTCTTGGCCTCCTCATCTTCACCAATGTTTTCAACACAATCCAATAATGAGGGAGAGGTAGTGTTAATAGACTTGGAGGTGGAAGTTATTACCGCGGTGGCTTTTGCCATGAGACATGTAGGTCGGATCGATGTCTTCTCATTGGGAGATTCAAATAGAGAGACCGATGAAGAGGAAGTGGTAGCTATGGCGACGTGGGCAACACCTACGACTTCATCTTCTCCTTCATCTCCGGAGTAGTATGTCTCCAATGTGGGGCCTTCTTGAACATATAGAGCCCTTGGAACCCTTCTAGCAAGGTTCTTGTTTTGTGGAGCTTTGTTCTTGTCCTTGCGAACAAGCTTCCCTTCATTCTCTTCTCTTGGCTCAAAGGGACACTCCTTGACGAAGTGGTTTGCACTTCCACAATTATAACATGTCCTTGGCCGTTCCCCTTTCTTCCTAAAGATCTTGTTCCTTGAAGGTCTTGGGGCACCGGCTTTGTGAGCCTCCCATCTCTTCCAATACCCTTGCATGGCAAGAGCAATACATTTATGGGCACCCTTGTATGTATCCTCATAGTCCTCATCATAATCATCATCATCATCATCAACTTCTTCAATCTTGGCCATTGCTCTAGACTTCAAGGCAAGGTTGGGAGACTTTCCATGTCCTCTAGAGCGAGCAAGAGCATCATCCGCACTTTTGTGAGATAGGGATATGGCAATGAACTCACTTAGAACTCCAATGGAGTTAAGGGAGTTGTAGTCGGATCTTGTTCGAATGCTAGTGGAGAGGTTCTTCTCAAATGGAGTTATGGCCTTGACGAACTTCCTCTTGATCCATTCATCCGAGATTTCTTCTTTCCCAAAATCTCTTAGTTGATTGCCAAGAGTGACAACTCTTCTATATAGCTCCTCGGGACTCTCGTCTTCAAGCATGACGAAGTTCTCGGACTTGTCGAGAGCAACATCATATTTTGATGATTGAATGCTAGCATTTCCTTGGAACAAGGAGTCAAGTTTATCCCATGCTTCCTTGGCGGTCTTCAAGCCGCGAATGTGCTCAAGATGTTCTCTTGGGAGAGCCTTTTGGATAGTCACAATAGCGGTCTTGTTGAGTTGGAACTCCACGTCCTCTCTTGGGGTCAAGTTGTTTGGATCATGAGGGTGGAATCCATGAACAACGCTTCTCCATAGAGCGGTGCAACAACCTGAAATATGAGACTCCATATCGAACTTCCATGATGAGAATTCGTTAGTGTTAAGCATGGGAGGATTTCCAACATTAACCATGTGTGGTATTGTAGCAATAGGGTGGATAGAATCGTAATTGGGAGGCGGTGGAACTTTAGAGTTAGACCCCGAACCATTAGCCGATTGAGACTTGGAGCCCTCGGAGTTCCCACTACTCTTAGCCTTTTTATCGGCTTTTGCTTTGGCTTTCGCCTTAGCTAAAGCGATGTTAGCTTCCATTTCATCAATGTCCGGAATGGATTCTTCATCCGAGCTAACATCGTTGGTAGTGAGAGGTGCTTCCTCGGACTCCTTGGTTCTCCCCATCAATACCTCCATCATTTTCTTGATGCTAGAAACCTCCGTACTGACAGTAGAGCTAACCTTAGACATTTCGGCTTGGAGGATTCCAACCGAGTCTTGTAGGTTAGATATACTGTCGGACATCTTGGAGATTTCCGCACTAGAACTACCGGGGGTATTTTCATCGACCATTGTACTCTTAGGCGGTTAAGCCCTTAGTAAGAGCCGAGGCTCTGATACCAATTGAAAGTGCACTATGGTCAACTAGAGGGGGGGTGAATAGGTTGACTACCAATTTTTCTTTTCTTTTCCTTTTAAGGGGCTTAGTAAGATAAGATACGATTCTCTAGATGTGCAACTAAGTGAACAACCTATGTGAAGAGAGTAGTATGCGCAACGGAAGTAAAGCGTAAGGTAGTAAAGCAAACAACAAGTGTAAACAAGGAGACAAGGATATGTTTCACCGTAGTTCCTTCTCAAAGAGAAGTACGTCTACGTTGGAGAGGTGGGGAGCCACCTAGGCGCTCCTCAATAGCACGGTTGTGCACACCTTGTTCTCCTTGAGCTTCTCCGGTGAGGGAGATGCTCGTTTCCACTATGAGGTCGACTTGAAGGTGTTGACCAAACCTTTACAAGGGCTTGAGGTCACTCCACAAGGATGGAGGCTCTCAAGCAATCCGTAGCTTCTTGCAACAAGGTGGAAACTACAAGCACGAGATCTACTAAGGTTTCTAGGCCTCAAGTAGGATTCTAGATCTACTAGGTTGTGGTGGATGGATTTGAGATTCCTTTGGTGGAAGTGTGGATCTAGGTCTCCTCTAGCTCTCCACCAAGTTTGGGAGTGATTGGGTGGACGGAGAGGGAGATCTAAGAGGTTGAAGCTTTCATTAATGGCTAGGAGAGAGAGTGGAAAAAGCTTAGCATTTATGAGGTAGGTGAAGGGGTATTTATACTCTTGGCCACGAAGTAGCCGTTTGCAGTCCAGAGCACCGGAGGCTCCGGTGGTTTCACCGGAGGCTCCGGTGGGTCTTCTTTGCACTGCACAGTTGCGCAGTGCCTTATCCTTTGCGCGCTGCTGAGGAGGCCGGAGGCTCCGGTGGATCGAGCGGAGGTTCCGCCCACCGGACCCGCACCGGAGGCTCCGGTGGAACCTCCGCCACTTTCCAACAGAAGGGGTGGCAGGCGGAGCTACCACCGGACCCTTCACCGGAGTCCATTTGCACTTGGGCCAGGGGGCCACCGGATGTCCACCGGAGCCTCCGGTGGAACCTCCGCCACTTTCCAACAGAAGGGCATTTTAGCGGAGGGACCACCGGATGCGCACCGGAGTCTATTTGTGCACAGGCTGAGTGACAGCAGCGGGCTGAGCCTCCGGTGGATTCACCGGAGCCTCCGGTGGATTTACCGGAGCCTCCGGTGGGTTCACCGGAGCTTCCGCCCCTGCACATTTTGGTTCCCTGGCTTCCTTTCTCTTAGCACTTTTCGAATATATCAAGCATTAGCCCTATAGATATAGTGAACCTAATAACCTGGGCATTTTCATCATTTGAACAAACATTAGATCAAACAATTATGTTGTCATATAATTACCAAAACGGACGATGATCTTTCAGTAGTCATTTACTAGCACTGACATAGTGGATGGTTAGGACCTCCGATGTTTGCATACTGTCTCGGACAGTCCGTGGGTTGTTCACGGCGGATGTACTGGATCTTGTGGATTGTGTACACCTCTGTAGAGTAAAACTATTCAGAATAGCCGCGTCCTCGGATATGGACAGTTGAATGGCCATGTAGCTAGCATTGTGTCAATGTTTTCAAAAAGCTGGAAAAGTGTTTTGGAATTGTACCTGGGAGGTAAGTTGAAAGGGAATGATTGTACCTTTGAGGTACCGGATAAATGATGATCTTAAAGATGTGTTTTTTTTCAAGAAGTTTTGCAAAGAGAAATGTTTTCTTTATTTAGAATGCTTTATCAAAACCTTGTGGACATGCTATATCTACAAGAGAAATGAAATATCTTTTGAAGTATCTTCTTCAACAAAGAAAAATAAAACTTGTGCAACTATGATGAGTCTTAAATTCATCATAACTAGTTGAACTCTAAGTACAGCCTTCCTACCACCCATATATATGCATACTTGCATGTTTAGCTTTCATTTGGGGTGCCTTGCGGAGTACATTCAAACGTACTCACATTGGTTTCGTCCCTGGCTATTGTCTTAGACAGACTTTGAGCAGAAACCCGGAGAACCTGAAGAAGATGGTGTCGCTGACGACTATGCGAACTAGGAACGTCTCCGAGTCAGTAGCCTTTAGGTAGTCAAGGCGTGACTTGGGTTTACCACGAGTGTCTTTTGTAGTCTTCCGCTGTTTTTAGTGTGTGTTCCTGCCCTACGTGGCAGTTGTTTTCAACTGAGTCAAGTGACCAGTGGTGTAAGCCGTGTATTCGTGTAGTGGATGTTGTAATATGAAATTCCAACTCGAGTATGTTGTTCACGACTAACTGATCATGGGATCGTGAATGTATGCATACTGGAGGTCTCGGACTTCTAGTCTGGGGTCCCCACATGCTCATCATACCCTCCTCTTGGGGTTCCCAACAAAGTGCATCAGTATTGAACTAATATTCGGATTGTACTTAAGCAATAAATTATATCCGAGCACCTGGTGAACCAATACGTACCATGCAATTTTTTTACACAAGAATACGTATGACAAAACTGGACCTTTTTCCTTCGTTCTTCCAGCAGCACGAGCCTTCAGGGTTGTGGCAGAATCGATAGTGATCCTCCTAAAAGGTAGAGGTATGAAATGAATCATAGATCAAATTAGATCCACCCTATTGTACTTAATAGATCTGGAGAAATTTTCATGACCCCGGACGCAAAGGTATACATATTGTTATGTGCTCCTAGTCATGGACCCACAAGGGCTTCAGGGTTACCAGCCCCGGCCGCAACAAACAACGGCAGGCAGACCGGATTCATCGGCACGCAGGCCGGATCACCACGGTACTACTACTCCTTGTGTCCATGCTAGTCATAACCAACTATGCATATCAAAGAGTCCACGAATCATATGAAACTGAAGGAACGGGACCAAAGCTATACAGAGATGCTATGTGTCCAAAAGTTGAACAATAATCGAGGGTTACTGGGGTTACCAAGCCCCAGGCCGAATCACATCGGCAGGCGTGCTCGGAAATGGATCATCGGCTCCACAACCCCTCGACTATGACAACTATGCAGGCATAGCCTAAACTGTATAACAATGAGCTCGAAACAACAACCGATCAAAGCAGTACTCTAAACTTGGAAGGTGTATTAAACATATGTTACTAGAGTATAGCTTTCAACCAGAGGTCACACGACCCAACATTACATCAGACAACGGAAGGAAAATTATGTTGCTAATCAACAAGAACCAAAAAGGCCTAAGAGGCCGCAACATAAGGCGACGTCCCAGCCCATATATTCCAGGCTTCTAGCTGGGAACACAAACTACTTGTCGATGTCCACGTTGAATCACCACCAATGTGAGATCTTCACTTGAAAAAAAATTTAAGCAAACCTGAGTACGAGAGGTACTCAACAAGACTTAGTTAACCTATTATATATCTGCTGATCTGGAAAAGGGTTTTATGAAGGCTGATTTGCGTAAAGAAATATTTGTTTTCCAAATCGAGGAGGAATAGCACATCTAAAGGGGTGTTTTCAAACAGATGAGAAGCTACTCAACTACTAAAATCATTATCTTTTCAAACCACTAATCTCATTTCGAAGCATCTCATGCTACAAGGATCATCCCTCTCGGCATCTCCGAGGAGGCACCCTTCATTCGTTATCAACAAGTTTTAGTCTCTCGTTCATGTTATCTATGACCTCGTATCTTCCACCAAGTTGTCCTTAACCGTGGACACGGCTTTCCGAAATATTTATCCCTGCAAGGTGGTACACTTTACCCACATGTACCATCCGACTCTTAATGCCAAGCTATTGGCACACTTCAGACGATCTGCCGGCAGAATGTGGTTGGCCACGACCTTTACCTTGCTCGACCTTATCCATGAGTCAACCCAAACAGGGCCACCCCATCAACAGGGAGTTGGCCACCTCCTGACGGCACCTGTTCTGTGAGTCGGAATCAAGATCCGTGTACGTCCATCACTTGTCCCGGTCACGCCCTAAGCACCTCCAAAAGGTTTTTGACTCACACGCAGATGGAACTCCCAAACTACGTGACTCACGGATAGAGCAAAACAAGTTAGTTGGTCGAGCGCGGTCTGTTAGGCCTCGCGTGTGGTTGCACGCTCAGTCTTGGTTTCTTCGGCGAGACCTTACTCGTAGGGTTGGCAAGTACAGGACAAACAACCACTTCCCAAGTGGCCTCTCGTCCACGCGTTAGTCAGGTTAACCACACAATGCTCATCTTACCACGTCATCATATCATACTAGGTTATCGCAGCTCTGATTCATCAACCGGATGGAGCAGAGGTAAACAACATGTAAAGCTAAACGAAGCTGATATGAGGTTATGCCCGCACAAGCAAATCTATGGCGACTAGGAGCAGTGGATCAGGACATTGAGGCAATGCAGTATATAGGTGAACTATGTCTGCTAGCATCAAATACTTTGGAATCGAATGCAAAGTACCAGAATCAAATATTGTTGGAAAACATATATGAGAAGATAAGAGGTTATGCTTTCCTTGGTTAAGAAACCCAGATAAATACTTCAGCAATAAGTGCTTGACTTGTCGGTTAAGATCAAGTATTCGTCATTTGTATTGTTGGCCTTCTCTTCGGAGTCACGTTCTACCAAGAGGGGAACAACACCGAAAAGAAGAACAACAACCAAACATGGCATCGATGTAATGCACAGTGTGTATGCATGAGCAATTTAATGCACTAAAATAAATCCCTAAACATGGTCAATGGGTTGCTAGGGTTCGTATGTCAGTTATGTAATTTTACTGAATTTATCCCGAAATAGACCCTGGAGGGGCACTTCGGGAAATTCTGAAAGTGAGACTAATTTTAATTGCTCAAATGGGGTTTAAAACATCATAAATGGATTGCATTTGTCATTTTGAGCATTTTGGTATATAACTTGTAATTTTCTGATTTTCTTGAATAAAAACTTATTTTCTCTATTTTAAATGAATTAAACAACATTAAAATAATGGCCAAAATCAAATTTATCAAACATGTATAAAAGTGAAATATTTGGGTAGAGATTACTTTTCTGAACATTTTGCTACCTTATTAATATTTTTCTGAATTACAGATTAAAAGTTATTAATTATACAAGTTTTATTCATTTCTGTAATTTAAATAAAGGGTGGGGCCTACATGTCAATTTAAATTCTTTTTAAATTGATTTCTCTGAATTTCCAGGAGACGACACAAGGCTAGGTGACGTCGTGCTGACGTCACCCCCACGTCAGCCGATGAACGGCCGTGGGCGGCCACGGTCGCCCGCGGCGAATCCGGCCACCATAGCTCGCGCGGAAGGGTTCGTTGGGCGTGTCTCGAGGAGACCTGCCTTCTCGTGGTGGCGCCGCCCGCGATTGGTCACCAACGGCGAGCCGCCGTGCACGGGAGGTGGCGGCGGCCACGGGTCTCCGGCGAAACGGCGATCCCGGCCATGGGAGGGAGCGGGGGAGGTGCCGGAAGGTAGCAGAGCTCACCGTGGATGTGTTGGAGGGGACAGCGAGGCAGAAAGTCGCCTGAATCGTCGGCGGTAGGCGGCGGAGACCGACGGCCGGAGAGGAAAGAAACGACATGATTCGCGCATTCTACGGCATCCCGGCCCGCGCGGATGCTCGAGGACGGAGAGGGAGTCGAGGCGGTCCTCGTGGAGTGCTCGGTGAAGCCCGGGGGTGGTTGTATCACCGGCGGCGATGAATCACGGCGGTGCTAGGGTTTCAGGTTCGTCCGGGCAGAGAGAGAGGAGGGCGTGCGAGGGAGGGAGTTATGCGGGGTGCGATCGATCCGGACGGTTCCCGAGCGTCGTCATCTCCTCCACGTCGCGGAAGCAGGAGGTGGCAGGGGCCATCGCATCGTCGCCCTCGTCCTTCTGGCCGGAGAGGAAGAAGAAAGAAAAGAAAAAGGGAGGATTTCGGAAAACCCCCTTGAATTTCCGAGATTTACCAAGAGGTCCTTCTCTATTTAAGAACAGAACAGAAAACAACGTTTTGAGGACCTTTTTGCAAACAGAAAAATTTGCAAAAATGATATTTAGAAACCTTGTAAAAAATGCAACCTCACCATGTTTTGTTTTGGTGAAATTGAATTATTTTTCAGTACAAAATTTTGGAACACATTTTAAGTAGTATTTGTGGGGATTTTCTCAAACCATTTAAATTCACAATTTAAATTGTTTCAGACATGATTAAATTTTTGTTTACATGCATGTATGAGATGAGCACAACATCACAACCCTTTGGTAGCAAAATTTGGGATCTTACAAATATACCCCCCTTACAAGAATCTCGTCACGAGATTCCTAAAGGAGAAGAAAGAAGGAACACCAGTTTGAATGATCTTCTCGAACCTTGCGGTTTTCTTCTTGAAAAGGTTGATCCGTAGAACTTGCAAAGATATCCAGCGGCTACATCTTAGGTAGGGGGAAAACTCTTAGGAATTGATCTTTACGAAGATCGAGTATCTCATGGCTAACTCAGGACAAGAATGTTCATAAAGAACTGTTGAGTTATCGTGCATGGAACACATCAAGATAACAGAGGAAATAGGAGAAGGTTTCAAGTTTGTGGACGATGGTTCTTGAAAGGATTTAGAATATGAGCTTTGCACAAGACTTTACATCCTTTTGGAAAATAAAGGTTGAACAACTTGTAACACCGAGGTTTCTTCGAGGTGGAATACCAAGATGGGAAGATTGGTCTTGAATATCACAATGTAATATCCGTAGACGAGGGGGAACACAATAAAACACTGTAATTCATGCATCAGAGAAAATTTGATACAAGATCATGTTCACTCTTCGGAGTGTACACGGAAGATAATGGAACTTTCAACCATTCCATATTAGTTTTCTTGAAATCCTTGTTAGGGATCGGGATGTTACTTCACGACAGAAGATGAGTAACCAAAAAGAAGTTATAGCACCGGAAGGAGTGAGGAATCTCTGTCCTATTGTGGTTTGGACATAGCAATACGTTTACCACATGGTTAAGATCCCATGGCTGAAGTAACTGACAAATTCACACAATGTGTGAGATGAACAGAACTTCAAGTACAAACAACTCGAAGAAGGGAACTGATCAATGGCGGTTGCAAAACACCACGAGATGTCCTCATGATGAACTTGTTTCCACTGAAAGAAAGGTTTGAGAGTTGACATAGGGACTTTGGACAATACAACTTCCAAGTTCTCCTGGATGTTCTAGATACCGACAACAGGATCACGCCATGCCCTCTATAGGTCATCAAGTGAACGTAGAACTTTGATTGGAAGAATGGGGAGGGAAAACTTGTTAGAATTAGCCACACAAGAATTTTTCACGGGGAGTGGCTGTTCTTACAGATACAAAGGGATATGACATAAGGCCTTCCAGCTAGTTGTGTCAACAACTACATCAACCATGCCGGATTTTGAAAAGAACTGATCCAATACCCTTGAGGAAACACCAACCATCGTTGCTGCTTGACATTCAGCTCTGGTTAGTGGGTTGATAACTTAGACTCGGTATGTTTGATCAAAGAGTTTACTCCGGTTACCAACGAAATACATTTAGAGGATTCTCAAGATATGGACTACGATGCCACACTCAAGAAGATGAGCGAGATCGCAGAACTCATGTATTAGCAACTTGTGAAAGACGGTTGCACCTACATGGACTACTTGCAATGAAACACATCGTAGTCATTGTTGGAGAGACGATACAAAGATAATGAAGTTCTTAGACTTCTTCTCTTTCAGGAACGATCATTCAGTGGTTGGGTGTGGATACAAAACTGGTTCAAGAAATGGAGGTGACAACCTTCCATCTCAAGAATAGTCCACACATGCATGTCCTAGGTAGAATTATTCCTGAGGGAACAAGGAAACTATACTCGAGTCCATGGCGACAACCTTCACCATAAGCACATCAACCAGAGAAAGTCACTTCGAACCTCCAGAACACAACTTCGTGATGACACAAGGATGGTCCTCGGAAGATTCCAACATTAGTGCCAATTGTTCAACATGAACCTCTTGCAACTTGGAGAAATAAGAATGTCATCGATGGGCTCAACAACACTCTTATCAAAACACTCCAAGCAGAGGGACACATCTGATACATGAACCAGGCAAAATATTGGTGAGACTAAAAGACATAAAGGTGTACTTAGGTGGAACACCATGAGTCGAAACACCATCAAGGTAGTCCTTGGAGCTGAACTTGATTTTATGGTATCCCAAATCAAACCAAGGTTGGAATGATAGCATGTTCACTGTAGAGATACTATCATGCTCCAACACAGAGAAAACTAGACATCCCTTAAAAAGGGATCAAGTTAGGAGGAGCTTTTGCCTTTCAACTCTCCAAGTAATTATTTAAGCTCAACCAACTAGTCCAGGGTGTCTAGCAGAGTTCTTGGAGAAAGAAGTAGTTCAAATTACTCCTGGTTTAGACATCACGGTCAGGTAAAACCCGGTGATACTTCCACAAAGACAACCAGAATATCACACACCACCGGAATGTCTTGGAGTTCGAAAGGAATCTTGGTTTTCAAGGCAACTGATATGGACTTGGGAGCTTTGATATGAACCTAACTCTTTGACCAAGAATGTGCACCGGAATGAACGGATTTGGTAGCACGATCTACTTTAAGTAGAGACCAGTTGACCAGTAGTGCTAAGAAGGATACAAATGTTTCCTAGATTTTTCAAAGCAATAGAAATTGCTAGGAATATATGATACACACATCAATGCACAGACCCATCATTCTCAAGCACTCAGACTTGGAGAAAAGGGGATTGAATACATGTATGAGCATCACTTCATCCGTAAGGCCATGAAACTCAACACGACCTCTTGATACAAAAGGGTGTGATACTCGAAGGTAGAACATAATAGAAGCTAATGAAACTTCTTTATTCGGTGGATTACAAAACTTTGACCTGGTCCTAGAGAGGGACGGGGTACTGTAGTTTGTTTCACCTGACATTCCAAGGTGGAACGTTCTGACGGAGAACATGAGCAAATGCATTGGAAGATTCCAACACACATATGTAACTTTGTTTCCAAAACGATGGACAAAGGTAGGAAAGCAAGTAAAGATTAAGGACATGCTCCGGAGAATACGGAGATCATGGAGAATGCACAAGTTGATACTCTTTTGTAAAACCCATGCTGAAAGGAGAAGTATAGGTGAATCAAGAATGAAGATGTGGAAATTAAAAATAACACTCTTGTCACGATGCTTTTGATTCCGAGAGAAAACTTATGGTTTTAGGAGTTGAGATTACCTATCCATCCTGAGGTAGAAAATCTTCCTCAGGGTCTAAAGAAGCAGAACTTGGGTTAAAGGTCAGCATCTTGTATTGATGGCGTGAGCATCACATGGTTATAAAACCACATGATTTAACCCACCACAATTCATCACATTCCGGGACCTTCGGTTCAAGTCCAAGGGTTAGGAACCCAGGGATAGGAGTAACTACTATCTTAGTGCCTTGAAGGACACTATGAATAGCAATCACAAAGCATATTTCAAAAGCCGTACATAGCTTTGGAAGAATTTGAGCAAAGGAAAAAAGGTACATTCGAGATGAAAAGCAAATCCCGAGGTTCAAGATTTGAGACATTGGAACACGGAAGAATGTGGAATCCATACAACTTTGAGAGATTATGGTGGAAAGGAAATCTCCCATTTGAATCAAGAGGGAAACGGAGTATGGAACACACACGACTCTAGAAACTCAACACTAGGTCAACTTAGGTAACAAACGTCATTGCCAAAGAAGACACCTAGGTTTTGAATGACCAGAACCTTTTCAAATCAAAACATGTAAGGTGACCCAGAGTTAGAGCGATACCAGATACAGAGTAAAAAGAATCCTTAGAAGGTTTTCACAACTCATTTTCAGGTTTCAAAATAGTTTTCACAGTCTCTAAACTCATCATCGACCAAGCAGTAAGGTTTTCCTACAAGAAGTCCTGCTCTGATACCATGACTTGTCACGACCCCGGACCCAAACGTATACATATTGTTATGCGCTCCTAGTCATGGACCCACAAGGGCTTCAGGGTTACCAGCCCCGGCCGCAACAAACAACTGCAGGCAGACCGGATTCATCGGCACGCAGGCCGGATCACCACTGTACTACTCCTCCTTGTGTCCATGCTAGTCATAACCAACTATGCATATCAAAGCGTCCACGAATCGCATGAAAATGAAGGAACGGGACCAAAGCTATACAGAGATGCTATGTGTCCAGAAAGTGCAACAACAATCGAGGGTTACTGGGGTTACCATGCCCCAGGCCGAATCACATCGGCAGGCTTGCTTGGAAATGGATCATCGGCTCCACAACCCCTCGACTGCGACAACTATGCAGGCATAGCCAAAACTATATAACAATGAGCTTGAAACCAACAACCGATCAAAGCAGTACTATAAACATGGAAGCTGTATTAAACAAGTGTTACTAGAGTATAGCTTCCAACCAGAGGTCACACGACCCAACATTACATCAGACAACAGAAGGCAAATTATGTTGCTAATCAATAAGAACCAAAAAGGCCTAAGAGGCTGCAACATAAGGCGATGTCCCAGCCCATAGATTCCAGGTTGCTACCTGGGAACCCAAACTACTCGTCGATGTCCACGTTGAATCACCACCGATGTGAGATCTTCACCTGAACCAAAATTTAAGCAAACCTGAGTATGGGAGGTACTCAACAAGACTTAGTTAACCTATTATATATCTGCTGATCCATAAAAGGGTTTTATGAAGGTTGATTTGCGTAAAGCAATCTTTGTTTTCCAAATCGAGGAGGAATAACACGTCTAAAGGGGTGTTTTCAAACAGAGGAGAAGCTACTCAACTACTGAACTCATTATCTTTTCAAACCACCAATCTCATTTCCCAGCATCTCATGCTACAAGGATCACCCCTCTCGGCATCTCCGAGGAGGCACCCTTCATTCATTATCAACAAGTTTTAGTCTCTCGTTCATGTTATCTATGACCTCGTATCTTCCACCAAGTCGTCCTTAACCGTGGACACGGCTTTCCGAAAGATTTATCCCTGCATGGGTGGTACACTTTACCCACACGTACCATCCGACTCTTAATGCCAAGCTATTGGCACACTTCCGACGATCTGCCGGCAGAGTGTGGTTGGCCACGACCTTTACCTTTCTCGACCCTATCCATGAGTCAACCCAAACAGGACCACCCCATCAATAGGGAGTTGGCCACCTCCTGACGGCACCTGTTCTGTGAGTCGGGATCAAGATCCATGTACGTCCATCACTTGTCCCGGTCACGCCCTAAACACCTCCAAAAGGTTTTTGACTCACACGCAGATGGAACTCCCAAACTACGTGACTCACGGATAGAGCAAAACAAGTTAGGTGGTCGAGCGCGGTCTGTTAGGCCCCGCGTGTGGTTGCACGCTCAGTCTTGGTTTCTTTGGCGAGACCTTACTCCTAGGATTGGAAAGTACAAGACAAACAACCACTTCCCAAGTGGCCTCCCGTCCAGGCCTTAGTCAGGTTAACCACACAATGCTCATCTTACCACGTCATCATATCATACTAGGTTATCGAGCTCTGATTCATCAACCGGATGGAGCAGAGGTAAACAACATGTAAAGCTAAGCGAAGCAGATATGAGGCTCTGACGATGCGCACAAGAAAATCTATGGTGGCTAGGAGCGGTGGATCAGGACATTGAGGCAATGCAGTATATAGGTGAACTATATCTACTAGCATCAAATACTTTGGAACCGAATGCAAAGTACGAGAATCAAATGTTGTTGGAAAACATATATGAACGGATAAGTGGTTATGCTTGCCTTGTTTAAGAAACCCAGATAAAGACTTCAGGAATAAGTGCTTGACTTGTCGATTAAGATCAAGTATTCGTCATTGGTATTATTGGCCTTCTCTTCGGAGTCACGTTCTACCGAGGGGGGAACAACACCGAAAAGAAGAACAACAATCAAACATGGCATCGATGCAATGCACAGTATGTATGCATGAGCAATTTAATGCACTAAAATAAATCCCTAAACATGTTCAATGGGTTGCTAGCGTTCGTATGTCAGTTATGCAATTTTACTGAATTTATCCCGAAATAGACCCCAGAGGGGCACTTCGGGCAATTCTGAAAGTGAGACTTGTTTTAATTGCTCAAATGGGGTTGAAAACATCATAAATGGATTGCATTTGTCATTTTGAGCATTTTGGTATATAGCTTGTAATTTTCTGGTTTTCTTGAATAAAAAACTATTTTCTCTATTTTAAATGAATTAAATAACATTAAAATAATGGTCCAAAATCAACATTATCAAACATGTATAAAAGTGATATATTTGGGTAGAGTTTATTTTTCTGAACATTTTTGTACCTTATTTAGAATTTTCTGAATTACAGATTAAAAGCTATTAATTATACAAGTTTTATTCATTTTTGTAATTGTAATAAAGGGTGGGACCCACATGTCAATTTAAATTCTTCTTAAATTTATTTCTCTGAATTACCAGGAGATGACACGTGAGGTGACGTCGTGCTGATGTCACCCCCACGTCAGCCGATGAACGGCTGCGGGCGGCCACGGTCACCGGCGGCGAATCCGACCACCTTGGCTCGCGCGTAAGGGTTCGTTGGGCGCGTCTCGACGAGACCTGCCTTCTCGTGGTGGCGCCGCCCGTGATTAGTCACCGACGGCGAGCCGCCGTGCACGGGAGGCGGCGGCGGCCAAGGGTCTCCGGTGAAACGGCGATCCCGACCACGGGAGGGAGCGGGGGAGGTGCCGGAAGGTAGCAGAGGTCACCGTGGATGTGTTGGAAGGGACGGCGAGGCGGAAAGTCTCCGGAATCATCGGCGGTAGGCGGAGACCGACGGCCAGAGGGGAAAGGAACGGCGCGATTCACGCGTTCTACCGCATCCCAGCCCGCGCGGATGCTCGAGGACGGAGAGGGAGTCAAGGCGGTCCTCGTGGAGTGCTCGGTGAAGCCCGAGGGTGGTTGTATCTCCGGCGGAGATGAATCATGGCGGGGCTAGGGTTTCGGGTTCATCCGGGCAGAGAGAGAGGAGGGCGTGCGAGGGAGGGAGTTATGCGGGGTGCGATCGATCCGGACGGCTCCCGAGCGTCGTCATCTCCTCCACGTCGCGGAAGCAGGAGGTGGCAGGGGCCACCGCATCGTCGCCCTCGTCCTTCTGGCCGGAGAGGAAGAAGAAAGAAAAGAAAAGGGCAGATTTCGGAAAAACCCCTGGAATTTCTGAGATTTACCAAGAGTTCCTTCTCAATTTAAGAACAGAACAGAAAACAACGTTTTGAGGACCTTTTTGCAAACAGAAAAATTTGCAAAAATGATATTTGGAAACCTTGTCAAAAAATGCATCCTCACCATGTTTTGTTTTGGTGAAATTGAATTATTTTTCGGTACAAAATTTTGGAACCCATTTTAAGTAGTATTTGTGGGGATTTTCTCAAACCATATAATTCACAATTTAAATTGTTTCATACATTATTAAATTTTTGTTTTCATGCATGTATGAGATGAGCACAACATCACAACCCTTTGGTAGCAAAATTTGGGATGTTACAGAAATCACATACCAGTAACAGGGAAGAGAGGACGATGGGTACAATAAGACGACAGAGAGGAGGAGAGAGGGGTGTGGCCGGGGTGGGGTTGGCGATGATGCTGATCCGTCGAAAGGGAAGGGGCAGCATCGTGAGAAGGGAAAGGTAGTCTGCCGGGGTGGTGTATAGGGGAAGGGGCGAGAAATCGAAATGTATCTGACTGTAGTCGACACCCAAATTTGAGTTAGAGTGAGGGGGACAACTGCTGGGATGGAAAAATCGGCACCAAAATGAAAAGTTCGTGTCGTCCGAATATATATTTCCGAGTTCCATATTTTTTGTTGACTATGGCAGACGCATTGACCAGGATATTATAAGTGTGTTGACTAATGACCATTTGAAGACCCAAAAGCTTTCCTCTACACCGTGGGATTGTTCCCCTCCGCCGCGTGGTCTCGAACCCCGGCACTGCAATGTGAAGAACTGCGGCAGCGCGTTGGCCCCATTTATTTATTGATGAATCGGGTACAAATTACAATACACGGATTATTTATTACATGAAACCAACGTCGATTAGAATGTTTCTCCACTCACTATTCCTCTAAAGGTATGTCCTCCATCGCTCGAGAAACGACTCGGTTTGTCGGTGATGATCGGCCGACCGACGACAACGTCGACTATATGTACTAAGATCGGGTAGGTGTACGAGCGCATTCTCTCTGGCGAGGATGGAGGAAACGCAGATATAGGGTTGCCAGTCATCGGCCGCGAGATCTCTACGTTGTACATCTTTGGGACAGTGCACGGGGCCTTCATCCACACCTTGACCTCCATGGACCACATGTACGAGGCCGGCAGCATCTCCACAACCTCGCCACCGAGGTTGTTGACAAGAAGGTTCACCGCCTACGGCTCCCTGGTGAGGGAAGGGATGACGTCGAAGCTTAGCATGCATAGATAGCCAAGCTCCGACGGCGTTCCTCCATAGTTCTCATGCCAACGAGAGAAACTGATGGCCGCATCGCCACACTTGAAAGTTTTCGAGGTGCAGAAGACGCGTTCACTGTCGTCGGCTGACTAGAACCGCATGAAGAAATCGTCGGGCGACGCGCGCACATCGACGAGAACTTGGTTCCGCAGAATGGAGCATTGTGTTCCAAGCTCAGCCACGAAGCCGCTCAGCGAGACTGGAGGCCGTGACCCTAGCACTTGACTGATGAGAGCGCGCCCACGGAGTTGTTGCTGCATGGACGCCATGGCTTGGTTGGTAGACATAACGCACAACCACAAATGGCGGTCGCACAGCTGGGCCGCCTCCTATCCACGGCTCCTCCGGGAAGTGTTTGAATCCGGCCATGTCGGCGACGAGGATCAGATAATCTCTGGTAAGGTGAAAAATCCAGATTTGTGTCGAATGGAACCCACATGAACGGGGTGGGGAATAAATAGGCAAATGGCAGCGAAACGACTAGCCCAACGACCATTTCTGGCCATTACTTCGGATAGTTCGAAGTTTTGTGTGGACTGTTGATGGCTAGGTTGAGACTCCAAGTGATAAGTGTGTAGCTAGTGGCAAGCCTTCTTCCCCACGAGGGTGACTCGAGGGTTTTTATCGAACTCTTGGGGAACCAGTATTTCAGCAGTTGTCTTCCAATCTTCCTCCAGGATCCTCCAAACAAATAGAGAGTTTTGTGCCTTCAACCTCACCAAGTGGTTGTCAAGCACAAGGTATGAGACTTCTTAATTGCAATGCAAAACTGAAAGTAAATGTGCAATAATTAAATCTACTACTAAATGCAAATGAGAAAATAAATATGCAATGGATTGTTTTTGTATTTTTGTGATGCAAGTGGTGATGGAGATAATGTAAATTCGAATTGGAGATGCAAGTAAAGTAAAGTGCAAGTAAAGTAAATTGTAGCAAAGTAACTAGAGTGTTTTCTTATATTTAAAATAGGACCGGGGTTCATGGTTTCACACTTGCATTCTCTCAAATAAAGTGGTAGACGGTGGACATAAAGAATTACATGTGAGATTACAATAACATGTTTAACATTGAGTACTTGCATATGGGCATCACGTCCTAGCATATATATCTCTACGGTCATATTGATCCCTCTTATACTCCACCAAGATGCGAAATAAATCATAACACCTCGATAATTAAGGAAAAACCAGAGTATAGCTTTAAGCAATGTGACATGAAGTTGAAGTAAGAACTTGCTAGATCTAGTCATGGAGATTCATTAGTGTCACTTCAAATCCCCGGTAACAAGGTACTCCTTTTTATCCCTAGTGAGGTAACTAAGAAAGATTTAACAAAACCTAAGTTTATCGCTGAACTTCTATCACTTTCACAGCACTAGCCACCCCCCGTTACTCCAACTAATGCACCCATCACCCCACACACGCTCTCAAGAACTAGATTGATCAAAGCTAGCAAGTAAGAACGGGGTACATAAGATACATCTACTCAAATAACTCAAGAGAAACAATTGCAATCTCAGATTCAATAACTCATAGAAAAGATCCACCACATAGGAATTACAACGGTGCCCGTAATCATGTGAGGCAGCTCATACGGATCTTATTAGTGAAGCACATAGAGAGAGATACAAGTGCTACTTCCACAAACCCATAGCCCTGGGGTGGTCTACTCCCTCTTCATGGAGATGTCGATGGAGATGACGTTGGAGGGGTAGGAGATCACACCGGCGGCGCCCCGCCGGAGTTTTCCCCCTCCAATCTGGAACTTCTGGTCTCTGTTTCGGTGTTTTGGTGTTTCGGTAGCTGTAACATCCCAAGTATGAAAATTCCCCTTTTGCAATGTTCTTCCTTGAATTTTATTTAATGCATCATGTCATCATAATGCATCCATGTGTGGAATCTCAAATTTCAAATAAATTCAAATCAACATGTTTCACACTTGGTCTGTTACAACCTTTTCAAATAAAATATTCAAATCAAACAATTTAATTGTTTTCCATAAACTTGATCTTCCAAATAAGTGACTTGGGTAATTTTTCAAATAATTCAATTATTGCAAGATTCAAGCAAATTCATTTAAATTTGAAACAACAACAAATATTTAAAATTTTGAAAAACAAAAGTTGGTGCAACTGGGCATTTTCAATAAGGAACTTATAAAAAATTATCACCATAATTTTAGGGTCCCAAAAAACCCTTATTTTTCCTTTTCTTTTCTTTTATACAAAAAAAAGAAAGAGAGAATAGAAGAAAAAAGAAAACTGCTGGGGGAGGCAGGCCGTTTGGCCCACCTACCACCCAAGGAGGCCAGCCCACACGGCCTCACGACCCTCCTCCCCTTTCTTCTCCAATCGTACGGAGACACAGAGCAGGAGGGCTCCCCCACCTGCAGCTCCTCCCCACCTGCTCCCTGCCCTCTCCTTTATCTACCCCGAGGTCCCAGGAAACCCTAGCCCTAGCCTTTCTCCTCTCTTCCTCCTAGCCGCCGGCGCCCTCCTCTGCGTTTCTTTTCTCTGTAACTTCTGAACCGAGAGAGAGAGCATCGGGGGAACTCACCGTCGACCCGCCACCGTGGACCTCGTCGATATGCGCTGACGGCGGGGATGGAATCAATACACTGCCTTCGTCCTCTACGCGGAAGAGCGGAGCCCGAGGCCGTCCCAACCGTCCCCGCCATGGCAGTTTTTCCTCGCCGGCCCTGAGCATGTCGCTGTCGAGGCCGCTGTCTCCTTTTGTGACTCTCGGTCACCGTCGTCCACGCCAAGCTCTACCCTCGCGCCATCGACCTCCCCAAGGTAAGCCGCACCCCCAAGGCCTCTTTCCCCTCTCCCCAACCTGCTATGGACGTCCGCCGTCGAGCGGCGTCATCGTCTGCTGGCCGTCGTTCGCCTGTCACAGTCGCCCGGACGTGCGATCTGCAGTTTCGTCGGTTAACACCCGCGTCGCACAATTGATCCTTATGTGCAGCCGCATTCTAACACAAGCAGCGCACTAGCCCAGTGGCTAGGACCCCGCGCGCGCCCCTGAGATCCCTAGTTCGAATCCGCGCGGAGGCAATATGCCCAACTTTTTTGGGATTTATTCCGCGCAGCCCAGCCCCACCTGTCATTGGTCCTAGGTGCCCACGTGGCCCTGGCCCCGTGGGTCATTAGCACGGGCTTGGTCAGCCCCGAGTAGAAAACGTTTTGGTTGTTTTCTGCAAAATAAAAGAAATGGAAAAAACAGATTCAAATGTTTAATTGTAAAATCAATAACTAATTCATACATGCTCCAAATGTGGTGATTCAAATTTCTACAGACTCACAGTGAGGAGCAATTTCTGTTAATGTCAAAGTTGCAATATGTTTCTGTTAACAATTTTGCACTAAATAATTAACTACAGAAAATGCAATAAAATTGGAATCTTTGGGAATTCATAACTTGAGTTCTGTTCACCCAAATTGAGCAAACTTGAGCTCTAAAAATTTGTCTTAACAAACTCTACACAGTGGTATTTTGGTTGGTCACAATTGAATTAAATTTGAACATGTTTCCTTCTGTTTACTGAAAGGGGCAGAATAAAAATGCTTATGGAAGAATGCATAATAAATTCAATAATGATCCAAAAATTATGTTTAATATCTCAAAATGTTCAGTGAAACATTGTACACATGTTTTCAAGTATTTCCCATGCTTTTGTAACTGAAAGTACCTCCTTTTAAATTGTTTACCAAAAATGGCAGAAATGAAAACAATAAGAATTAATTCTTATTTATTATTTTCTTCACCCAAAAATTATGGAAACTATACCAAAATGGAAAGAACTTCAATTAATAACAGAAAAGCATCATTTCATGCATGTGGGAATACTATTGATGTATTGGTCTTATTAAAATTAATAATAGGCCACTAAGATAAATATGAGAGGTTTCCAAATAATGCATACTTATTTGGGACACTCATTTAACTTGATGATCATGTCCATGATCTCTTACTTGCATTAAAATGTCATGCATCATCCCATGTTTGTGCATTCTGCCATGTTATTGATTGTCCGTGTCTCTTCGTTGTTTGTTTGTTTCTTCTCGAATAGACGACGACGTTGAGACATACGAGGTTTACGATACCACTTCAGAGGAGTTAGCCCAGTACCAGGCTACTGAGTTTGCAGGCAAGTATTCACTCACATGAACCATTGTGTCCGTTCCACACTTGATGCCGATACTTTCCGTTGTCTAATCTGCTAGCCTTATGATTCGTTGCTTGTGTTCCGATCCTATCACATGACATCCTGCAGCCATGAATATAGCCTCACCCCCACACCTACAACCTTGTTGTTTGTTAGCCTGTGTCGTAGTATCATGCTTAGGTTTGTTTGTGCTCTAGTCTTGTTGTCATTTATGTTATCACCTGTTTAGTTTGATAGATGGGCTTGTTATAATCAATATCATGTTAATGTTTGGGGTAATAATAATTTGATGATAAGGCACCGGCAGGAGGCCCGGGTTAGGGTTTTGAAGCCTGCTAGTGTCGACCCTAATTAGGAAAAGGGTCTTGTCCTCTGATCCATGATGAGCGTGCTCACCGCATCCGGGTGGTCGTATGGAACCCCCCTTGACTTTGACCTGATCCGCAGTTTGTCCGAAGAGCCACACTTAGTTCGGGTGTTCCATTTGTCTCATACGCATGAATGGGTCGCTCCCATGGTTGATACTGATGATGTTGATGACGCACACATATAGGGCGAGGCCTGTATTGCCGGGGTGTTGCGTCCTGCGGGAGTTTTGCACACTTGCGCTGAGTATTCGGCTGCGTGGCTGGGACCTTATAGCTCCGTGGCTCCTAGGACAGGTTGCAGAGATGGTTCGGGTCGTGTTGAGTCCACCTGAGTTTTAGTTGGTGGCTTGAGTGTGTACGGGTACTGGAGCACACCCTGCAGGGATGAATCTTCTCGAGAAGCCGTGTTGTCCGCGGTTATGTGACGACTTGGTGAAAGTGCTGGCTAACAAGTACTCCGACAACTTACACCTAATTAATAATAATTTGACTAGTAATAGGCATATTGTCACAATAACCTGAACCTTCATTAATCCAACTGTGTGGGTTATCCTCGGATTGCTTCTTTGGATAAGGGGCGAGATCTAGGATGGGTTTGTTTGAGATTAGTGGTAGTTGGCTCCGATGCGCTATCTTATCCCTTTCTTTTAGCCGGATGTTGTAGCATGTCTCTGTAGTTGGTTAGTGCAGCCCGCTGCCGCACCTTTGCATCACCTATCTTCCGTTGAACCCAAAGCATCTGTACTTGGTGTTGTCGGGTACACTTTGGTATCTTGTGCGTCTTGCTTGCCAGTACTCGTCCGTACTGACCCCTTTGGGGCTGCTGGTTCTGCAGACTACATTTCCGAGGATCCCCATGGTGGCTACTACGTGGAGTATGATGAGGCTGCTGACGAGTAGATAGCGGACCCGGGCAGGATCCGAGACTTCGTGGATGGGCTCCGTTCTTTTCGTTTCCGGCCTCTTAGGCCTATTTGGATCTTGTCTGTACTGAGACACTTTGTTTGCTTCCGCTGTGATGTAATGATGACTTGTTGGGACATGTGTCCTCTGTATGACTGTATTTGCTATCTTTGCTCTAGTGAGAGCTTTTGCCACTTATTTCTATTTCTTTGTGTCTTAGAGATTTGTTGTGATATCACTTGTTCAAATGCCGTTGACGTACCATGTGTGTATGTTATGAAGTACGTCAATGGAAGTATTCGGATTCCTATTGGATGGTTTCACAGACGATGAATAGTAGAGAATGGTTGTCACACGTTTACGTGTCGGCCTACTCATATTGAGATGCGGGTGCAGGTAGGCCCCGTAAGCCAATTATCTACTATTTAGCGGGCTATGTGTATCCTCTAGAAGTCCGGGTGCGACAAATGGTATCAGAGCCTGTCTGCTTGTAGGATCCCTTTTACTGGTCGCAGTTGAGTCTAGAAACTATTTTGTAGCTATATAGGAAAAATGAAACGTGAGAGTAGGAATTTTGTTCTTTTATTTCTTTCCCCACCCACCCTCCCTTTTCTGGTAAGGAAGTGCAACGTTGTTTTTCTCTTCTCACCTAAACTTTCAAGTTAGGATTTCACGTATCCTGGTTTCTCGAGGATGGTTATATCTACTAGACCATAGGAATGGAGGTGGTTGTGACACGATTTTCGTGTGGCCTACTCACGATTGAGAACGGTGGCAAATAATCCCCAGAAGCAGATCCTCTATTCCTTAAGCAGTAGATATTGATCCTCTAGAAGCCCGGATGGGTTTTTCCGTAGTACCTTAGGTGTTTGTGGTCTCCTGTTTCCCAGTTGTTGCTTCGATATCGTACTTCACAAATCGCCTCTTTCGTTGTAACAACTTATCTGTTGATTCGTTGTTAACCTCCATCCGTTTTGTTCCGGAGATTTTCTTCTTCAACACCGCATCCGTGTGGTACGCGAACCATTTATGGTGAACATTGAGGGTAGTATATGTTTGCTCCATGCTACCTTCTTACCGTCTGAAGTAAGCCTTGTAAGCACTTATATTGGATTTTGTTTTCCAGTTAGTGTGTTAATCTTGGTATCCTCTTTAGGATGGAGAGTGGTGACGAAGAACCCACACTGCCACCCGATATGGGGAAAGTGCTGTCTCAGATGACACAAGTTATAAGGCAGATGCAGCAGAACCAAGACCTTGGGAATAATGGCAACGCCCGTGTGTCTATTCGGGAGTTCCTTGAGCTCAATCCGCGCACGTTTGATACCTCCTCCGAGCCATTGGATGCTGATGAGTGGCTCCGTGAAATGAACCGTACTCTTATGGTAGCTCATGTGGCTGACGAGGACCGTGTTCCTTACGTGACCTACCTTCTCCGTGGACAATCCATGTCTTGGTGGGAGAACTTCCAAGAAATGAGAGGTCCTAGTGTGGCAATCACATGGGAGGATTTCAAGCAAGCCTTCGTGCGCCATCACATTCCCGATGGGCTCATGGAGAGGATGCGTGAGGAATTCTATTCTTTCACACAAGGCAATTTGGACGTTCTCGAATACCAAAGAGAGTTCAATCGCCTGGCTCGCTACGACGGAGATGAAGTCTCCACGGAAGCGAAAAAGATGGCAAAGTTCCGCAGGGGTCTCAACCCGGAACTCAAGTATGCTCTCACCAACGTCAAGGCCAAGAATTTTGAGGACCTCATCAACATCTCTCTAAATGAAGAGCATGGGCGGAAGTTGGTTGAGGAGTCTCGTAAGCACTCTCGTGAACAGGCTAATTCGTCAAAAGTTATCGTGCCTCCACAAAAACGAAGAGTTTGGGTTCCATATACCACTCCAACACCGCCCATCTGCTTGCCAAGCCCGGCAGGATTTCTTGCCCGCCCTCCCACCCCAGTGGTATCTTCAGGAGGTGCTCCATCCCAGCCAAGTCCAACAGCTCCTCGATCTGTTATTACATGCTTCAAGTGCGGTCTACCAGGACACTACTCCTACAAGTGCCCGCAGAACAAGCTACCATCACTACCTATCTCTAATGTCAATCATGTGATGGTACACACTTCTTCGCCTAGGCCCCGCAACAGGAACAAGTCTGTCTTGAGAACTGTGAGGGTGAACCATGTCAAGGCCCAGGGAGCAGAAGAATCTCCATAGGTTGTAATGGGCACACTTCTTGTGAACTCGTTTTCGTGCTAAAGTCTTGTTCGATTCTGGTGCTTCACACTCCTTCATCTCTCAAAACTTTGCAAACACCAGTAAAATCAACTTCGAACAGTTGTCTATCCCTCTCCTAGTGAAATCACCGGGATCTAGCTGGCAAAGCAATAAAGTTAGCCAGAACATCGAGATCACAATTGGAAACCTTCCATTCCAGGCATCTCTGATAGCTCTCCACTCTTCAGATATTGATGTCATTCTTGGGATGGATTGGCTGGTAGCCAACAAAGCAGTCATTGATTGTCCTGCTAAGTCTGTCAAAATCACACACCCTTCTGGCCAGATAGTCTACTTCCATGCTGAAAATCCAGTTGTTCAACTCTACACTCTCAATGCAAATCCCCTACCATCTATTGAAACTGTTCCGATGGTTTGTGACTTCCCCGATGTCTTTCCAGAAGAATTGCCAGGAATGCCTCCTGACAGAGCTGTTGAATTCGTCATCGAACTTGAACCAGGCACTGCTCCAATCTCCAAGTATCCATACAAGACAGCTCCTCCTGAACTGAAATTGTTAAAGGAGCAAATCGATATATACATGGAAAAAGGTTACATTCAACCTAGTTCCTCGGCTTGGGGATGCCCAACTCTCTTTGTGGCAAAGAAGGATCAAACAAAGAGACTCGTTGTTGACTATCGTCCTCTTAACGAGAAAACCATCAAAAATAAGTATCCAATTCCTCGCATCGATGATCTCTTTGATCAACTTGCTGGAGCCTCTATATTCTCCAAGTTGGACTTGAGAATGGGTTACCATCAAATAAAGATCAGAAAAGAGGATGTTCCAAAGACAGCCTTTGTCACTCGCTTCGGTCGCTATGAATACACCGTCATGTCCTTTGGTCTCACCAATGCACCGGCGACCTTCTCTCGATTCATGAATTCTGTATTCCATGAATACCTTGGCAAGTTCCTTGTGGTATATCTTGATGATATTCTTGTCTACTCCAAATCCGAGAAAGGGCATGAAGAACATCTTCGTCTCACTCTCATGAAGCTTCGCGAGCATCGCCTCTATGCCAAGTTTTCCAAATGTGAGTTCTGGATTTCTGAAGTCACTTATCTTGGTCATGTCATATCTGCCAAGGGCATAGCTATTGACCCAGAAAAGGTTAAGGCCATTGTTGAATGGAAACCGCCTAAAACGGTGAAGCAAGTCAGAAGTTTTCTTGGTTTGGCTAGCTATTATCGTCGCTTTGTCCAAAACTTCTCCAAGATTGCCAAACCTCTCACTGACCTCACAAAGAAGGACAATAAGTTCGTGTGGTCTCCACAATGTGATGAAAGCTTCAATCTCCTGAAGACTAAACTCACTTCTACACCAGTTCTGGTTGGCCCAGATCCTTCCAAACCTTTCCAAATATTCAGTGATGCTTCTCTCCAAGGTCTAGGTGCAGTTCTCATGCAAGAACGCAAAGTTGTGGCTTATGCTTCTCGCCAGTTGAACAAACATGAGCTCAATTATCCCACTCATGACCTTGAGCTTGCAGCAGTTGTCTTTGCCCTCAAGAAATGGAGACAATACTTGTTGGGTAATCGCACTGAGATCTTTTCTGACCACAACAGTCTAAAGTACATCTTCAGTCAGCCAGATCTTAAACTCAGACAAAGGAGATGGATTCAGAAGATCAAAGACTTCGATCTCACCATCTATGACACTTCAGGCAAGGCTAATGTAATGGCCGACGCTCTCAGTCGCAAGTCCTATTGCAACAATCTCATGATCATGGAAAGCCAACCTTCTCTGCACGAAGAATTCCAAAAGCTGAATCTTGGACTTGTTCCTTAAGGCTATCTTGCAAACTTGACAGATAGTCCAACGCTTGAGGACAAGATTCGTTCTGAACAACTTCGTGATGCTGAGATCAAGAAGATCGCAAAGAACATCAAAGCAGGCAATGTGAAGTATGAGTGCTTCTCAATTGATGACAAGGGAACAGTGTTTTTCCAAGGACGCATTGCAGTTCCCGAAATCCAAAGCCTGAAAGATGTGATTCTCAAGGAGGCTCATGATACTCCTCTTTCCATACACCCTGGAAGTACAAAGATGTACCAGGATCTCAAAACAATGTATTGGTGGTCTGGCATGAAGCGTGAAATTGCTAAATATGTCTCTGAATGCGATGTTTGTCAACGTGTCAAAGCAGTTCATCAGAAATCAGCGGGTCTTCTCCAACCTCTGAAAATTCCTGAATGGAAGTGGGACATGATTGAAATGGACTTCGTCACTGGTTTTCCAAAGTCCAAGAGGGGCAACGATGCAATCTTCGTTGTCATTGATCGACTCACTAAAGTCGCTCATTTCTTCCCTGTTAAAGAGACAATCTCAGCTAGTCAATTGGCAGAGCTCTATACAACAAATATTGTTCCTCTTCATGGTGTTCTGCTAGAAATAAGCTCAGACCGTGGAAGCATCTTCACTTCTCATTTCTGGAAATGCTTTCAAGAAGCTTTGGGCACCAAGCTTCTGTTCAGCACAGCCTATCATCCTCAGTCTCAAGGGCAAGTCGAAAGAGTCAATCAGATTCTCGAGGATATGCTCAGGGCATGTGCTCTCTCGCTCGGCATGAAATGGGAGGAATGTCTTCCATATGCTGAATTCTCCTACAACAACAGCTTTCAGGCAAGCCTAGGCATGGCACCTTTCGAGGCTCTCTATGGTCGCAGATGCAGGAGTCCAATCAATTGGTCTGGAGCTGGTGAACGTTCACTCTTAGGCCCTGACATTGTTAAGGAGGCCGAAGAGAAAGTTCGCATCATTCGTGACAATCTGAAGATTGCTCAGTCTCGTAAGAAAAACTACTATGACAGCAAACACAGGGACATGGTCTATGCAGCTGGAGACAAGGCCTACCTCCGTGTCACTCCTCTCAGAGGCACTCATCGTTTTGGTGTCAAGGGAAAGCTTGCTCCACGTTATATTGGTCCCTTCAACATTCTCTCAAGGCGTGCAGAAAATGCCTATCGTCTTGAACTTCCAGGAAAGCTATCCAAGGTGCACGATGTCTTTCACGTGTCACAGCTCAAGAAGTGCTTCAAAGACCCAGGTCGTGCAGTTGATCATGATTCCATTGAACTGCAAGAAGACCTCTCTTATGAAGAGCACCCTATTCGCATTCTCGATGAGGCCGAGCGCAAAACTCGCAACAAGAGCACTAAGTTCTTCAAAGTGCAGTGGTCTCATCATTCCGATAAAGAGGCAACGTGGGAGACCGAACAGGATCTTCGCAAGAAGTATCCAGACCTTTTCTCTTCTCAGTAGGAATCTCGGGGCGCGATTCCTTCAAGGGGGGCGTTTTTTAACATCCCAAGTATGAAAATTCCCCTTTTGCAATGTTCTTCCTTGAATTTTATTTAATGCATCCATGTGTGGAATCTCAAATTTCAAATAAATTCAAATCAACATGTTTCACACTTGGTCTGTTACAACCTATTCAAATAAAATATTCAAATCAAACAATTTAATTGTTTTCCATAAACTTGATCTTCCAAATAAGTGACTTGGGTAATTTTTCAAATAATTCAATTATTGCAAGATTCAAGCAAATTCATTTAAATTTCAAACAACAACAAATATTTAAAATTTTGAAAAACAAAAGTTGGTGCAACTGGGCATTTTCAATAAGGAACTTATAAAAAATTATGACCATAATTTTAGGGTCCCAAAAACCCCTTCTTTTTCCTTTTCTTTTCTTTTCTACAAAAAAAAGAAAGAGAGAATAAAAGAAAAAAGAAAACTGCTGGGGGAGGCAGGCCGTTTGGCCCACCTACCACCCTAGGAGGCCCAGCCCACACGACCTCACAACCCTCCTCCCCTTTCTTCTCCAATCGTACGGAGCCACAGAGCAGGAGGGCTCCCCCACCTGCAGCTCCTCCCCACCTGCTCCCTGCCCTCTCCTTTATCTACCCCGAGGTCCCAGGAAACCCTAGCCCTAGCCTTTCTCCTCTCTTCCTCCTAGCCGCCGGCGCCCTCCTCTCTTCCTCCTCTGCGTTTCTTTTCTCTGTAACTTCTGAACCGAGAGAGAGAGCATCGGGGGAACTCACCGTCGACCCGCCACCGTGGACCTCGTCGATATGCGCTGACGGCGGGGATGGAATCACCACACTGCCTTCGTCCTCTACGCGGAAGAGCGGAGCCCGAGGCCGTCCCAACCGTCCCCGCCATGGCCGTTTTTCCTCGCCGGCCATGAGCATGTCGCTGTCGAGGCCGCCGTCTCCTTCCGTGACTCTCGGTCACCGTCGTCCACGCCAAGCTCTACCCTCGCGCCATCGACCTCCCCAAGGTAAGCCGCACCCCCAAGGCCTCTTTCCCCTCTCCCCAACCTGCTATGGACGTCCGCCGTCGAGCGGCGTCATCGTCTGCTGGCCGTCGTTCGCCTGTCACAGTCGCCCGGACGTGCGATCTGCAGTTTCGTCAGTTAACACCCGCGTCGCACAATTGATCCTTATGTGCAGCCGCATTCTAACACAAGCAGCGCACTAGCCCAGTGGCTAGGACACCGCGCGCTCGCCCCTGAGATCCCTAGTTCGAATTCGCACGGAGGCAATATGCCCAACCTTTTTTTGGATTTATTCCCCGCAGCCCAGCCCCACCTGTCATTGGTCCTAGGTGCCTACGTGGCCCTGGCCCCGCGGGTCATTAGCACGGGCTTGGCCAGCCCCGAGTAGAAAACGTTTTGGCTGTTTTCTGCAAAATAAAAGAAATGGAAGAAAACAGATTCAAATGTTTAATTGTAAAATCAATAACTAATTCATACATCCTCCAAATGTGGTGATTCAAATTTCTACAGACTCACAGTGAGGAGAACTTTCTGTTAATGTCAAAGTTGAAATATGTTTCCGTTAACAATTTTGCACTAAATAATTAACTACAGAAAATGCAATAAAATTGGAAACTTTGGAAATTCATAACTTGAGTTCTGTTCACCCAAATTGAGCAAACTTGAGCTCTAAAAATTTGTCTTAACAAACTCTACACAGTGGTATTTTGGTTGGTCACAATTGAATTAAATTTGAACATGTTTCCTTCTGTTTACTAAAAGGGGCAGAATAAAAATGCTTATGGAAGAATGCATAATAAATTCAATAATGATCCAAAAATTATGTTTAATATCTCAAAATGTTCAGTGAAACATTGTCCACATGTTTTCAAGTATTTCCCATGCTTTTGTAACTGAAAGTACCTCCTTTTAAATTGTTTACCAAAAATGGCAGAAATGAAAACAATAAGAATTAATTCTTATTTATTATTTTCTTCACCCAAAAATTATGGAAACTATACCAAAATGGAAAGAACTTCAATTAATAACAGAAAAGCATCATTTCATGCATGTGGGAATACTATTGATGTATTGGTCTTATTAAAATTAATAATAGGCCACTAAGATAAATATGAGAGGTTTCCAAATAATGCAAACTTATTTGAGACACTCATTTAACTTGATGATCATGTTCATGATCTCTTACTTGCATTAAAATGTCATGCATCATCCCATGTTTGTGCATTATGCCATGTTATTGATTGTCCGTCTCTCTTCGTTGTTTGTTTGTTTCTTCTGGAATAGACGACGACGTTGAGACATACGAGGTTTACGATACCACTTCAGAGGAGTTAGCCCAGTACCAGGCTACTGAGTTTGCAGGCAAGTATTCACTCACATGAACCATTGTGTCCGTTCTACACTTGATACCGATACTTTCCGTTGTCTAATCTGCTAGCCTTATGATTCGTTGCTTGTGTTCTGATCCTATCACATGACATCCTGCAGCCATGAATATAGCCTCACCCCCACACCTACAGCCTTGTTGTTTGTTAGCCTGTGTCGTAGTATCATGCTTAGGTTTGTTTGTGCTCGAGTCTTGTTGTCATTTATCTTATCACCTGTTTAGTTTGATAGATGGTCTTGTTATAATCAATATCATGTTAATGTTTGGGGTAATAATAATTTGATGATAAGGCACCGGCAGGAGGCCCGGGTTAGGGTTTTGAAGCCTGCTAGTGTCGACCCTAATTAGGAAAAGGGTCTTGTCCTCTGATCCATGATGAGCGTGCTCACCGCATCCGGGTGGTCGTATGGAACCCCCCTCGACTTTGACCTGATCCGCAGTTTGTGCGAAGAGCCACACTTAGTTCGGGTGTTCCATTTGTCTCATACGCATGAATGGGTCGCTCCCATGGTTGATACTGATGATGTTGATGACGCACACATATAGGGCGAGGACTGTATTGCCGGGGTGTTGCGTCCTGCGGGAGTTTTGCACACTTGCGTTGAGTATTCGGCTGCGTGGCTGGGACCTTATAGCTCCGTGGCTCCTAGGACAGGTTGCAGAGATGGTTCGGGTCGTGTTGAGTCCACCTGAGTTTTAGTTGGTGGCTCGAGTGTGTACGGGTACTGGAGCACACCCTGCAGGGATGAATCTTCTCGAGAAGCCGTGTTGTCCGCGGATATGTGACGACTTGGTGAAAGTGCTGGCTAACAAGTACTCCGACAACTTACACCTAATTAATAATAATTTGACTAGTAATAGGCATATTGTCACAATAACCTGAACCTTCATTAATCCAACTGTGTGGGTTATCCTCGGATTGCTTCTTTGGATAAGGGGCGAGATCCAGGATGGGTTTGTTTGAGGTTAGTGGTAGTTGGCTCCGATGCGCTATCTTATCCCTTTCTTTTAGCCGGATGTTGTAGCATGTCTCTGTAGTTGGTTAGTGCAGCCCGCTGCCGCACCTTTGTATCACCTATCTTCCGTTGAACCCAAAGCATCTGTACTTGGTGTTGTCGGGTACACTTTGGTATCTTGTGCGTCTTGCTTGCCAGTACTCGTCCATATTGACCCCTTTGGGGCTGCTGGTTCTGCAGACTACGTTTCCGAGGATCCCCATGGTGGCTACTACGTGGAGTATGATGAGGCTGCTGACGAGTAGATAGCGGACCCGGGAAGGATCCGAGACTTCGTGGATGGGCTCCGTTCTTTTCGTTTCCGGCCTCTTAGGCCTATTTGGATCTTGTCTGTACTCAGACACTTTGTTTGCTTCCGCTGTGATGTAATGATGACTTGTTGGGACATGTGTCCTCTGTATGACTGTATTTGCTATCTTTGCTCTAGTGAGAGCTTTTGCCACTTATTTCTATTTCTTTGTGTCTTAGAGATTTGTTGTGATATCACTTGTTCAAATGCCGTTGACGTACCATGTGTGTATGTTATGAAGTACGTCAATGGAAGTATTCGGATTCCTATTGGATGGTTTCACAGACGATGAATAGTAGAGAATGGTTGTCACACGTTTACGTGTCGGCCTACTCATATTGAGATGCGGGTGCAGGTAGGCCCCGTAAGCCAATTATCTACTATTTAGCGGGCTATGTGTATCCTCTAGAAGTCCGGGTGCGACAGCAACGCTCTTTTCGTAAGGGTACGGGGGACCCTTTTTATAGTCAGTTTTAGGTCAAGACGGAGTCGGTAAGTCGAAGATGGAAGGAATTGGGGCCACAGAGGCCAAAAGGGGGCCTCTCACGTGGCCAAGGAATCTGGCCGCGTGGAGGGTCCTATTTTGGGCCTCCTTGCCCAATTCTCGTGGATCCTTCGCCCGCAAGTCTTCTCCTTCCAAGAAAATGACCCCCGCAGATTTTCAGGTGATTTCGCGGAAGTTTGCCCCCTGAAACGTCTTAAATATAGAAAACGGGGTTTCTGACAGGCAGAGTTAATTCCATAAAAGTTGGGGGACTTTGTAATTTAACCCCAAAATACTATAAAATATTGAATTATACCCTTATATGATGCAATATGTAATAGAAAACCATGTGAAAATATGCAAAATTCATCTATTCATTTTACATGCATCAACATCCCCAAGCTTAACCCATGCTCGTCCTCGAGTATGAAGGTGATAAAACTAAGATGGGTTTTGCATATTGAAACAATCATGGGATATCAAGGAGGATTATTCACGCTACATATAATCAAATGATTAATACTAGAAATGAGTAGCAATGTACAATTCATGTTGTAAGAAATATCAAATGTGCAAGCAAAGATGCTTCATGAAAGTTCACAAAGTGTATAATGAAATAAAAGCACTATGGACCAAATGCATACACAAAATGAAAAATAAAATCCTATATTGGTCAAAGAATAGCATAATGGAGAATAGAAAATATGGTGGACACTTTGGAGAAAATTGAGTAGAGGTAAAACATGATCAAGTCTTATTTAGACTCTAAATTATTCAACTAAAATTACTAATTGAAATGTGGTATCCATTGATCTAGGACTCTCATTGCCCCTTTATCACTAGCATCTTAAAATTGTGAGTATTGAAGTAATGAGAATGACAAGGTGGTTGAAAGCCTCATGCCCCGTGAGTGTGAAAACCTACTCCATGATTACTCAACTTAAGATTCCTAATAAGCTTTGTACAATCATAATAAGTATTAATGACATCACAGAGAACCGCAAAGAGGTACCTCTTGCCCCATGACATGGAAACAAGCCCATGTTACAATGACAAGATGAACAAACGGAGTAGACTCATCATCCTTTTTATTTTCATTCACTATTATGCATAGCTTCTTATTTTATTATAGGATGTGTTGTAGAGTCACTCAAGCTGTAAGTAAATTTCCACCATGATAAAGCATGGCTTGGGTTAGCGGCCCAATGCATTTCTCTAGTCATATAGATACTTACTCATCAAAACTTACTATTCCTCTATTTCATTTCGGCATGGCAGGAGTCCAAAAACAAAAGTACATGATATCAACCAAATGTAAAATTTGTGTGCAATGTTGAAAGCTTTCCGGTGATACACGTTTATAGCTAGCTCCCAACCACACACTTATCAAACGCAAAACTTGTGGCTCCCATTATTGGGTCATGTTTATTAGATGCATAAAAAGTAAAGTGTGCCTTCAAAAGTTCGTGAGAGTCCTATCCCAAGTTCAACCCATGACAATTAATAAAGTGAATATCTTAATTTAGAACATAAATAACACAATAACATGGTGAACATACTCGGAATAGCAATGAAGCTAATGGGAAGATATGGTGGACTCACTGGAAATACTTGGCTAAGGAGTGTTGGAAACAAGTTTTTACTTGTTGGAATTTTTAAATTTTTGGGCTAGCAAGAGGGAGATAGTTGACCAGCTACTATGCATGAATATGTCCATAGAACTACTCATTTCATGACAAACTAAATAAACCAGCAATTAACATCAAGGACATGAATAAGAGATAGCTCAAGACAACATTATTGCAAATTTCTACACATAAAAAGCCTATAAATCATGCAAACATATGTAGCTCTTCAAATCAACCATGGCATACATATTCCAAGTCATAATACTAGCATCCAATACATTCCAACCCCAAACTCCAGTAGCTCAATCTCATATAAGATGATGGTGGTGGTCTTATCAAAACAAAAATAAAAACAAAAACTAGACGCTTCAAGTCTCTACGATAAATGCTTTGCTTAGAAAAACAGAAAGTAGACGTGTGCTAACCAAAAGAGTGTAGCTCCAGTGGGGTGTTCATACCATCCCCAAGCTTATGGCTTTCACCATTCTTGGATGTCTTGAGCTCAGCTCCTCTATTCCCCGTGAAAAAACTTCACAAAACATGTTTCTCCCATTCTTTTTCTGTGGGGTGAGATTAGCAAGGACAAACAAATCACATGCTTGATGTGCAAAATTCCAAATCAGATGCTCCAGTAGATAGACAATAAGGTTCATTATGTTGTATGTTCACTCTCTTGCTTGAAAGAATCATGGATTCGACTCCCAAGCCCAAAGAGTGCATAAAACAAAAGAAGACAGAATCTGTCCAGAAAAGCAACAGCAGAAAAACGAACGTTTTTCCCTAAGCTAGACTCGTCAAAAAATTAAGCCAATTTTTGTGCTTACAGAGGAAGAAAAGTTTCAGAACATAATAAAAAATTAGCTCAATCCGACATACCAATAAAAAACGTAAAATTATACGGTGAGAAGACTCGTGCTGAAACAGAAATTTCATGCACTAGGATAGCAACTTATAAGTCCAAATGGGTTTGACTTGACTCTTTATTGAAAACTCCAGAATTAAAACAAAAAAAACTAATCTCTTGAGACATCAAGAGGACACTAGGAAAATCCAAACAAAAACAACCAGGTTTCTTCTCGTAAAGCGCTTTCTTTATAGCCATATAGCTAGGCTTTACTTACTTGATAATCAAGAGGGATAAAGCTCATGAGGGAGATTGTTCTTCAGCGTGCCCCTCTTCCTTGGGAATTTCTCCATGCTTTTCTTGTGAGGGAACTTAAACTTGACATTCCCTTCCTTGGAGTCTATGATTGCACCTGTAGTACGAAGAAAAGGTCTACCCAAAATAATAGGACTAGGGGATTTATCCCCCATATCCATAATAATGAAATCAACGGGTACGAAAGTCATGTGCAATTCAATCATAACATCTTTTACTTGTCCTATAGCATGTTTAGTAGAGTTATTGGCAAGGACAAATTCACTTGAGCACTTTTCTAAATTTTCTAGTTCTAGCAATTCATATAATTCTTTAGAGAGTACCGATACACTAGAACCTAGATCTAACATAGCATGGTGAATTTCTTTTCCAATTGAAACTAGCACCTTGGGGATCCATGCGTACCCAAGCTTAGGAGGTATCATGGCCTCATTCTTGTACCTAGCAATTTTTTCTTGCAAGACATGATTAGCAATATAAGATCCAAAGCCAGGTTGATTAACACTTATAGTGGGATCACTAGCAAATTTTTGTAGAGTAGCAATAAGTTCTTGCAAGCTACTTTTTTCTAAATCAAGCAATGGATCCTTAGTTTCAGCAAGCATCATAATTTCCTCTACTTTACTCTCTAATTTAGCTAGCATGCTTGATTCATGAGGACTAATTTCATCTTTGCTAGCAAGATAAGACATATATGAAAGTAAATATTCAGGGTACTTCATATTTCATTCAAAGTTTCTTCTAAGCTAGTAGGGACATGCTCACTTGTATTCTCAGCAATATGATCAATATTTTCAAAAATAGGAGCAGCAATAGTAATAGAATTCATTCCTACACTAGGTTGTGCTTGTGGCTTTCCTGCTGACATGCTTAATAGAGTTGCTTGATTATCAGCTAATTTTGACAATGCTTTATCTAAATTCGAAGATTGAAGTTGCAATCCTTCAATATCACTACTAATGGATGCAATAGACTTATTTAACTCATGTATCATAGCATTGTGACTAGCAACTTGTTCCATAAGCAATTTATTAAATTCAGAAATTTCACTAGAAGGCTTCCACTTATTTTCATTAGCATTAGGATATGGAACAAAAGGTTTATTTGGCACATAAGGAGGTTTACTATAAGAATTGTAAGCATTACCAAAACCATTGCTACCATAAATCCTAACAAAATTAACATCCACCCTTTCAGAATTACTACCAACTAGCTCCTGCAAAGGCACATTCTCCATATTTTGTTTATTAATAAAGGCAAGAATAGTGTCCATTTTAGAAGACAAATCATTGGTTTCTTCAATTGAGTTTATTTTCTTAGTGGGATTGGGTGCTCTTTCAGTATTCCATTGACTATAATTTTGCAATATGATTTCTAATATGCTCTTAGCCTCACCTACAATTTTACTCATAAAGGCACCTCCAGCAGCAGAATCAAGTATATTTCTAGACATGTAGTTTAGACCATTATAAAAAGAGTGTAGTATGGTCCATTCATTTATTCCATGTGATGGGCATGTTCTAATTATTAATTTAATTCTATACCATGCCATGGCTACTTGTTCATTATCATTTTGCCTAAATGAGAGGATATTATTCCTATTTGCAAAATTTTAACGGGAGGATAATATTTCTTAATGAAAGCTTCTTTTAAATCATCACAAAACTTTATACTAGCTGTAGGTAGTGAAAGTAACCATTCTTTAGCCTTTCCTCTAAGTGAAAAAGGAAATAATTTCAGTTTTAAAACACTACTTCCACATTTTTAAATTTTTGCATATCACATATTTCCATGAAATCATGAAGATGCACAGAGGCATCCTCCATAGCACTACCACCAAATTGCTCTCTAGTAATTAAATTCAATAAACTAGGACTTACTTCATAGCTTTCAGCTTGTATTTCAGGTGTAGTAATTGGCCGAGCAATGAATTGGTCATTGGGTGTATTTGTGTAGTCACTTAATTTAGTTCTATCACCCATTTTAACAGTTTTTATGTAGTTTTAAATTTTTATGCAAAAATGAAAAGTAAAGTAACTAGGAAAATTCGAAATACTAAAATAAACTAGATAACTAAATGCAAAACTAAAATGCAAACTAAAATAAAATATGCAAGACAAAACAAAAACAAAAACAAGACAAGAAACAAAACAATCTACTTGAAAGAAGGTGGAGATAGAAAGGACGGTACTCACGTAGGTGCAACCTTCCCAAGCTTAGGTGTTTGCACACCTTGTTGGTGATGAAGACTTCTTGTGAGCTCCCTTGGACAACTCCTTCACCTATGGCTCCCCGGCAACGGCGCCAGAAAAACGCTTGATGGCTAGGTTGAGACTCCAAGTGTAGAGTGTGTAGCTAGTGGCAAGCCTTCTTCCCCACGAGGGTGACTTGAGGGTTTATATCGAACTCTTGGGGAGCCAGTATTTCAGCAGTTGTCTTCCAAGCTTCCTCTAGGGTCCTGCAAACAAATAGAGAGTTTTGTGCCCTCAACCTCACCAAGTGGTTGTCAAGCACAAGGTGTGAGACTTATAAATTGCAATGCAAAACTGAAAGTAAATGTGCAATAATTAAATCTACTACTAAATGCAAATGAGAAAATAAATATGCAATGGATTGTTTTTGTATTTTTGTGATGCAAGTGGTGATGGAGATAATGTAAATTCGAATTGGAGATGCAAGTAAAGTAAAGTGCAAGTAAAGTAAATTGCAGCAAAGTAACTAGAGTGTTTTCTTATATTTAAAATAGGACCGAGGTTCATGGTTTCACACTTGCATTCTCTCAAATAAAGTGGTAGACGGTGGACATAAAGAATTACATGTGATATTACAATAACATGTTTGTATTGAGTACTTTCGTATGGGCATCACGTCCTAGCATAGAGATCTCTATGGTCATATTGATCCCTCTTATACTCCACCAAGATGCGAAATAAACCATAACACCTCGATAATTAAAGAAAAACCATAGTATAGCTTTAAGCAATGTGACATGAAGTTAAAGTAAGAACTTGCTAGATCTAGTCATGGAGATTGATTAGTGTCACTTCATCCCCGGTAACAAGGTACTCCTTTTTGTCCCTAGTGAGGTAACTAAGAAATATTTAACAAAACCTAAGTGGATCGCTGAACTTCTGTCACTTTCACAGCACTAGCCACCCCCCGTTACTCCAACTAATGCACCCATCACCCCACACACGCTCTCAAGAACTAGATTGATCAAAGCTAGCAAATAAGAACGGGGTACATAAGATATATCTAATCAAATAACTCAAGAGAAACAATTGCAATCTCAGATTCAATAACTCATAGAAAAGATCCACCACATAGGAATTACAACGGTGCCCGTAATCATATGAGGCAGCTCATACGGATCTAATTAGTGAAGCACATAGAGAGAGAGATACAAGTGCTACTTCCACAAACCCATAGCCCTGGGGTGGACTACTCCCTCTTCATGGAGATGTTGATGGAGATGACGTTGGAGGGGTAGGATATCACACCGGCGGCGCCCCGCCGGAGTTTTCCCCCTCCTATCTGGAACTTCTGGTCTCTGTTTCGGTGTTTCGGTGTTTCGGCGGCGCTCTTTTCGTAAGGGTACGGGGGACCCTTTTTTTAGTCGGTTTTAGGTCAAGACAGAGTCGGTAAGTCGAAGATGGAAGGAATTGGGGCCACAGGGGGCAAAAGGGGGCCTCTCACGCGGCCAAGGAATCTGGCCGCGTGGAGGGTCCTCTTTTGGGCCTCCTTTCCCAATTCTCGTGGATCCTTCGCCCGCAAGTCTTCTCCTTCCAAGAAAATTACCCCCGCAGATTTTCAGGTGATTTCGCAGAAGTTTGCCCCCTGAAACGTCAAAAATATAGAAAACGGGGTTTCTGACAGGCAGGGTTAATTCCATAAAAGTTGGGGGACTTTGTAATTTTCGCGCGTTCGGAGGGGAAAGGAACGGCGCGATTCGCGCGTTCTACGGCATCCCAGCCCGCGCGGATGCTCGAGGACGGAGAGGGAGTCAAGGCGGTCCTCGTGGAGTGCTCGGTGAAGCCCGAGGGTGGCTGTATCGCCGGCGGAGATGAATCATGGCGGGGCTAGGGTTTCGGGTTTATCCAGGCAAAGAGAGAGGAGGGCGTGCGAGGGAGGGAGTCATGCGGGGTGCGATCGATCCGGACGGCTCCCGAGCGTCGTCATCTCCTCCACGTCGCGGAAGCAGGAGGTGGCAGGGGCCACCGCATCGTCGCCCTTGTCCTTACGGCCGGAGAGGAAGAAGAAAGAAAAGAAAAGGGCAGATTTCGGAAAAACCCCTATAATTTCTGAGATTTACCAAGAGTTCCTTCTCAATTTAAGAACAGAACAGAAAACAACGTTTTTAGGACCTTTTTGCAAACAGAAAAATTTGCAAAAATGATATTTGGAAACCTTGTCAAAAAATGCAACCTCACCATGTTTTGTTTTGGTGAAATTGAATTATTTTTCAGTACAAAATTTTGGAACCCATTTTAAGTAGTATTTGTGGGGATTTTCTCAAACCATATAATTCACAATTTAAATTGTTTCAAAGATTATTAAATTTTTTTTTCATGCATGTATGAGATGAGCACAACATCACAACCCTTTGGTAGAAAAATTTGGGATGTTACAGAAATCACATACCAGTAACAGGGAAGAGAGGACGATGGGTACAATAAGACGACAGAGAGGAGGAGAGAGGGGTGTGGCCGGGGTGGGGTTGGCGACGATGCTGCTCCGTCGAAAGGGATGGGGCAGCATCGTGAGAAGGGAAAGGTAATCTGCCGGGGTGGTGTATAGGGGAAGGGGCGAAAAATCGAAATGTATCTGACTGTCGTCGACACCCAAATTTGAGTTAGAGTGAGGGGGACAACTGCTTGGATGGAAAAATCGGCTCCAAAATGAAAAGTTTCTGCCGTCCGAATATATATTTCCGAGTTCCAGATTTTTTGTTGACTATGGCGGTCGCATTGACTAGGATATTATAAGTGTGTTGACTAATGACCATTTGCAGACCCAAAAGCCTTCCTCTACACCGTGGGATTGTTCACCTCCGCTGCGTGGTCTCGAACCCCGGCACTGCAATGTCAAGAACTGCGGCGGCGCGTTGGCCCCATTTACTTATTGATGAATCGGCTACAAATTACAATACACGGATTATTTATTACATGAAACCAACGTCGATTAGAATGTTTATCCACTCACTCTTCCTCTAAAGGTATGTCCGCCATCGCTCGAGCGACGACTCGGTTTGTCGGTGATGATCGGCCGACCGACGACAACGTCGACTATATGGACTAAGATCGGGTGGGTGTACGAGCGCATTCTCTCTGGCGAGCATGGAGGCAACGCAGATATAGGGTTGCCAGTCATCGGCCACGGGATCTCTACGTTGTACATCTTTAGGACAGTGCACGAGTTCTTCATCCACTCCTTGACCTCCATGGACCACATGTACGAGGCCGGCAGCATTTCCACAACCTCGCCACCGAGGTTGTTGACAAGAAGGTTCACCGCCTACGGCTCCCTGGCGAGGGAAGGGATGTTGTCGAAGCTTAGCATGCATAGATAGCCAAGCTCCGACGGCGTGCCTCCATAGTTCTCATGCCAACGAGAGAAACTGATGGCCGCATCGCCACACTTGAAAGTTTTCGAGGTGCAGAAGACGCGTTCACTGTCGTCGGCTGACTAGAACCGCATGAAGAAATCATCGGTCGACGCGTGCACATCGACGAGAACTTGGCTCCGCAGAATGGAGCATTGTGTTCCAAGCTCAGCCACGAAGCCGCTCAGCGAGACTTGAGGCCGTGACCCTAGCACTTGACTGATGAGAGCGCGCCCACGGAGTTGTTGCTGCATGGACGCCATGGCTTGGTTGGTAGACATAACGCACAACCACAAATGGCGGTCGCATAGCTGGGCCGCCTCCCATCCACGGCTCCTCCGGGAAGTGTTTGGATCCGGCCATGTCGGCGACGAGGATCAGATAGTCTCTGGTAAGGTGAAAATTCCAGATTTGTGTCGAATGGAAACCACATGAACGGGGTGGGGAATAAATAGGCAAATGACAGCACAACGACTAGCCCAGCGACCATTTCTGGCCATTACTTCGGATAGTTCGAAGTTTCGTGCGGACTGTCCACCTTTAAAATGCCACGGTTGAAAGGTTCATATGTAGAACAAACATAAAATGTTCGGAAATTTCACACTTAACCAAAGTTGTAGTGCACAAACCGAGAAAGTTTCTTCAGAGATTACACATAACAACATAAATTTATAGCAAAAGCTAACACTAAGAGGCACGGTTTTCAGTTCTAGCGGGAGGAGCTTACAGAAAACCCAAAATACACGACCCAAGAACAACATTCAAGTGACACCCCAAACACACACCAAACCTAGAATTTAAACTAAACCCACATATACAGTTGGAAATTTCGCGCTATCAGGAGCCATCTGCAGCTCCTTGTTCGCCAGCCGGTACATCGGCTCCACGCACCTCCTGCCGCCTCCCCACGCCTACGCATGCCGTGCCGCAGACATTGATGCCCCATTTTGCGCCGGCGTCGGCCCGTGGTACAGGGTATATATGAAGCGGCCCCTCAGGAAGGAGTCATCATAGTTGGTGAAGATGTTGGCGCGAGTGAAGACGATCATCTCGCTGCCGAAGTGGAAGCCGCGGTTGTACAGAATGCGGGCGTTCACAGGGTTGGCGAACCGCACGACCATTGCTAAGCCTCTCAGGTACACCTCCAGCTCGAACTGAGGGGTGGCCGGGGTGTGGTGGTAGTTGAAGCCGGTTCGGAGGAATGAGTCGGCCATGTAGTATGGGAGCCTGCGGTAGGAGAAGGCCCAGACTACGAGGTGGTCGCCTTTGTCTACTCTGGGGGTGGTGGTGGTGGTGGAGCAACTCCCCGACGGTGGACGGGAGGACGAACACGGCCATTGCGATGGGGAGAAACGCTGTTGCTGGTGTGCTTTCATGCTTGGAGGAGGATATGGTGCTGCTGCTTAGATGAGAAGCCGATCGATTTAGGGGGGGGGGAGATAAATAGGGAAGGGGATGGATTTCGAAGATGTGGAGAATCAATTGCGATCTTTACTTTGACGGGACGGGGTGATACTCCTCGAACGTACCTATAATTTCTCATGTTACATGTTCTTTTCATGCCATATGTTACATGTTTTCTATACACTTTATGTCATTTTTATGGATTTCCTGGGACTAACCTATCGACAAGATGCCACAGAGCCAGTTCATGTTTTCTGCTGTTTTGGTTTCAGAAAAGTTGTTCTGGAAATATTCTTGGAATTGGACGAAACAAAATCCGAGGGTCTTAGAAATCTGTCACGTACACGGACTCCGGAGGGGACCCGGTGGGGAGCCCTAGAGGATCCACACAATAGGGCGGCGCGACCCCCCTTGGTCGCGCCACCAGGTGGTGTGCCCCCCTGGACACCCACCGACGTTGCCCTCTCGCCTATTTAAGCTCCTCCACGGGTTAACCCTAAAGACTTGAGCCTTTTTCCACCAAAAGTTTCGTAGCCGCCGTCATTGTCAACCCTAGTTCGGGAGGGTTCTGAAGCTATCCCCGCCACCCTGCCGGGAGGGGGAATCATCGCCGGAGGGCTCTTCATCACCATGCATGCCTCCGGAGTGATGCGTGAGTCGTTCATCCTTTGACTACGGGTCCATAGCAGTAGCTAGATGGTTGTTCTCTCCTCTTTATGCCTTATGTTTAGATCTTGTGAGCTGTCTAACATGATCAAGATCATCTGTTTGTAATGCTACATGTTGTTTTTGCTAGGATCCGATGAATATTGAATGCTATGTCAAGTGATTATCAATCTATCGTGTTTATGTTATTTATGATCTTGCATGCTCTTTGTTACTAGTAGATGCTTTGGCCAAGTTGATGCTTGTAACTCCAAGAGGGAGTATTTATGCTCGATAGTGGGTTCATGCCTCCCTTTCACTCACGCTCGAGTGACAGAAACGTAACGGGTGGGGGATGTGTTGTTGCCATAAGGGAGAAAACAACGATGTTTACATTGTTTACATTGCACACTTTACTTAAGGCAATAATCTGTTGCTTGCAACTTAATACCCAAGGTTTGATTGGATGACGCTCCGAGGGTGGATTATTAGTTATAGATGTAGTTGGATAATGGTCTATGAATTATGTTGTAATGCCCGCATGAATCACATAGTAATCATCATGGCATGCATATGCACTATGGTGCAGCCTTTATATCTGTCAATTGCTCAGATATAATTTGTTTACCCAGCATGTTATCTATCTGTTTTGGAGAGACACCACTAGTGAACTGTGGACACCGGTCCATTTGTTTACACTTATAATACAACCACTGCAACCACTGTTTTCCTAATGCAATTACTGTTTTCCTTTCATTCACTGCCATCACTGTTCTATTTTCATTTACTGCAAACAAGTACTGTTTTCCACACTATACGTTTAATCCTTTGTTTTCAGCAAAACCGGTGAGATTGACAACCTCACTGTTTCGTTGGGGCAAAGTAACTTGATTGTGTTGTGTAGATTCCACGTTGCTGCTGAACCGGTAGTGCGCCTTGCCAACATCAGCTTCCAACAACCTTTAGAAGTGATTCAATCTTGATTTCTTTCTGAGAGAAACTTAATGCTGTGCTATCCATACCTTCCTCTTGAGGTCTCCCAACAAACGTGTGTTACACACCATCTGACGCTCTGCGGAGAGGCGTGATAATGGCACAACCCCAATTTTCCACGACTCTATGGGAGTAGGCACTCCGAGGCATCTATGATGTAGAAGCAGTTTCCCAGACTGTTGCGCGTCCGCCGCATTGGCCTCGTCAAGAAAATCCTAGAAGATTGCAGGGAGAGATAGTTTTACCCGGTAAGGAATAACATGGCGCCGGAGCAGATTTGGGAATGTGCCATCGACACGAGTCGGCTGAGTCAGCTGGTCTGGTCTTGTTTGTTTTTGTGTAATTCGGAAGGTCCACTAAAACTTGGCATTCCGGGACATTTTTGTAACACATTGGAAAATTTTAATAAAATGTAAAACGTATTAAAATTCAATTTCCTTTGGAATTCTTTCATAATATGGGTATATAAGCTCAAATAATTTTGTACAAGCCAACACGGTAATTTGAAATGGCATGTGGTCGATCTGGCTTGAAGTCCCCGAACTTAGGGTCGAAACCTTACACGCTAGAGTAGCGAAACCGAGATTCGTATTTTTATTTTTATGTTTCTTAGATCGTATCACGCACATACCTTTGCTTATCGTTAAGATTGACTAGTTTTTACTAAAAACAAGGTTCTCCCTTATTTTTTAACTCCTACAATTTTTATCGGTGATTAATACATAAAATTATAAGAAAAATGTCGAATTTGTCATAATTCAATTTCCTTCGGAATGGTGTCACAATATGAGTATACAAGCTGACATTAAAATTTTAAAGTCAATAAGGTAATTTTAATTGGTTGGTCATTCACGAAGTAGGGTCATTTTGATGTAAAATCTCTGGACATATATAGGGTCATACGTATGTACCACTATTCTTAAAAAAACGTAAGAATTCTCAGAATTTAATTTCCTTTGGAATGATGTCATAATATGAGTATATAATCTGAATTAAATTGTACAACCCAATACAATATTTCGAAATGGAGGTCCTCACAAGATGTTTTTCACAAAGTTCTTTTGGGCGGTCCGGATTATTGGGAGGGATCAGGCCGAGACTGTCAAAGTTAAAAACTAAATCTGAATAAATTAAAATAAATTGAAACAATGATTTGCCTATGGCGTACGTACTGAAATTACATTTTCAGAGTTCAATCGAGTACTTTAGTTCAACATAAAATTCAGAACAATCCCCATTATGCCTTCCTTTTCTTATTTCCAGCAGTCTTCTTCCTTCACAATCCATGCCTCAAACTCGTACTGTAGAACATATATATAAAATGTCAATTGGTGGAAAAGAAAGAGATTGCCAAAAATAGCACACAATCATACTTATACTTCATATGTTAACAAATACAGAGGTGAAATTGGCAGACATTTCTTTTTATGACTCCACTTCTTTGTATTCACTTTCTTCGACAAGGAGGGTCCATGTGATGTCCGCAGTTTTTGGAGTTAGGAAAATCTTGAATTTCCTGCACTAAATAACCATGGGCTTGATCACCGTGGTACATATGCTGCATTTCATGCAGCTGATGATCATGGACTTCATGATCGTGCATACGATTCATGTCCTGCACTTCATGTACAACACATTTCTTGCATAACCTCTTGACATGTCCAAATCCACCACACCATTTGCATTTGTTGTTCTGTACTGCTAACTTAGAACCTCTATCATGTGAATGGGAGGCCTAACTATTAAGATTCCTAGGCCTTTCACGTGGTCTCCTTAAAATTGGTGGTTTAAGTTTGAACCCTGGATTGACTGTCTCCCAATCATCTGGATCTCTCATTGGTGGTATATTCTCCGCATATGCTACAGAGAACTTGGCAATAGAAAAGTAGTCATCAACAAAATCTTCAATATCCGCACCTTCACCCCTCAGAGCTAAGATAAAGAAAAGAGCATGGTGACAAGGCGGACCAGTAAGCTGCCACTTTCTACATGCACAACTCCTGTTTGTAATGTCTACATGACAACTTCTTTCAATTCCATCGTTCTTAGTTTCATAAACCTCATCCATGGTATTAGAACTCCTAACTATCCTCATTTGTATATCTCTCATTTCCCTGGTCCTTTGATTCAGTAAGAAAACTACCTTTGGCACTATTTTGTGCCCTACAATCTTTATTTTACAAATTCTATGACTTAAATTAATATTCACCATTATGGATTGTCTTATTGCATCTAACAAAAGAACCAATGTTAGTGCTCCAAGGCCACTAATCTTTGAATTGAAACTATCTGGAAAATTGATACATACATAATCCACATTGCTTAACTCACCAAACTTTCTTCTAGACCATAGTAATTTGGTGTGATGTTTCTGAAGATAATCTTTAACCTTTGGCTGTGCATACAATTGATTCAACAAAAATCATGCCTGCCCTGGGTGTATGTGTGCGCAGCTGACCACAAGTTATGTTCAAAGAATTTTCCTTTGAATTTCCTCATAAAATTATTGGAGAGGTGACTGATGCATTCTCTGTGCTCAACCCAGGAAAGACCACATCAACATCATTTTCTAGCCCATTGCATGCATTGGTGTGTATCACCAAGCCTTGACGTTGACCTATCACTCTATGAAGACTCTGCATGAACCATGCCTAGCCTTCATTAGATTCACCCACAATAATAGTATAGGCTTTGGGAAACAGCCAATTATGTGCATCTACCACACAAGCTATAGCAAGCTGTCTTCTGAACTTCCCTATCAATGAAGTTGAGTCTATTGCCAAGTATGGCGTGCAGCCCTCCAGAAACCCGTTCCAGCGTGCCTTCGGAGACACAAAACATGTGCAGAAGCATCTCTTATGTTCCATCTTATATTTCTCCCCTCTTGGAACTTTTATTTTTCCTCTTACTAACTCATAGTCGATGTCAAAAACACTCTCAGGTAATGCCATCTCAATCTCTTCTTTGAAAATATACAACAAGTGGAAACTATCATTCCACTTGCCTTCAATCAGATCCAAAGCCATCTCCTTCCCATCCAACACTCTGTGGTATGGAATCAGCACATTGAACTTGTCCTACAGCTTCTTACTCAGTTCAGATGCTCTCCCTCACTCAATCAAGTACAGTTGTAGCAATCAACTTGGTTTAAGCAGGTCTAATTTTACCTTGATCAACATTTTAAATGTTAGTAAAATACATCACATATTTACTAAAAGGATATAAATATGAGAACATATTGCAATAAAAAATAACAACCTGAAATGGATATCCACCCCTCATTGGAGATGCACTTAATCTCCAATTACACGCTTTGCTTTCCCTGCAATGCACCCTCAGTCTTTTTTGGTCACTCTTTTCAGTGATATACTCAAACCCAACTTTTATTGCGAAAGTAGCAACGCATATCTGCAGCCCTCAACAATTCTAAAAACAGTCCCTCGTGAATTGTAGGGTTCTCCTTGTCAAAGTTTATAATTGGCATGTCCTGTTCATCTTCATCGTCATATTTGGAACTCATTTCCTCATCTTCAGCCTCCTCATCCGAATCAGTGCCATATTCAGGCTCAAAGTTGGGATCAACCAAATACTCCCTTCTTTCAATCCTATTAGGATCAGCAGCCACATCTGGATATTCGTTCTCATCGGCATCATAATCTCCTGTATCAAAATCATATTCTACCCCTATTCTATGTCCTCCCGGTCGCTAACCTCTGTATTATACTCAAGAAGGAGCTGCTCAGTGCCGGTATTTATTTCCGTACATGAAGGTCCGATATTGACAATTCTCTTTTTCCGAGACTCTTTGTTAACAATATGTATCAACATGAACACAGTCCTACTAGCCAAGTGTTTACCCCACATCAGGGCCAATGCCTCATCATTCCTAATGTCTACAAAATTGTCATGCTTGATGTCAGAGTATGTAGCAACGAATTTCTCGTTCGGAGCACACTAGAAATTCCCAAATTCTATGCACAAGTCATTTAAAGTTAATTATGCTCCGTCTATTGTCAGTCCATACACGAAACCACCGCTAACAGTAATTCTATCGTCGGGCAGAGTTTGTGTGTGACACCCCTGCCAAATGTTCAGTAGAAATCTGGATGCACCAGACGTCCTACGTATATTAAGAACCGCATACAACATCACGATTACGGATCGCCACAACTAAAATACTTTGAAGAAATATTACAGATATAATTCGGTTCTTACTTTCCCTGGTGGTGCGACGAACGACTCTTTCACCGGACTCAATAGTTGCAAAGCTCGGTTGCCGGCCTCCACTACCACGGTGTAAGGCCCGCCCACGATCTCCAACTCTGCCGAGTCCATCTCAGTGACGAGATCTCCCGCGCAAAAATTTAGGAGCGGTCCGCAGAACAGAGCAGGGGAGCAGGCGTCGGCGGAGGCGTAGGGGGCCTGTCGACACTTTGTAGTAAGGATCGTGGACATGGGTGCTATAAGCCTACTTGTAGAACTGCGGTAGGGGGGCGTGGAAGAACTGTAAACGAGAACACGGTTTACCCAGGTTCGGTACGTCGCAACTAAGGCGGCGTTCCTACTCCTGCAATCTCACTAAAATCAGGGCTGAAGGCTGAAGTATACAGAGTACAATTCTGAGTATGGTTTCGCTAACTCGGCAAGGATGAGCTTCCCGACGAGTTGGCTTCTAGCTAACTTGTGATCTATTGTTTCTTTCGCTCCCGTACGGCTTTATATAGATTGCCAGACTAGGGCTTACAGGAAGGAAACCTAGAAGATCATGGAAAGTATCTAACTTGGAAAGTAAGAAATCCGGTTTCTTCTCCAAGTCGCACCACGTCTGGGCTATGGTCCGGGTTATTCTAGAATCCGACTTCCTTTGAGTTTGCTTACTGGGCCGTCCAATGGACTTCGTTCCTTTGACTGTGGGCCACCCTGTTAATCCGGCCTTCGGCCAATGCCGGATACACCCCTATTTGGTATATATCCGACAGGGCCGTGGATTTCGCTGTCCTAAAATGGACCGCGCCGCAGTGAGGAGGGAGGAAGGGAGAGTCTGACCAAAAATGTAAAAAAGGTACACAAAAATGGCTTCCTCGAATCCTCGAGTAGGGGGCCAAAGAGCCGTGTATGATGGCGGCAGTAGAAATGAAGAGAAATCGAGGAATACAGGGATCACGTGTAAGCCTAATGGCCTAATTAACCTAATTCCTATAGAAATTAACTTCAACTTTAGCCACACCAAACGACAACCGGCAGCGTCAAATTCTTCTGCCGAGCCATGTGGTCAAAAAGTTCTTCTACTTGTGTACATGATAAATATTGTACAAAATTAATGCCACTAGCTCAATTAAGAAAACTTTAGATGTACTTTACTAATACATTTGAAAGTCAGTAACACAGTCGTAATAACATTCGGACTATCTGCGTCAGCTTTAGCATGCAACATAGCGCGTGAGACCTACCCGTCCAACCGGCCATATATTAGGCCCGGCCTAAACTCTAAGGAATTTTGGCGGCTGTTTTTTTTAAATCCGCCGCCTCAATCCTTTGAGACGGGACTTTGGTCCACCTGTCTTTATCCCACCGTAAATGCCAAGGCTACCCATTTCCTCCCCTGCCTCTCCAATTCGGGGAGGCGCGCAATTTTCTTACGCCTCCGGTCGACAAATATCTGAGCCGAACTTTTTGTTTGCAGACGGTTTATCTACAAAGACCGCCTGAGGGTTATGTTTCCGAGCATGTTTTTTTTCTCGGGTAAAATCGTCTCTATTAACAGTCTCTAATACTCAGTTTTCTACTAGTGTGCGTAATTCCATCTCCAGGGGGCATGTTGCCGAGTGGGCAATTGAGCTTCAATCATTTGAACTCACTTTCCTCACCGCAAGAAGGATAAAGGGTGCAACCCTGGTTGATATCACTCCAGAATGGACTGATCTCTCCGAGGGCGAAGATGAAGAAAAGGAGCCTCTACATGTAGTAAAGGAGGGCCACTAGACCATGCATCAATGGCGCATTCTCACAAGAGGGAACGTGGGCTACTGTTGTGCTCACCTCCCCAACCAAGGACAATTTGTACTACATCGTGCAACTCTCCTTCAAGACTAAATACAAGGTCTCCAACAACATCTCATAATATGAAGGTCTCCTTGCTGGGCTTCGAACAACCATTGCCCTAGGGGTCAAACGCCTAGTTATCAAGAGTGATTTGTAGCTCCTCGTTAAATCCTCGAGAAAAAGTTACAATGCCAAGGACAATCACATGGCGGTATATCTTGAGGAGGTGCGCATTCTCGAGAAGCGTTTTCTCGGCATGGAGTTGGTGCATATCACTCGCACGGAAAATCAAGATGCTCATGACATCGCCAGGTGTGCGTCTCGCCTAGAGTGCCAGTGCCCTTGAGTATTCGAAGAAAGGTTGCTCAAAGCCTATGTTGTGCCAACAAGTGACAAGAATATGGTCCTGGTCGAGGCCCTGTCATCGGCACCCGCTACAGGACCCCAGACCGTGGCATACCCTCAGGCAATCATATTTTTTTGGCGGTTAATCGTCAAGCAACAAGCTGGATCATGAAGACCAGGGAGTACAAGAAAACATGGATCCTTCCTGAGGACAACACTGAAGCAGAGCATGTAGCTCGCCAAGCCAATATGTATTGCTGGAAGGATGAAGACTTATACCGGATGCACCCTAACAGAGTGACCCTACTGTGCATCTCTCTAGAGGAAGGCCGCGAGCTCCTCAATGACATTCACCGTGGCGATTGTGGCCACCACTCTTCATCTTGCACTCTGGCTGGGAAGGCCTTCTGTGTGGGATTCTACTGGCCCACAACTCTCCAGGACGCCGTCGAGCTCATCAAGGCTTGGGAGGCATGCAAATTCAATGCCAAGAAGATCCACTAGCCTGCACGAATACTTCAAACCATCCCCCTCTCGTGGCGGCTGGACATCCTGGGACCTTTCCCACGCACGCCAGGGGGCTACCTCTACCACTACATCACCATTGATAAATTCACCAAGTGGGCAGAGGTGGAAGCTGTGCGGACAATTCCGACGCGATGTGCTATCAAATTCATCAAGGGGCCGGTGTGCCACTTTGTCATACCCAACCGCGTCATCACCGACAATGGTGCCCAATTTACCAGTGGCCTCTTCAAGTCATACCGAGAAAGCCTCGACACCCAAATCTGCTATTCCTCCATGGCTCATCCGCGGAGCAATATCCAGGCTGAGCAGACAAAATCTAAGTGATGCGTCCGAAAATGACACATCTTTATCTACGTTTAAACCGTATCTTTGTCATAAAAATGATAGAGGTATCACTCTAGACTTGCCACAAATCACTAATGTGCAATATATTTAAAAATCTCCATGTCATTATTTTTATTGCGGATATTGGACATGAAATTGGAGCTAAAAGGAAGGAAACGATCAGATCAGAAAATCATTTAATTCTGCCCTCAGAGGACACTTAATGACCATAGTACAGTCAGTGACGACCGTACTGCCCACCGTACTACTGTCAGAAAGGACCGTCAGGTCAAACCGACCAAATTTCGCAACAGGACCCAGAGCCAATTCGAGAAGGAAGTAACTCGAAACCCTAGTCCATTCGCTAGAGACCCATATAAGGACAAGAAACAACCCCTAGAAGAGAGCCACACATCATTGCCTCCATTATTCCCGTCACCGCCGCCCTAGAGCCAATCTAGCAATGTTGCTAAGAAGAGCATTGTTGAGAAGTTCATGGGAATCAAGCTTCGTGGCAAGGTCAACCAAAACAAATACAAGACTCATGAACAACATGCTATTATAACCACAAAGTCAGCTTGCCTCACAAACATCCACCGTATTAGTCTCATTAATGGTTTTAATTGGCTTGCAACAATCTTGGCATTCGTTCATTTGTTTTAGGATGTTTCAACTTACCGACGGTTGAAAATGGAATTCTTATGCACACTTGAGCATACCATGGATATCTATCCCAGTAACACTAGGACTGAAGAGAGAGTCCAATTTCAGCTGATGAACAAACCATATGTCTTAAGGATAAACGAGTGCTATAACTGCTTCGGTTTCGTCAGCAGTGATAGACACACTCGTACTAGTAATTATTTGCTTAACCCTCAACCTAGTCATTATTTTAAGATTAGTATTTCATCTAATGCCCGAAGGGAGGCAACACTGAGTGTCATGCTATTCGATATTTATTTTATACTGTTGCTAACACTTTGGAGGCACGCGGAAAATTTACAAGAGTCAATGAGGATGAGATACTCATCCTAGAAAAAGCCGCACAACTTGACACTGATATCACGCCCAGTTTGGGTAAAATGCTTCTTTTCCATCTTTTTCACTAGGCACACCAGAGCTGTTGACCTATCACCTATGGAGGAGTCATCACCGTCCTCGCCAACTCACATGGAATAGACTTGACCAATTTAGCCCAGCTCACCAGCGAGAGGTATGTTGGTTTCACTACACTGAGAGCCACAAGTATGATCTTTAATCACGAAGGAAGATTGTCTATTCGTATATCAGGAATAGGAGAAATATTCTCAGCTCCTATGCCTAACATATTTTCTATCGAGAATGGAATACTTCATTATGTTGTACATGATGAGGAAAGGGAACTTGAGCTCGCAGGAGAAATACCGGAGGACTTCAACGTGGAAGAAGAAGCACATGAGGAGGAGGCGTACATACCACCACAGTACACTACATACCAAGACCTTCATGAGCTCAGAGAACACGTAAATGATATCCACAACCTCGCAACAAATCTCTATAACACCTATTTTTATTTTGCAAACAAATTTTATTCTTGGACTGATATTGTGTACCCTGGAAATTTCCAGCCACTGCCACAATGATCTCCCATGTGCAAACATTTAATCTTGGGGTTGTTATTAACACTTCTATATCAAAAGGTGGTGACAAGTTATCTTTTTTGTTTTCAGTTTTTATTTTGATTTTGTGTTTTCTATCACTTGCATTGGATTAGCATCCAATGATTTGCTTTTAGTTTTCGTTTTCAGTTTTAGTTTGTTTTTCTTTTGTGAAGTTTTCTATAGCTTTACTTTCGTTGCCAATTTTATATTCTTCAGAACCCATCTAGAAAATCAAAAAAAATAATTTTCCGGTTATCTATACTCTTTGGATGTTTCTAGCACCACTTTATTTTGCAGAAGAGTGGTCATTTATGAGTTTCCAAGAAACATATCCTAAGGAAGAGATAAATATTTCGTTGACATGAGGTATGTCTTGTGAATCCCAACTTTTTTGAGTTGCAAGTTTATATGATTAGTATACTAATGACCCACAAGTATAGGGGATCGCAACAGTCTTCGAGGGAAGTAAAACCCAAATTTATTGATTCGACACAAGGGGAGACAAAGAATATTTATTAGCCTTAACAACTGAGTTGTCAATTCAGCTGCACCTAAAAGTAGACTTGATCGCAAAAATTTATCAGTGGTAATAGTTTTATAGCAGTAGTGGAAATAAAATAACAACAGTAGTAAAATAGTAACAGCAGTAGCAATCCCGGAAAACAGCAGTATGGGAAATACCGTAGGCATAGAAGGAATGGATGGACGGGCGTTGCATGGATACCATAGGTCATGTAATAGTCTAACAAGAGCATTGCAGACAACAATAATAAAGCATCAAACATTTAGGAAAACCATAGGCATGTGTTCCAATATAGCCATACGTGCTCGCAATGAGAAACATGCACAACATCTTTTGTCCTACCAGACCATGGCAGCGGGGCCTCTAGGGAAACTACTGGTAATTAAGGTGCTCCTTTTAATAAAGCACCAGAGAAAAGCATTAACACTCCGTGAGCATACGTGATCCTCACATCACAACCATCCCCTCCGGTTGTCCCAATTTCTGTCACTTTGGGGCCTCGGGTTTCGGACAATGACATGTGTAAACAACTTGCAGATATGATCAGGAAACAACATTATACTCATGAAACAATAATATCTTCAGATCTGAGATCATGGCACACTGCCCCTAGTGACAAGAATTAAGCATAACAAGTTGCAACAACGGTAGAAAACACTAACAATGGATACTAGGCACTATGCCCTAACAATCTGGCATTATAACATGATCGATCTCATCCAATCCCTTCCATCCCTCTCAGCCTACAGCAGTGTGTAGGGTTCGTTTCATAGAAAACAAAAAAAATCCTACGCGAGAGACACCCGAAAGGCCAAGATCTAATCTAGGAGATGAAAGCAACAAGCATAGAGCGAGTCTTAAGAATAACATACCCTCGAAGACACAAAGCGTTACGAGATCAAATCTCGTTGTAGGCGTAGTCGTACTCACACCGATCCCGAGAGCGCGAAGATGTCCACCGCAATCCGGCGGTGCCTCCTTGATCGGTCACACGTACGGTTGATGACGACCTCCGTTCCCTTGATCCAGCGGGGAGGCGGAAGTAGAGGATCCCTAGGAATTCCAGCAGCACGACGATGTGGTATGGTGGAGAAAAAATCGTTCAGGCACTACACCAAAACCGGTCTATTGCAATGAACATGGTCGTTGTAACAAGTGCCCTATCGTCGCAATAGGTATGTGTTGCATCGAAATCAGTTTCGTTGGGAAGCGTTGCGAAAAATCGCGTGGTAGTAACCTCTCTCCGTGCAATTAGTTACGTGGCTACAAAATTAACCTGTTGCAACCATTTACTGGGCCAATTGCCACGCGCTTTTCCGTTGCGTCTCGCACCTAACGCAACGTACGTTTTTGGTTGGTACACCTCTAGTGCAAAAAATACCAAAACGTGGCGAGTACCAATGTGGCAACGGCGAGTGTTCCGTTGCGCCTCCTCTTTCGTTGCAAAAGTCGAGTTTATTTTCCACGTCCAATTGTGTGGCAAAAAACTATGGCAACAAACATTATACGCATGGGAACAACGATTTGCCACACACAATCAATCGTGGTAAGATGATTTTGAAATAGTAAATCGCAAAGGCCTTAATATTAGTAGCCAGAAACAAGTGCGACCATTTCAACTATTCGTGGCACCATTCAATATCAACAAATTTTAGTTTCGTGGCGAGATGTAGTATTCGCAACATCCACATTTTTAGTAGCTAGAAACAACTGCGATAATTTCAACTATTCGTGGCGCCATTGTATTTCGACAAATTTTATTTTCGTGGCGATATGTAGTTTTCGCAACGTTCAAATTTTAGTAGCTAGAAACACCTGCGACAATTTCAACTATTCGTTGCGCCATTCTATGTCTACAAATTTTAGTTTCATGGCGAGATGTAGTATTCGCAACATCCGCATTTTAGTAGCTAGAAACAACTGCGACAATTTCAACTATTCTTGGCGCCATTGTATTTCGATAAATTTTATTTTCGTGGCGAGATGTAGTTTTCGCAACGTCCAAATTTTAGTAGCTAGAACACCTGCGAAAATTTCAACTATTCGTTGCGCCATTCTATTTCTACAAATTTTAGTTTCGTGGCGAGAAGTATGGGCATTCTGTATTGCAACAAAGTTAGTTTGGTGGCGCGAATTAGCTATCGCAACGGCCAAATTCTTAGTGGAGAAAAAATATTGCGACGATGTCTCCCTCAGGGTGGTGAGAGTCTATTTCAACAAAACACTTTGTTGTGGCGACTGGGGCTTCACGCAACACTACATTTATCGTGGTAAATTACCTATTGCCACGTTAAAGAAAAAAAATTAAAAAAATAGGGAAACAAAAATGCGGGCATTGAATTAAAATGTTCAAAACCGTACGTAAAATATGTTTATTTACACATAAGCATAGTTCTCATAGCTATTTATAATATATACAAATGAAATTCTCGTACAATATGGGTCAAATCAAGATAAAATCAAACTAAAATATATTGTAGGAATGTGATGTAGCAGTGCAGCTATTTTTTTCCATCAGAAGTTTGATTGCCGTCCTGCAATCTATAGTAAAAAAAAAGAAGTTAAGTTCATGTCCCTAGATAGCACATATCTGTTGTTTGATTAAGTTGTGAGTCTAGTCAGCAACAACACATGCTGAAACATAAGAAGCAGCAGGCTATAGTGTGTGGATGAAGCAAAAACAGTTGTTGTAACTCAACGAAGCCACAACCCATAGTGAAACATAAACTGCAGCAAGTATAAAGGGTGGGTGCAACAACGCTATAGTGTGGGTGAAGCAAAAACAGAATGTATTAGTACCGAATTGTACAAGTTTGTGACTTACAACATGTTTATACATTCGATGAGTGTGTAATATGCTGTGCGGAGGAATTATTTTCTTAGCAGGGCTGTTTGCAAGTGATGTTTGCTGGTTTGACTTCTTAAACGTCTGCAAAAACAAAGTGTACTGTTAGCAACGCAAGTAAACAACTAAATCTTACGAGTTTGCAAGCGTATGACTATCATCACCTGAAGTGTAATCATCTTCTGTTTTTCCATCTGTGCGGCGAACTCTTCAAACTTTGACTGAATCTGTGCGTTAAACTCTGCACGCATGTTTTTTTCAAATTCTTCTCTTGAGTTTCTCTCCAACTCCATCATTTTTCCCTTTCAGCATGCTCTTCCATTTACCTCGCCTCAAGATTTTCTCTCTCCACACGCTCTAAATTAATCTTCTCTTCCATGCTTGCACGTTCATCTAGTAACTTCTGTTCTAAACAAGTGACCTGCTGGGTTAGCTGGGAGTTTAATTTTTGGGTCTCTTCCATAGCACGAGCTTGCTCCTCAACCTGCAACTTAAACCTATGAGAACTACTTTGCACCTTGGCCATGTATCCGAACCCACGAGGCTGCGATGACTTGCAATCAACGATTTCTTTATATGCTTTGTGGAAAATATTGATTCTTTGTTCAGCTGAAAATGGAACATCAGTTTCCTTTGATCTGTTTTCAATCTCTTTACATGTTGTGTCCTGATTACGAAAAAAACTCTCAAATCAGATGAAGAAACATCCAAACAGTAAATATGTTTAGAGTAGCTTCTCAGTCAGTTTACTCACGTAAACATCCTTGTACTCTATGGTAGTCCATGTTTCATTCTTTGTGTGGGTCAGTTTCCAGAGAGCAACACAGTCTGGCTCTTCTCTAGTTTCCGAATTCCCTTGCAAGTAGTGCAACAATTAGATGCTATAAACATTAAAGCACAGTGAACAACGACGCATGCATAGTGAGTAGGCCCATACATTCTCAAAACTGAGTTGAGAGTAGGATTTTCATCCTACTCTGTGTTTTGGCTTCAGCTGCGTACGGTTTTCTGTGTTCTTTTGGCTGAGTTCCTGCTCATTCAGTTATAAAAAACTTGTCAGACAAGCCATTTCATGATAGTATAAAATTCGCAAACAGGGAGTATAGAAATAACCCGGAATTTCGGATCAGTGCCAAAGTACTCGATCAACCATTCCCACTCTTCTTGTTGTAAATTCGTTCAGGGCTTCGCCAAGCGCATGAACATGAGGTGGAGCAGAGGGAGGAGGGAGGTGGAGATGACACCAAGTGTGTGGGGGTGAGGGAGGTCCAACCCCTCTTTATATAGGAGGGGGAGGCAACCAAGAATTTTTTGGTGCCTCCACCTCTCCCCTCATCATGTCGGTGGAGTCTCCACTCAACCCACTCATTCTCTCATCAATTCCCTCTAAACATTCCAAGGGTTTTCTTTAATAAATAAATAAAACAATTTGATTTATTTATTTTACTATTTGTTAATCCTATTAACAAACATTAACACTTACCCCGTTGAACTATTTTTTAATAAAACATTAACATATACCACCTTGAACTATTTCAATATTCCCCGAAACAATTCCGGTGACTATTTCAATATTCCCCGAAACAATTTTGGTGTTGTCCAAACTTTTCACCGATATTCTGTATCCTCTCAAATGCGTCATCGAACCTTAAGTGTGTCACCCTACGGTTCGCGAATAACATAGAAATTATCGAGACACCTCTCCGATCAATAATCAACAGCGGGATCTGGAGATCCGTGATGACTCCTATATATTCAACGATGACTCTCGTGATCGTGTGAACCATCATTGTTGTAACTATTCCCTTTCTCTCGCGATATTTTACTTGTCCGAGATCCGATCATTGGGATCAACCTTACCTAGTTCGATCTCGTTACCGACAAGTACTCTTCTACTCGTTCCGTGATATGACATCCTTGTGACCTAGTCACGTGCTTGCAAGCGGTGTCGATGTGATATCACCGAGAGGTCCCAGAGTATATCTCTCCGTCATTTGGATGGACAAATCCCACTCTTGATCCGTGATCCTGAACTAACACTTTCCGAATACCCAACGTCACCTTTATAGTCACCCTGTTACGGCGTGACGTTTGATGACATCAAAGCACCCTTCCGGTATTAGTGATTGACATGATCTCATGGTCTAAGGAATGAGGTTACTTCGTATGTAAGACATAACAACATAAACTAAATGACTTGATCGTATTGTTATACTTAGTTTGGGTTTATGTTCATCACATCATTCTCCTAATGGCATGACCTCGTTATTAACAACATCCAATGTTCATGATCAGGAAACCCTTATAATCGGTCAATCAACGAGCTAGTTAAAAGAGAGGATTTACTAGGAACCATTGTTTGCCTATTAAACACACATGTATCAACATTTACGGTTAATACAATTCTATCATGAGAAATAAACATTTATCATAAACAAGGAATAAGATAATAACCACTTTATTATTGCCTCTCGGGCATATTCCCTTCAGCCTCCCACTTGCACTAGAGTCGATAATCTAGTTTGTAAGCACTTAACATATATGGCTTACCAGTGTTATTACCATGCTTCACATGTGGTAAACATCATCAAAAAGATCTGAAATGTTCAGGTCCTATTGTATTTGCATGTTCTTTGCGTCTACACGCATCACTCATTCTCTAATGAGATGTCTTTGTATATATTTGGTCAACCGGTGAGACCATAATTCCTAAGCTTAAACCAATGTAACTAACATTGTGAAAATGTAGCTTCATAGTGTCAGCATTCTTGGAAATTCACCAAGTTCAACTCAACGATATACCATGGAACTTTCTTCCAGCCTATTGTTCTACCTTTCATCACATGTTTTAATTGAGATAAAATTACTTGAATAAATGACAAGACTATTAGAGTAACATACTAGAACTAATATTTTATCATTACTACATAGGAAAACATATCCTTAGAATTTATAAAATGACCCACGGATCTCTCCTTCTGTTGTCTAATCATCATATGAATTATCCCGCTATAACATTCTATAGCACATGACTCATCTGGTTGTGTACATAGCATGCAACACATGACTTAGAAATCTTAATTTCAGTTATGCTCATCATGTGTCAAAACACTTGAATCTTGCTCAATTCTTTTCCATGTGACAAGAACTCCTTCTTGTCATTTCGATATTGACTTACTTCAATATTTCATCTATGTAATTTGGCTTGAATCATATCAGGCGCTTCAATCCATCTCTTATAGATATCGATGCCCAATATCTCCTAAGCGTTTCATCAATATAAAAATCTTAACCGTGTTAATTTAAAATACATATTTTCCAATCAACCATATGTCATCTACATAATCCATTGGAAATATTTCATAGTTCTCCCACTTAATTTCTTGTAACTTTACAAGCATCTTTATCATTCATGATGGAATCAAACTCTTTTGATAACTTCATTAAGGTAAAGATTCCAACTTCGTTATGCTCACTTCAACCGTTGAAGTTCGCATACCTTTCCAACAACCTTTTTAATTCTACAAAACTCTCAGACTGTGTCAAGTAAACATCCTTGATCAAACTTCCTCAAGAGGAGAGCTGTTTTTGTTATTCAATTGCCATATCATAATATGTTACTTTTGCTAGAACTATCTGCAAAGACTAAAGCATCACTACGGAAGATCAAAATCTTGTAGTAGTAAACTCTTTGAACTTCGTCGAAAACAACTTTTCGATAAGTACAATTTTCAAAGGATGTAAAAATCCATGTCTTTGTCGCTATATAGACCTTTTTTGCTATCGTTAGGCATCATGCCTATCGAAAGGACTACCAAGTCACATACTTGATATTCATACAAGGACACTATGGCTGATATAATGACTCATAGTCAAATTTATGAAGTCAGGGCCCATCATTTGCTTGCTTTATAAGGTCCAGGTCCTTTGTTGTCAAAACAAAACTTTAATCTTAAATCACAAGTTGGTCTAAGTACAAAGTTTTAGGACTTTTGTGGTTCAGTTCGCAAACTCATTCAAAGTATCTACAACACATGTAGTGTCTTCTACTTTGTCAAAATAGCAAACCCTGGAACAACTTCCAGTGCTGCGCTACTCTTGACATGGTAACAAAGATTCTCTAATCTTGTTGAGTTTGTACTGTCCTCCCACTCACTTATTTTGCAAAAACTATTTTCTCGAGAAATCAACCCTTTCTGACAAACAATATTTGTCTTTGGTCGGTGATAGGAGAAATACCCAATGGATTTGTTGGGATAACCTTATAAACATATATGTATCCTATTTTGGTTGTAAACATTTTACACATGCTATGCATACCAAAACTTAAGAAAAAGACAATTCGGGTCATTACCCAAATCATATCTTGTATGGTGTCAATTTCAACGGATCATGATGGCGCTCTTTTCAGTGTAAAAGAGGTTGTCACTAATGTACAAACTAAATAATTATAATGGCATTTTTTCTTTATCTTACCATGTCAAAACAAGGTTTGATTTTGTCTCTCGAACACTCCAAACTAATGTGGGGTTATTCGAGTAATATAAGTTGTAGAACAATTCTGCAACTTCTCAGATGTTTTGCTAAACTTGTAACTCAAACTTTATATGATCCAATCATAAATACTTGATTATCTTGTTATATTGATTTCTTTTACTTCATATTAACAACCATTTGGACCAATTCAAAATGTCAAACTCCGCTCTCTTTAAATAGATATACTCACATATGTACTCAAATCATCGACAGAATTATATGAAGTAAAAAATTAATCCACCACACATGACTACACATAATGGAGTATATACATCAATATGTACAATCTCCATTAAATTAGTCGTCCATTCTACTTTGGCCTATGAATGGAATTCTAGTCATCTTTTGGAAGAGGTCTCACAAGCGTCAATTTATTCAAAACAAAATGACTCCGGAAGTCCATCAATATGGAGTTCCTTCATGTTTTCCTTTCTGATATGAACTAAATTGGTGGTGTCACAATTTAAGTGAAACTCTTTTACGTCTTGCAACGTTTAGCATTTAGTCTTATAGATGTTTACTTTACCAACATGATTTATATTAACATATCCATCAGTTATGGAATATGGTCATAGTTTGAACAATCTCATTTGTTCTCACAAAAGACCAGAACAAAATAAAAACTTATTAAGTTCTTAAAACAAATCTTGAATATTTGGTTCGATACGACAATGAACACAATAACACTTTATTTATGTTTTTGTCATAATCGATTCCACATCTATTACTAGTTCATTATAGGCCCTTGTATTACTTTCATCGCGTTGCTTTGTATGACAACTCATACCAACCAATATGGTATCAAAATACTTTGTTAACTAGTAATACATCTTCATACGTCTCCAACGTATCTATAATTTCTGATTCTCCATGATCATATTATGTTAATTGCTACTTGTTTTCTCCCTTATTTATAGCATTTTTATTCGTTTTCCGGGACTAACCTATTCACAAGATGCCAAGTGCCAGTTCCCTGTTTTATGCTGTTTTTGGTTTCAGAAAAGTTGTTCTGGAAACATTCTCGAAATTGGACCCCACAAAGCCCGAAGTTCCTATTTTCCCCGGAAGCATCCAGAACACCGAAGAGGAGTCGAAGAGGGGCAACAGGGGGCCACACCATAGGGTGGCGCGGCCGCGCCAGCTATGGGTGTGGGCCCCTAGCCTCCACCCCCTTTTCCCTTTTGCTTATTTAATCCCCTCGGATGGAAAACCCTAAGCACCTGATCAAAAATCCCCGAAAAGTTCCACAACCGCCATCACCATCAACCCTAGATCAGAGGGGTTCTGAAGCTGTTTCCGGCACCCTGCCGGATAGGAGATCATCACCGGAGGCTTGTACATCACCATGCCTGCCTCCGGAGTGATGCGTGTGTAGTTCATCCTTGGACTACGTGTTCGTGGTTATAGCTAGATGGTTGCCTTCTCCTCATATGCCTCCATGTTTAGATCTCGTGAGCTGCCTATCATGATCGAGATTGATCTTATGTAATTCTATCTGTTGTGTTTGCTTGGATCCGATGAATATTGACCTTATGCCAAGTTGATTATAGTCTTCATTTGCTTATGCTATTTGTGATCTTGCATGCTTTCCGTTGCTAGTGGTTTCTCTGGCCAAGTAGTTGCTAGTGACTCCAATAGGGAGTATTTATGCTCGATAGTGGGTTCATGCCTCCTCACCACCTTGCCCGAGTGACAGAAACGTGAAGGGGGGATGTGTTGTTGCCATTGTGGAGAAAACAGCGGTGAGAGTGCCCGCGTGCATAATCATTGCTTACATTACACACTTTGTTTAATGCAGTTATCTGTTTCTTGAAACTTAATACCTAAGGGGGTTCAGATGATAACCTGTGGGTGGATTATTAGTCATAGATGCAGAAGGATGTTGGTCTATGTATATTGTTGTAATGCCCACACTAAATATCATAGTAATCATCATGTCATATTGTGCACTACGGTGCAACCCTTATTTGTCAATTGCCCAGCTGTAATTTGTTCACCCAACATGCTATATTTTATGGAGATACACCGCTAGTGAAACTATGAACCCCGGTCCATTTTTCCACACTGTTAAACAAACCACAACTATTTCCTGCTTTCTTTACTTACTGCAAGCATACATCATTTTCCACACTACACGTCTAATCTTTGTTTTTAGCAAGACCGGTGAGATTGACAACCTCACTGTATTGTTGGGACAAAGTATTTTGGTTGTGTTGTGTGCAGGTTCCACGTTGTTCCTGACACCGGTGAAGCGCCAGCACCACCGTTAGTGGCATCAACCTTCCTGAGATCCTCTTCCTCCTACTGGATTGATAACCTTGGTTCTTAACTGAGGGAAATTCTTGCCACTTGCTCATCACACATTCCTCTTGGGGTTTCCAGCACACCATCAAAGGGCATCACATCTATAACTTGTATATCAAGCATATACACCTGAGCTAGACTTTTCTAGGTATCTTCTTTTTCTGCCATATATCTTTTTGTAATTATATTTTCAATATTCCCTTTCCTTTATAGAAGAATCATTCAACATCAAACAATGCTAGTCGTACTAGCACATTTTCCTTGGCGTGTTAGGTATATACTATCACCCATTGAGTCATACTTTAAGTTTGATTGTTCTACTAATATTACAATATTAATAGTATTCTTCCAGATTCCACTCTTAGCAATCTCCAAGCAAGGTAAACGATTTTTACCCATACTTTTAATCCATCCCATCATAACAATTTTATGATTAAGCTACTATAGCTCGAGGGAAGGAATTTAGAGGATAATTTTTAGCGCCCAACTTTTTGGAAGATTCCAAGGCCTAGAATCTTCAATCATTGCATATATTCAAATAGTATAAGCATGCATGGTTACGCTAAATTATACTCGGTCATGTTGTGACAAATAAGTTTCTAGATATCAATATATCTTTCACTTGATTGTTTCTGAAAACAATTATTTTCAGTTCCTAAATCACCTTGATCAACAAAACATTCTTTTGAAGATAAAGTAATATGGAAGCAACCATGACTCTGGATTCTAAGTAGGAATTATTTGCTCTCTAGATCAATCCATCGTTAATCATATGAAGCTAGGTAAGAAATACGAAAAATCTACAATAGGACTCAATTTTAAATTTCACTAATAAAGTACCAATCTTAAATGGTTTTTACCAGATCATAACAGTTATATCTCAATTAACAATCTAAGTGTAAGGTATTTTGTGGATGCCAATGAATACTAAAATTTGTGCAAATTCACTTTGATTGGTTGTTCATGATAAATAAGTTCAAGTTAATTCAAAATTATGCCATGAACTCCCACTCAAAAACAACATCCCTCTTAGCCGTCTTTAGTGATTACACGAACCAAATTCACCACACCAAAAACGATCATCACGTGATATGGTGTAGCTTCAAAGGCGAACATCGACATGTTGATCATATCATCCATATGACTCATGCTTTACCTTTCGGTTACGTGTTCCGAGGCCATGTTTGTACATGCTAGGATCACCAAGTAGAACCGTAGTATTGCGTGTGTTTCGAGGCCATGTATGTACATGCTAGGCTTAAATACACCCGTTCTATGCGAACGTTGAGTCTATCACACCCGATCATCACGTGGTGTCTCAAAACGACGAACTTTCTTAACGGTGCATACTAAGGAAGAACACATTATTATCTTGATATTAAATGAGAGGGATCATCTTATAGTGCTACTGTCGCTATCTAAGAAAAATAAGATTCATAAAAAAGGATTAACATCACATGTATGGATAGTGTGATATGATATGGTCCTTCTTGCACTTGATCTCTATCTTGTGCATCACGGTATGATCTCCATCATTTCATCGGCGTGGCACCAAGGTCGATGGCACCTCCATCTTGTTTTTCCATCAATAATAAGACAACCATATGGTTCCCTCGTGTATATCAATAATTTACAAAAGAGATCATCTCGTAATCAAATTTGTAACATTGATCATATCACATCACATGCCCGGAAAAAACTAGTTAGACGCCTCTAATTTATTTTTGAATATTCTACGTGGCTTAGGAATTTCGAACATATAACCGTTCATACCTACGAACATCAACCACAACATTGACCCTTCTTAGATTAGATCTTAACTATAGTTGGAGAAACGGACACCCCCTCAGCCACAAGTGAGACAGGTCTCACGTACATAGTACATGTAAAGTTTCTGTAGGGCAGCTTCATCCAACTATGCCACTAACATCATAAAATACTCAAGGAGGCAATAACATGATCATCAACACCCACATACACCTATGTGTTCTACCCGTGCAAAACATCTATGCATAAACCTGGCTCTGATACTACTGTAGGGTTCGTTGCATAGATAACAAAAAAATTCCTACGCGAGAGACACCCGAAAGGCCAAGATCTAATCTAGGAGATGAAAGCAACGGGCATAGAGAGAGTCTTAAGAAGAACATACCCTCAAAGACACAAAGCGTTACGAGATCAAATCTCGTTGTTGGCATAGTCGTACTCACACCTATCCCGAGAGCGAGAAGATGTGCACCGCAATCCGGCGGTGCCTCCGTGATCGGTCACACGTACGGTTGATGACGACCTCCGTTCCCTCGATCCAGCGGGGAGGCGTAAGTAGAGGATCCCTCGGAATTCTAGCAGCACGACTGCGTGGTGTGGTGGAGAAAAATTCGTTCAGGGCTTCGCCAAGCGCATGAACATGAGGTGGAGCAGCGGGAGGAGGGAGGTGGAGATGACACCAAGTGTGTGGGGGAGAGGGAGGTCCAACCCCTCTTTATATAGGAGGGGGAGGCAGCCACGAATTTTTGGTGCCTCCACTTCTCCCCTCATCATGTGGGTGGAGTCTCCACTCAACCCACTCATTCTCTCATCAATTCCCACTAAAAATTCCAAGGGTTTTCTTTAATAAATAAATAAAACAATTTGATTTATTTACTTTAATATTTGTTAATCCTATTAACAAACATTAACACTTACCCCGTTGAACTATTTGTTAATAAAACATTAACATATACCACCTTGAACTATTTCATTATTCCCCGAAAAAATTCCGGTGACTATTTCAATATTCCCCGAAACAATTTTGGTGTTGTCCAAACTTTTCACCGATATTTCGTAACCTCTCAAATGCGTCATCGAACCTTAAGTGTGTCACCCTACGGTTCACGAATAACATAGAAATGATCGAGACACCTCTCTGATCAATAATCAACAGCGGGATCTGGAGATCCGTGATGACTCCTATATATTCAACAATGACTCTCGTGATCGTGTGAACCATCAACGTCGTAACTATTCCCTTTCTCTCGCGATATTTTACTTGTCCGAGATTCGATCATTGGTATCAACCATACCTAGTTCGATCTCGTTACCGACAAGTACTCTATTACTCGTTCTGTGATATGACATCCTTGTGACCTAGTCACGTGCTTGCAAGCGATGTCGGTGTGATATCACCGAGAGGGCCCAGAGTATATCTCTCCGTCATTTGGATGGACAAATCCCACTCTTGATCCATGAGCCTCAACTAACACTTTCCGAATACCCAACGACACCTTTATAGTCACCCTGTTACGGCGTAACGTTTGATGACATCAAAGCACCCTTCCGGTATTAGTGATTGACATGATCTCATGGTCTAAGGAATGAGGTTACTTCGTATGTAATACATAACAACATAAACTAAATGACTTGATCGTATGGTTATACTTATTTTGGGTTTATGTTCATCACATCATTCTCCTAATGATATGACCTTGTTATTAACAACATCCAATGTTCATGATCAGGACCTTGATCATCGGTTAATCAACGAGCTAGTTAAAAGAGAGGCTTTACTAGGAACCATTGTTTGTTTATTAAACATACATGTATCAATGTTTCCGGTAAATACAATTCTAGCATGATAAATAAACATTTATCATAAACAAGGAATAAGATAATAACCACTTTATTATTGCCTCACGGGCATATTCCCTTCATGGTGTTTACTCACACATGGATGGGGGAAACATGGATGGTTGATGGAGAAGAGGTGGCGGTGCCGATGGCGATGATCTCCTTTAAATCCCCGTCCCGGCAGGGCGCCAGAATAGGAACTTCTGATCCCCGAATCGATGTTCAGGGTGGCGGTGGCGCTCTGTTTTGTTTCTGTGGAATATGACAAAACCCCTTGTGTTTTAGGTTTTTTAGGCATATGTAGTCGAAAGGGGAATCCGAGGGGGTCCAGGGGTGGCCCACACCACTAGGCGGCGCGGCCAAGGGGGACGAGGGTTGGTGTGGCCCCCTCCTGTCTCCTCTCCTGGCCCCCTTCTGGCTCCCGGGGTCTTCTGGTGTTTAGGACCAATGGGATCTTTTCTGGGCATTTTCCCGAAAGTTGATTTTTGTGCACAAAAATGGGACACCAAGGTAATTCTGCTGAAAACAGAGTTTGTCTGTGTTGGTGGTATCCAAAACTCACAAGTTTAGAGGAAAACAATAAGAAAAGTGTTCGGAAAAGGAGATACGTTTTGGACGTATCAACTCCCCCCAAGCTTAGCTTATTTCTTGTCCTCAAGCAATTCAGTGACATCTGAGTGCGATAAAAGACTTTTATGAACACATTCGTTTCATATGATGTAAATATACTCACTAGATAATCAAGTGCTGAGGAAATTCATAATTAGATGTATGGAAAATAAAAGTCACCCATCGGTTATGCAAACCATGAAGAGATGCCATCAAACTAATAATAGACAACATGAAGTATTTCAATCTACAAGATTGTAGTGCTCATAATAGGGTATGATAAAGTGTACTCGCTTGCCCTTAATAGTGGAGCAAAAACTAAATGCCAGGGCACCTCTGAAGTTCAAATGAAGACGCCCGGGCACCTCTGAAGTTCAAATGAAGACAAGAAATATTGATATCAAAGATACAAGCATCAAATTTATACCACTATCAACCGTGTTTTGGGACAAGCACATTGCACTAAGAATAACAGCCATGCTCTCAAGAAGGTGCATAAAGAGAGAAGGTGAGGACTCAACATAAAAATAAAAGAAGGGCCCTTCGCAGAGGGAAGCAGGGATTAACTCATGTGCTAGAGCTTTTTATTTTATTAAACAGAGGTATTGAAAACATTTTTGAGAGAGGTGTATGCTTATGTCAATGAATGGTAAACAGACAATACAATACGTCACAAGACAACTAGACTTCACAAGAGAGGCTCCCATAGAAGGACACATCTAGGTAGAAGGTCATCCCTCTTTCTCTTTTTTTTACACAATTATGCTTTGACTGATAAATCAGGGGAAAAAAGAGTGAAGAGAATTTGTTGTATTAATTTGGGGCTGGGCACCCCGATGTCGGCTCTTCTATCATTGGATAAGCGGATGAAGCCACTAGTCCAGGGTGTGAAATCCAATCAACAGTGAGATACAGATTCTCTATTTACATCCTCATTAGCTAAAACAGCGGCACTAAAGAAGCAAACAAAGCAAAACAACACAAATATTTTTGGCCTTTTTGTGTTTTGGAAAACAAGAAAAAAACAATAAAACAAAGAGAAACGAAAGAAGCGAAAGAAAACGAAAACAAACGAAAGAAACGAAAATATGGATATACAAAGAACCGACCGAACATGATATATAAATGAGTGTGATGTCGGTATACCTCCCCCCAAGCTTAGGCTTTTGGGCTAAGTATAGATCATCCCCAAGGGGACCAGGAGGTGGCGCCCCCGTAGTATGCTGAGGAGGAACCCTCCTCCTGATATGTGCTCGAGGACGCGCCGGTGTACTACGTGTTGTGGTCCTCGGGAGGCGCGTCTCGCCTCTCCTGCTTCCTGTAAAACTCCGTAGTGCTCAAATGCTCGTCTACCTCCTCCTTGGAGCGCGACCATGGTGACCTGTCAATCTTAAACAAAACAGGCTGCGGCAAAATAACTTTCCGCTCATCTCCATCCATATATAAAAATCTATATACTAAGCGAACAACAATAGAGTTAGCAGTGACAAACTGATGAGACTTCATGGCAGCAAGGTTGAGTCTATAGTGAGCAATCAATTCATCATCAGGAGCAATTGAAAATTCTAGAGCAGTTCTATACGTGTAGCAATAATGCCCCCAAAAATAGGCCCCTTAGCAGGAAGGCGGCGTGCAACAAGTGCACCAAGGTTGTACTTCTTGCTACGGTTAAGCGCAACATCAATGAAAGCAAGGTGGTAACCAGAAATGTTGCTAGTGTTCTCCCTACCAAGGATACTAGTATCAATGTAGTAAGTAAAATATCTAAGAGCGGGAAGTTGAATATTCCTTATCTTCCCATGCTGGGATGAACGACCATCATCGTTGGTGATTTCTCGGTAAAGAGCCATGAGATCCGCGGGTTTATCCTGAATCCTGCACGTTGTCCCTGTAGCGTTGGTACCTACAATGGCACAAAAGAACTACTATATAACTTGAAGGCAATAGATGGACCAAAATGTGTGTTCTGAAATTTAAAACTCTCAACAAAAGTTTTTGTGAGAGAGGGATACTGAGGGCTTTCATCCTCCATATAGTTGGTTAGAACAACTCTTTCAATAAGCATAAGAAAGTCATCTAATAGACCTGCACTTCTTAGAAATATAATACAAGGAAAGCTATATGGATTAGCGATACCATCACCTCCTGCATCGTCAATACTAGGTGAAATAAGGTCTTCATTGTATGATGGCCTCACTGAAGTGCATGAGCATGAGGGACTTGTCCTCCTAGGAGCATCACTTCTAAATATCTCTCCAAAATTATGACTATCCATCTCTGAAATTTTTCAACAATCATCACAACAATTAATTTCAAGCAACTATAAGGTGGAAACTACCATAGGGACTTATAGGAGAGTTAAAGATGCATCAAAACTACATTATTTATACTCAAATCAAGCATGTAAACTCACATAAGTTGTCGCCTACAGAACCAAAATACTCAAGAAATACTCCACTAAACAAAATTCTACTTGGATAATCGGAGGAGTCACATACCAGAGAGCAAATGCACCAAATTTAAGCACAAATGATGGGCTGAGCAAAGAGATCGAGAAATCTCGAGGAAGAACAGCCAGAACTCGGGTTCCAGGAAATGTGTTGAGTTTGGGAGGTGAGAGAGGGAACTTTGCAGGTGAGAGAGTTAGTGGGGGGGGGCAGGGGGGCCCACATCATGTGTTGGCGCCACCAGGGGCTGGCCGCGCCACCCCATGGTGTACCTGACTGGTGGGTCCCCCTAGGGTCTCCCATGTGGCTTTCCGCCTAATTTTTGGCGTAAAAATTTATGATAATTTTTCTGAAATTTTTTGAGAAACTTTATTTTAGAGGTATTTCCAGAATTTTAATAATTAATAAAAATCAGAAAAACAAAAGTGAAAAGGTGGAAAACAAAACTAAAACCAGCACTACCGAGGTTCTATGACACTCTAATGGAAAAATATCCAAAGAAAACAAAGGTGGTAGTGGTGAAGACAAGAGTATGGGTGGTGAAAACATGCATAACCACAGTAATCAAGGTGAAAACATGAATATGGATGATGGAAAACATGATTGTACTCAAGTAGCAATGTGATAACAGAAGTAAATATGGTTAAACCATAATGGGGAAGGTAAAAATATTGTCCCCTTCATAAAAAAATCATTTTGTTAACAAGGGTGATCAATTCTTGTTACCAGAACAATTTTCATAGGAAGCAAAACTTTGCTAATCAATACACAATTATGTTACCTCAACCTTGATAGACATAGTCCCAATCATAATAATTTCATATTATTTTGGTGGTACTGGAAGTTTGCTTTTCAAGTTTAGCTACAGGTTCTTCTTTATCAGAAGCATCACTTCTATCATTACCACTTTCAGTTTCAGCATCAGAAGTAGATATACTATTAGGATCTTTAGTAGGTTCAGGAGATTCTACAGCATTTTGATGTCTCTTCTTCTTTTTCTTAGAAGGAGAACTATTGTTTTTAGGTTGCTGAGAATCTTGTTCAATTCTTTTAGGATGTCCTTCAGGATACAAGGGGTCCTGAGTAGAAACACCACTTCTAGTAATTATTTCACAAACATGTTTATCTCTAGAAACATTAGCTAGCATGTCTTTTTGCACTTTAGTAAGTTGATCAATTTGAGTTTGAACCATTTGAAAATGTTTAACAAGCATTTTAACATCATTAGAGGTTCTTTCAATAATACCATGCAAATTATCAATAGCTCTAGAGTTTTCCATAAGGTGATTTTGCACTCTCATATTAAAGTTCTCTTGCTTAACAACATAATTATCAAATTCATCTAAGCATTGATCAGGTGGTTTAGAATAAAGAACATCTCTATTATCAAAGTATTGGAGAGAGTGTACCTCAATAGTTGATGGATGAGGAATAGGCTTACATAATTCTTCTATAGGAGGTAAATTCTTCACATCTTTAAATTTCATACCCCTCTCTTTAAGAGATTTCTTGTCTTCCTTCATCACTTTATCATTTAATTCAATCATCCCTCTCTTCTTGGGTCTTGGTATTGGTGTAGGCTCTGGTGTAGGTGTAGGCTCAGGTATATTCCAATCATCATGATTTTTGGCTATTTTAGCCATTAATTTCTCAGCTTCTTCTGGAGTTCTTTTCCTGAAAACACAACTAGCACAACTATCCAGGTATGTCCTAGATTCAACAGTTAGTCCATTATAAAATATATCTAGGAGCTCATTTTTAGGTAATGGATATCCATGGCTAGCTCTTATCAAATAACAAAACCTTGTACAAGATTCGGGCAATTTTTCTCCGTCAATTTTCTTAAAGTTAAAGATGTCCTGCACAGCAGCATGTTGGGCACTAGCAGGAAAATATTTTTGGAAGAAAGCATTAACCAAATCCATAGGATCAGTAATACACCCATGTGACAGATTGTTAAACCAAATTTTAGCTTCATCTTTCAATGAGAAAGGGAAGATCTTGGTAACAAAATAAGTACGCAGCATCAAGAGAAATTATAAAGATCATCAGAAAATAAACTACTCAAAGATGAAAGCTCATTCATGTGTTCCATAGCACTTTTACTTTCAGTTCCACAAAAAGGTTCCTTCTCAATAATAGATATATAAGATAAATCTAAAGAGAAATCATAATCCTTGTCTATAATATGTATGGGAGATGTCGCAAACTTAGAATCAAGAGAAGATTTATGTTTCACAGCATGTCTTGCAAGAAGACTCTTAAGAGCACTTGCACCAGTAGTAGCACGAGCTTCTTCAATAAAATCATCATTAAGTTCAATATAGGTTTCATCAAGATCATCAATAAGCTCAGTTGAATTAATAGTTGTACCAATATTTTCAACAGAAATTTCAGCATTTTTAATTCGTTTGGATCTATCGATAGTAGCATCTAGGAAAGGACCTAGAGAACCAGTATCATCAAGCACAATAGAAGCATCATCAAAAGTATCAGAAACATTCTCAGACTCAGTAGAAGTAACAATACGTGTAGCATGTGGTGGAGTAAGAAGCTTACTATTAACAGATGGTGAATCAAGAGCATCAGAGGTGTTCATAGTTGTACCTCTTCTTGTAGTGGATGGTAATATATGAACTTTTCCATCACGAGTCTTCCACATGATGAATGGATTGCAGCAAATAATATCTCGATCAAGTGAGAAAATAAATAAAGCTATGCTGCCCGGCAACGGTGCCAGAAAATAGTCTTGATGACCCACAAGTATAGGAGACCGCAACAGTCTTCGAGGGAAGTAAACCCAAATTTATTGATTCAACACAAGGGGAGCCAAAGAATATTTATTAGCCTTAACAACTGAGTTTTCAATTCAGCTGCACCTGAAAGTAGACTTGCTCGCAACAATTTATCAGTGGTAATAGTTTATACCAGAAGTGGAAATAAAATAACAGCAGTAGTAAAATAGTAACAACAGCAGCAATCGAGGAAAACAACAGTATGGGAAATACCATAGGCATAGAGGGAATGGATGGACGGGTGTTGCATGGATAACATAGGTCATGTAATAGTCTAACACGACCATTGCAGAGAATAATAATAAAGCATCAAACATTTAGGCAAACCATATGCATGTGTTCCAATATAGTCATATGTGCTCGCTATGAGAAACTTGCACAACATCTTTTGTCCTACCAGCCCGTGGCAGCGGGGCCTGTAGGGAAACTACTGGTAATTAAGGTGCTCCTTTTAATAAAGCACCGGAGCAAAGCATTAACACTCAGTGAACACACGTGATCCTCACATCAAAACCATCCCCTCTGGTTGTCCCAATTTCTCTCACTTTGGGACCTCGGGTTCCAAACAATGACATGTGTAAACAACTTACAGATATGATCAAGAAACAACATTATACTCATGAAACAATAACGTGTTCAGATCTGAGATCATGGCACTCGGGCCCTAGTGACAAGCATTAAGCATAAGAAGTTGTAACAACGGTAGAAAACACTAACAATGGATACTAGGCACTATGCCCTAACAATCTGGCATTATTAGATGATCAATCTCATCCAATCCCTTCCATCCCTCTCAGCCTATAGTGGTGTTTACTCACACATGTACGGGGGAAACATGGATGATTGATGGAGAAGAGGTGGCAGTGTTGATGGCGATGATCTCCTTCAAATCGCCGTCCCGGCAGGGCGCCAGAACATGAACTTCTAATCCCGGAATCGAGGTTCGGGGTGGTGGCGGTTCTCTGTTGTGTTTCTATGGAATATGACGAACCTCCTCGGTTTTTAGGTTTTCGGGGCATATTTAATCGAAAGGGGAATCCGAGGGGGTCCAGGGGTGGCCCAGACCACTAGGCGGCGTGGCCAAGCGGGGCGTCGGGGGGGGGGGGTGGCCCCCTCCTGGCTCCTCTCCTAGCCCCCTTATGGCTCCCGGGTCTTCTGGTGTTTTAGGACCAACGGGATCTTTTCTGGGCATTTTCCCGAAAGTTGATTTTTCTGCACAAAAACGAGACACCAAGGTAATTCTGCTGAAAAAAGCGTTAGTCCATGTTAGTGGTATCCAAAACTCACAAGTTTAGAGGAAAACAATAAGAAAAGTGTTCGGAAAAGGAGATACTCTTTGGACGTATCATATACCATCAAATTATTGTATGCATCTGGGATAACAAGTCTTGATAGATAGATTAATAATCTTATTCACATGATTATTTGTTATTGTTACTCTTATTCTATTTTCCTGTAGTGAACCATGTCTTGCCAGAGTACCAAATTATACAAATTAAAATTAACAAGAAAAGTCTCTTAGACTTGGGTGATGTAATCGTAGTGTTTGAAGAGTCTAATGCGAGAAGTACTCAACCCCATGTATCAAATGTTAATTGTCTCGAATATTGCCTTTGAAGAGATTTCTCTGATAGAATATATGCCTAGCGGTAAGTGAGACTCATGTCAAAAAAAAATCCGTGTTAATCACCATAGTAGATATTGCTTTACACATGTCTCTACACGTTGTTGCACCCATGGGATGCTGACAACTTCGCTGGCCTATGAACGATCTACCAGAGTTAATCTCAGATATTGGCTATGAGTTGGTATAAATACTCATAATAGAAATGTTATAGTGGGAAAAATTATAGTACTCTCGTGGGAATCATGCACTTAAGCAGACTGGACACTCCTCTAACTCTTGAGCAATCAAATACCCGAGGGAAACCTCTAATACCCAAGTCATGAGTGTATTAAGTTGTGACAATTTTTTACAGCACGGTTTTGTGTTCATACAATTGGTCAAACATATACAATTCTTTTTGAATGGTCTGATTACTATTAAGTTACTATTCTTGATAATCAATAAAAAAAAAGTGCATTATAGATCCATTTACTTTATTTCATTGGGAGTCAATGAACTACGCTCAAGTTATGCTTATTTGAACATTGGTCTCACACTCTTATTATGATAAATTTAATCCTTCTAAATTTCCCTTGGCAGGCTTGTGTTCTATACAAGAAGTAGAATAATTGTTGCTTCACCAAATCTCTCTGTTAATATGATCTTTATTTTATTTGTCTTGGCTTACCAAAACTGCTATGATACTTTGTTGTTACACTATTTATATTAAGCTTTTAGCTGAAGGAAGTGTGAGCCACCAGACAACCAATTGTAAGTGAACTAAAATTCTTGTTATTTTGGTTTAAACATCTAGTTCCTTATAATATTTTTTACTTCCTCAGGACGATCAAGGTTTAAGCTTGGGGATGTTGATGCGTCCTAAAATGACACATCTTTATCTATGTTTTAACCATATCTTTTTTTTGAATATTGACTGCAGGGCTTGCACCCCGTAGTATTTTATTAAAGAACCAGAACAGGGTTTAAAGAATGTACAGGATATTTACATAAGAAAAAGAATGAAATCAAGGCAGATTTTCAATCCATATTGACCACTGTTGAGCTACCTTGGAGCCTAACCTATGCCAATGCATGGTGGCCTACTGGACAAAACCTCTCTTCCAACTAGCATAATATGGCTGCACATTCCTGAAAATAGATTCATTCCTTTGTTTCCAAATATGCCAAGCAGCCAAAATAACCACCTTAGAGAAGAAAGGGTGAAAGAATTTCATTCTAGTCGTGAAGAAAATCTTCTCAAAGGAGTCTCCAGGCTCCCATTGAATTTGCAGGTAATTCCAAACCCTCACACTCAAGTTATAGTGGAAGAACAAATGCTGGCAATCTTCAGTTCTTCTTGTTGGGCATAACTCAGAGACCAAACTATCAGTAACATTCCAATGCCTTCTATGAAGCATATCATTTGTATTCAGTCTGTCACTTACCAGTAACCAAGCAAAGACCTTAACCTTGAGCACAACCTTGCTCTTCCAAATACAGGCAAAATGGGACTAGCTCTCACCTCCTTAAAACAATTCTTATAAAACATGTTGGAAGTGTAAATTCCATACTTCCAGATGGTACTACATATATCCTTCTCACCAGGCTGCAAAACCACAGGTAATAAATCCTTGTGAAATAACACAATTTCCTCAAAGGCCTGTTGTTATAAGGGAAGATGAAATAAAGTTGTTTTATCCTGGGTAAGCATCACATCCTTCACTGAGAGATTGTCATCCATAGAAAAAGAAAACAACCTAGGATATTCCTCCTGAATCACTCTGCCATGCCAAGAATCAGTCCAAAACAAAGCAGTATCACCTTCATTCACCTCTATAGAGCAAAGGTCTCTATATTTCGGCACCAATTTCATAGTATCCCTCCACCAAAATGATCCACAAAGATTGGAAACCTGAGGGATCCCCTCAGGATAATAAGACCAACATAACTTTACCCAAGGAAAATCCTGCTTATTAAAGATTTTGTGGAGATTTTTCATCAACAAACCCTCATTCCGCTTGGACAGATCCTTAATCCCCAAACCTCCACTCTCCTTAGGCCTACAAATGAGATCCCATGCAGCAAGAGACTAGATCCCTATCTAAGACCCACCTTTTCTCCACAAACATTGCCTCGGGATCCTCTTAATCATTTTAATAATCCCAACTAGCAATTGCAAGGAGCATACGAAATAAACTGGCATTAAAGACATGCAAGAATAAATTAATTGCAGTCTTCCCCCATAGGCTAGAAAGGAAGAGCTAGCAGTTAACTTTCTCTCAATTCTATCCACCAGTGGCATCAAATCCACCATCTGAGGCCTGGAAGTGCCCAATGGCAACCCAAGATAAGTGAAAGGAAAAGTTCCCATAGAGCATCCAAACTCAGCAGCTAGAGTGTTGACCTCTTCCATTGAAATATTAATAGGTAACATGCATGACTTAGAGAAATTTATAGATAAACTAGTGGAGATGGAGAAGTCATGCAAAGCCTTCTTAAGTACTTGAAGTTGATTGCTATTTGCTTGCATAACCAAAATAGTATCATCAGCATATTGTACCACAGCAAAATCACTACGTGGTATATCAATTGGCAAGCTAATTAACCCTTTTTGAAGAAGGTCATTGATCACATACTAGAGCAATTCAGCTCCCAGCACAAACAACAAAGGAGATAAAAGATCCCCTTGTCTAACACCCTTTCTGCATTTGAAATTTCTACCTGGCACCCCATTAAGCAACACAGAGGAAGTTCTCGATTTAACCCAAGCAATAAAGATCTCAGGAAATCCTAACTTTCTCAACATCAGAAAAATAGCTTCATACTCAATAGAATCAAAAGATTTTTTGAAATCCAATTTCAGCACCACCACTCTCCTTTTTTAGGCCTTACACTAATGCAAGTACTCAAAATACTATGCCATTCGGTCATGAATTGAATTCCCCTTGATAAATCCATACTGATTTTGATGGATGCAACTGATGATCTTAGATTGCAATCTATCAGCCAAAAGCTTAGTGAGAAACTTAAGAACAATATTAGTCAAAGATATTGGTCTAAAATCAGAAATTTGCACTAGAGATGGCTTGTTTGGAACAAGGGTAATAAAAGATGTGTTTAGGTTCTCCAGAGAAACCGATTGATTAAAGAAATCTTGAGCTAAATTATAAAAATCACCCTTGATAATTTCCCAGCATTTTTTCATGAACATTAAATTAAAACCATCAGGCCCAGGAGCCTTATCTACTAGCATTTTTTTGGCAACATTGTCCATTTCCTCTGGCAATAAAGGGGCACCCAGAATATCGAAATCAGGCACAGGTTGCACTAAAGAATCAATATTAAACCTCATTGATATGCCCTTAGAGGCACCCATTTTATCTTTAAAGCAAGACCATGCAACATCAGCCATTTGATCATGATCAGTCATAGTGTGCCCATCAAACAATTACAGGCTAGAAATTGATTTTTTTCCTAAAACTTTCTGTTTCCATTGCATGAAATAAATTTGGTATTCTCCTCGCCAACTTTATCCATCCAATAGTACATATTTTCTTCCAATACTGGTGTTGAGCTTTAAGCAACCTTTGATAATGAATCTTGAAAACATTCCTGAAATTTCTTTCCGGCACAGACAAAAGCCTGACTTCCTCCAGGTTAGCGAAAAACAAGATCACAATATCACACTTATGAATCAGCATATTTAAATTGGACAGATATGTTTCCACTTCTTAAGCTAATTCCTTAATGGCTTCATCTTTTCCACCAGCACAGCCGCACTAGAACCAGTCCTAGTTGGCTTGCTCCACACCATTTTAACACAATCATAAAAACCAGGTTGTTGCACCCAAAAATTCTCAAACCTAAAAAGATGAGCTTTAGGAACAGTGTCAATGTGAACAACACAAGGGACATAATTAGATGTGGGTCTAGCCATGGGATGGACCAGAGTGTTGGGATACACTATGATCCAACTAGAACAAGTAAAAAACTAGTCCAGCTGCTGTAAAAGAGGTACATGTTGCATATTAGACCAGGTGAAAGATCTTTCCTTGATCGGTAGTTCCAGCAAACCCAAGTGACCAATAATTTCATTAAAAGTCATCATATCATTTAAGCATCCACTAGGAAGTTTTCTATTCTATTGAGATCTAATAAAATTAAAATCTCCCAAGAATAGCCACAATTCATTGTCGGGAAAATTCAGATTATAAAGCCATTGCACAAACTGATCCCTCAACACTCCTTGACAAGGACCATACATAACCATCAGGGTCCACTGTTCAGCAGTCTGAGTGGACTTAAAATTAATGATAAGACCAAAAAAATTACATTCAACCAGAGTGCTCGTAAAAATGTTGGACTTCCATAAAACCAAAATACTCCCATAAGCTCCCACACAAGAAGAGAACGCAAAATTGTCAAATTGTTTGGGGCATCAATTTTTAATAAATTTCCTGTCAAAGGACTCTTTTTTGGTTTCTTGCGCACAAGCCACTAAACAACCACTCTCCACAATCTTATTATAAAGTGCCAATTTCTTATCATTGGAATTTAATCCCCTTATGTTCCAGCATAGAACCTTCCATATAAGATAATTAATATTATAATACATAAAAACAAAGGGGAAATCCAAGTAAAACTAGATGGCATAGCCAACTAGCACAACACCACAATAAAGTAGCCACATTACAACTGACAACAATATTCCAGCATAATAAGTTCCTCAAAATCCCAAAAGAAAACCTAATATAATGAATTTATAAAGGAGCACATCCACTCCATAATATAAAGAAGGCCTTATTCGTCATCAAGAACCCTTGCAGAAGAAGATGTGTCCTGGTCAGCTGTAAGCTTCTTAGCAGTAATGTCCTGGCTTGGAATCTCCAACATCTATCCAATCTGCTGCAAGGTAGGCACTGGAATATGAGGAACTTGAGCTTGTCTCCCAATATCCTCGACAGCAGGGGCATCCTCCAGAGACTCCTTAGCAGGCTCGGCTACCTCCTTCTTGGACTTCTTCCTCCTCTTTATCACCAAGCACTCCACGGGCTCATGCCTAAAACCATCCATCTTGGCCTTGCTCCTAGTGCACCTAACAAACTAAGGATCCAGAACCGGGGGGCCTTCTTCTTCCTTGATTTAACAACTGTAGATTTCTCAGCAGAAAAATAAACCAAAGGAGACAGCAGGAAAGAACTGTCAGAAGCCTCAGGTTCCTCTACAGAAACAGGACCAGCAGAAAAGAACTTCCTCATATCTTGAGCTAGAGGGGCTTCCACAATAGACAGGGGCGACTTAAAGGTGGGCTTAAAAGCATCAGCCCAAGACCTCTTAAGCGGCCAAAAGCAATTGGAGGGATGGCTTCCTTGGGGCCCAACAGATTGAAAATTTTCCTTCCCGCCCCAATACCAGTAATTAACTCCAGGATAGGCTCAGGAACAATAACTGAAAAAACCTGCTGAACTTGATCCACCTCCATATTGGCATGCTGTGGAGGGACAAAAGACACAATTGCCAACTGATTATTTTCAATATGCTCCTGCACCTCCATGTACTACTCAGGCCCCTCGGCTTGGACCACATTCATGGAGTCCACCGAAGCACCAGAGAAATGAGCAGAGATAGAAGCCTGCCCCCGAACCTCCTGTTGCCACTAACCTTCATTTCCCTCCATACCCATGTTGTCCCCAACATTAGCTCCAGGCGAAACACCCCATGGATCATCATCATGATGTGCCGGTGGGGGCACCCAAGCATCGGGAATTGGGACTAACGGCGGCCCAAATTCTGGATGTGGGTTCCCATTGTTAGGATCAGGGGACTCGTCACCAGGAATGAGATCCGCCTGCTCACTATTCAGGATGAAAACAGGAACAGTCCAGGAGACAACATTTTCCCCAAATCTATGTTTCTCTCGAACAACAATCGGTCGAGCAATATCCCTCGCACCACCATAAGCCACCTTGATCAAAGTGCACACTGGGGAGGGGTCTTCCCTCAACCAGGACCTCATCTTCCCAAATTTGGACACAAGTTCATGAAGAAATTCATCCGCAAGATAATCCATGGGTAGGTTGAACAACATAATCCAACCAAGACTCGTGTACATAGTTTCTCGAAAATTTTCCCCCTCATCATGCTTAGCAAAAGAAAAAAATCCTTCCATTGCCAGAGGGGATTGCAGCAGATTCAATAAGCAGATCCCTATGAATATGGTCCTCCAAACGGTACAGACCCAACCCCACCGCGCTCTCAGAGAAGCTGATTCCTTGCCAATGATAGTGGTCGAAGCTATGCTCTGCAATCTTCTGAAGAAGACCATCAATCTCTTCAGCCGACGGACGTGGGTCTAGCTGAGCAATGGCCCAGGACTCGGCGTGCCGGAGTCATAGAAGCCGTGACATACACCCTCGCCGGCCTCTCGTCAGCACCCCAAGGCTCCAAAACATGAATACCAGGGTTTTCGCAAGGACATGGACTCCTCGGTCATGATGGTTGGATTTAATCCATCAGCTGCGCGAGAGACTTGACAACCGAGTAAAAAGACTTTTTTGCCCGAACACATTCCTTCCGAACGTTTCGCAATCTAAAACAACCCAAACATCTGACCTTGTTTAATCAATCTTTAGTTTTATGCTTAAAACATAAACATTTCCTACAAGTCCAAACCCAATGAGCCATATCATCAATTAAAGACGAGAATTCCAGATCATCAAAAACCATCTCCTTGACCTCCAAACAAGGTGCCTCAGAAACAATATTACGAGCCAAAGGAGAATAAAAAAACTCCCACTAAGACATTATTAACTGGTAGCCGAGCATTAAAAATATCATTATTGGACACATTGATACCATAAGTAGTTGTCTCATTAGGTTTATCACTATCAAACATTAATGTAGGACGGATAGGAATAACCCAAGCCCCGATGGTGACAGACGACGTCGGTGAAACTGCAGAGTCTAACAACCCATCAGGCTCACCACGTGTCTCCTTGACCACAACCACTTGCTTAGGCCTATACTGTAGCCTACGAGGAGCCGGATTTTTAGGTTTTTCTTTTAAGAAACCAACATCCATTCTTTATCAACATCATGTTGCCAAAGCATTAATTCTCTTTTCCAGTTAGGGCCACCATTCCTCCAGAGATGAAAATTACACTTTAAGTGAAAGCATTCAAAATACCTAAGACTAAGAATATGAAAACCCACTTGCTTAGAAGCCACCACAAAAGAGAAAACCCGGTCAGCAACATGATTGACCTGTAGTATACCACAAAAACCTCCAATGATCTCCTCAAGAGCCAGGGTAACCATATCTTCGTCCAATATAAAAGTTGCACGAGCGAAAGCTACAATCATAATGAACGAGTCCGATCCAGTCGATGCATGCACCTCCGAATGGAAAAGATTGCGAACTTCCTTAGCAAAGGCCAGACCACGAGAAAAATCAAAATCAAGAGTATTACTTGCATGCACCGCCATAGAAGAAGGATCAATTGGGGTTTCATCCAAAAGGTGTATAGATCCATATTCCGTCTCGTACTCCACAAGCGTATCATTAACATAAAGCTTGCAATTTACCAACACAATATACTCCTGGACCTTAACCCTAAAAGTGGAAAATTCAAGAGTAGACTTAGGATGAATTCACTCGCGTACCTTGAGATCCCGGCTATCCAAAATCACCCCATTCAGATCCACCAACTTGATCGACTTGGACTTCGGATCCAGCCACAAAAACCCCGAGTAGATGAAATCTTGATGTCGAAGAAGTTTAGCCGAGAATAAAGCCTCCCACTGCCACGTGGCCGGCTGAAGGAAATTGGCCAGCACCATGAGATCACAAAACCCAAAACCCTACAAAGAGAACACTGAGAGAGAGAGAGAGAGAGAGAGAGAGAGAGAGAGGTGGTTACCGAGGACCGGGGTGATCCCCGGCGAGAAAGAAGAGGAGAAACCCGATATTGCCTAAGAGCCGCTATGGGAGCTGCTAGAGGGGGGAGTCGCTATTCTAAACGCGTGTCTTTCTTTTAACTGTATCTTTGTCATGAAAATGATAAAGATATCACTCTAGACTTTCCACTAATCACTGATGTGCAATTTATTTGCAAATATCCATGTCATTATTTCTATTGCAGATATTGGACAGGAAATTAAGGGAAATCGGAGCTAAAATGAAGGAAAAGATAAAGATTAAAAAATCATTTAATTCAGCCTTGCAGGACACTTAACAACCACAGTACGGTGAGTCGCGACCGTACTGCCCACCGTACCGTTGTCAGAAAGGACCGTCGGGTCAAACCGACCAAACGTCACAACCAGACCCAGAGCCAATTCGCGAAGGAAACCACCTGAAACACTAGTCCATTTGTTGGAGCCCCATATAAGGAGAAGAAATAGCCCACAGAAGAGAGCCACACATCATTTTCTCTCCACCTCAGTCACCACCGTCCTCTCAACAAGACCACGAAGTGCTGCCGCATCTCTCCCCGCAACTCCACTACATGTCCACTACATCATCTCCATCACCACTGTCGCACCCGGACTTCTAGAGGATACTCACAGCCCGCTAAACAGTAGATAAATGGCTTACGGGGCATACCGGCACCCGCATCTCAATATGAGTAGGCCAACACGTAAACGTGTGACAACCATCCTCTACTATTCATCGTCTGCGTAAACCATCACATAGAAATCCGACTACTTCCATTGACGTACTTCATAACATACACACATGGTACGTCAACGGCATTTGAACAAGTGATATCACAACAAATCTCTAAGACACAAAGAAATAGAAATAAGTGGCAAATAGCTCTCACTAGAGCAGAGATAGCAAATACAGTCATGCAGAGGACACATGTCCCAACAAGTCATCATTACATCACAGCGGAAGCATCCAAAGTGTCTGAGTACAGACAAGATCCAAATAGGCCTAAGAGGTCGGAAACGAAAAGACGGAGCCCAACCACGATGTCTCGGATCCTGCCCGGGTCCGCTATCTACTCGTCAGCAGCCTCGTCGTACTCCACGTAGTAGCCACCATGGGGATCCTCGGAAACGTAGTCTGCAGAACACGCAGCCCCAAAGGGGTCAGTACAGACGAGTACTGGCAAGAAAGACGCACAAGATACCAAAGTGTACCCGGCAACACCAAGTACAGATGCTTTGGGTTCAACGGAAGATAGGTGATACAAAAGTGCGGCAGCGGGCTGCCTAACCAACTACAGAGACACGCTACAACATCCGGCTAAAAGAAAGGGATAAGATAGCGCATCGGGACCAACTACCACTAACCTCAAACAAACCCATCCTGGATCTCGCCCCTTATCCAAAGAAGCAATCCGAGGATAACCCACACAGTTGGATTAATGAAGGTTCAAGTTTTTGTGTCAATAAGCCTATTACTAGTCAAATTATTATTAATTAGGTGTAAGTTGTCTAATCCTTGTTAGCCAGCCCTATCACCAAGTCATCCATAACCGCGGACAACACGGCTTCTCGAGAAGATTTAACCCTGCAGGGGTGCACCAATTTGGCCGTACACGTAAGAATACCCCGCCAGACGGGGATCAAACCCACCAAGCGAGGCACTCAACACAACCCAACTCTTCTTCGCATCAAGCCCAAAGAACCACGTGCTGTGCGTGCGCGGCTAATCGAGCCCCCACGAAGAAAAGGGGGACCCTCATAGCACTGGAAGACCACGCCGCCCTAAATGCCGACTACAAAAGTTCCACGCTGGCGCCGAGGGTTCGTACCTGCATATGCGTGCATCAAATGGAAAGCCCGAATTAAGTGTGGCGATTTGGACGAGATGCGAATCGAATCAGAGTTGCGGGGGGCGCCCATACACGCTTCCCACATGCGGTTAGCGCGCTCAACATGGATCCAGAGGACAAGAACTTTTCCTGAGTTCGACACTAGCAGGCCTCAAAACCATACCCGGCCTCCTGCCGGTGCCTTATCATCAAATTAGCATTACCTCAAACATTAACAGGTTGTTGTTTAAACATCGAGCCCCAGAACATAATAAATATGGTAAAAGAAATAACGAACATCAGACTCGAGCATAAACAACCCTAAGCATGCTAGTAAGACACAGGCAACAAGCAACAGGGTTACAGGTGTGGAGGATAGGCTATATCAGGGTTACAGGATAACATGTGATAGGATCGGAACACAAGCAACGAATCTTAAGGCTAGCAGAATAGACAACGGAAAGTATCGGTATCCAGTGTGGATAGGACACAATGGTTCATGTGAGTGAATACTTGCCTGCAAACTCAGTAGCCTGGTACTGGGCTAACTCCTCTGAAGTAGTGTCGTAAACCTCGTCTGTCTCAACGTCGTCGTCTATTCGAGAAGAAGCAAACAAACAGCGCAGAGAGACAAACAATCAATAACATGGCATAATGCACAAACATGGGATGATGCATGACAATTTAATTGATGCATCAAAGATAAGCTAGTTGACATGGTAACATAATTAAATGGGACCATATGCAATTTGGGTTGCACATAGAAAAGCCCATGAATTAAGGTTGAATTAAATGATCTACAAATAACCATCATGTGAAAGTTGATTAGAATGATGCATGGATGAGGAAAACAATAAGAAAACAACAATAGCTTCAATTTGAAAATGTTGTTTACCAAGTTTGGAATTTTATTTATTAAGTTATGAAATTTGGCTTCTTAAATGTGTTACACAAGCATTTGTTGTTTTCACCCATTTTAATTGTTCAAAACAGATAACAAAATTCATATTTGGAAAGAACACAAAATTTTAGATGGAATACATATTTCATTTGTTGAAAAAGGAATTAAAATGAGCAAGTTATTAATTTGACAATTTTAAATGCATTAAATAAGAAACAGTTGTTTTCAGCAATTTAATTTATTTAAAACAGAACACAAAGTTGATATTTGCAAAGCACATGAAAAATTGAATGGAAAACATATTTTATATGTGCCATTTGAATTAAATTTGAATTAGTTATGAATTTGACCAAATTTGAGAGAGTTGTGTGAATTTGAAATTTTGGAACCATTTGAAAGGTTCAAAACAGTATGCAAATGGTTTAAACATGTGGAGAATTTAATTTGGTATAGAAAACATATTTTATTTGTTGAATTTTGAATTTTTATGCCCAAGTTATGAATTTTGCAAAATTAAATGAATTAAACAAAGATTCAAATATTTCATCAATTTAAAATATTTAAAACAGTAAACAAAGTTTATATTTAGGTAGAGAATTTAATTTGGTGTGGAAAATATTTAAATTATTAAATTTGGATTTATAATGAATTAGTTATGCAATTTCAAAGTATAGGGTGTGTTCTGCCATTTTATCTAACAGCCAGGGACTTAGAAAATATATTATAGGGACTGATCTGTGAACCACAAGGACCTGTGTGCGAAACGGGAAAGGTTTCTGGATCTGAAAAAAAAGAAATAAAAAGTGTGTTATTCCGCGCGGGGGGAGTCGAACCCAGGACCTCCTGGTGCGCGCGCACGGGTTGCAACCAGTGGGCTGCTGATCCGTTTGTGATAGGTGAAGGGCGCGCGGGTTTTTGAGGTGGCGTTTCGGCCTACTGTCGAAACTGAACAAAATTCAGTTAACTGCACCGATCGGGAGGGAGACGACGGACGGCGACCGCGACTGCTGGCGGGCGAAAGCCGTTGCGCGCGCGGGCGTGGGCGCGTGCCCTGCTCGCGGAGGGAAAGGAGAAGGGGGAGAGAGGAGAGGAGAGAGGGGAGAGGCAGGGGCGCTCACCGTGGCCCGAGCGAGCGAGAACAGGAGGACGAGGAGGGATATGGTCGGCGACGGAGAGGCGCTCGACGGCGGCGATCCCGTGCCTCCCGGGCCTCGTCGAGGAAGCGAGGAGGGAGAGGAGGCCGAGAGGGTTCCGTTCCCGTGCGTGGACGGCCTCGGCGGCGAGCGTAGCGGCGGCGGCTCGAGCTCTAAGAACCGGCCATGGAGGTGGTAAGGTTCAGGGAAAGAAATCGGACAGGGAGAGGAAGAGGGAAAAGGGAGAAGGTGGCGGCGGCTTGAGGAGGAAGAAAGGTGAGAGGGCTAGGGTTTGGAGCCTCGGGGGGGTAGAAATAGGAGGGAAGAGGTGGCAGGTGAGCTCTGCTCGGTAGGGGAGCCTCCCCTCCTCTGTCTCCGTACAGAGGAGGAAGACGACAGGGAGGTCGTGCGCCTGGGCTTTGGGGCTGAGGTGGGCTCAGCCCAAGTGGGCTGGCCTGCCCTCCCCCTCTGCTTTTTTTTTGTTTTTTTTTTGCTGAAAGGAAAAGAAAGGATAAGGAGAGAAATAGAAGAGGTTTTTGGGGATGGAAAATTTTGGTGATAATTTTTATTAGCTATTTATTGCAAAAGCCCAGTTGCGCAAAGTTTTATTTTTCAAAATTTTAAATTTTTGTTGCTGTTTGAAATTCAAATGAATTTGAGTGAAATTGGTATTAATTGAATTATTGACAAAAATGAAGCAAGTTAATAGTTTGGACTTTCAAGTTTATTGGAACCAAATAATTGGTTTGATTTGAAAGTTTCATTTGAAAAAAAAATTGTAACAGAACAAGTATGAAACAAGGATTTGAATTTTTGTTTGAAATTCAAATGGAAAAACAAATGAAAACAAATGCAATGCTTATGATGGAATGATGCAAACTTAATTTAAACAAAAAGCAAACATCTAGGGTTGTTTTTCATACTTGGGATGTTACAACCACCGTGGTCATAGCCATACTTCTACTTTGTAATCTAGATCCCATCGCGATTGTCAACATTATAATAAATATCAATCTATTCAATTCAAGTACTATTTTCATTGCAATGTTTTCTATTGTTGATATGATCGCGACGTGTGAGTAGTCCCTCTGAGGCAATTGTTGAGACCTAAACGTGCAGCTATGTGCTCAATCTAAACGGGATAATTAGTCTAATGAGTTCATTTATGTTCTTTGTGTGTGTTCTATTATCTCCGCCTAGCTCCTAGGGCATGTCAGGCACCCAAGACCCCGAAGAATGATCAAGGCAAAGGTATAGTGAGAGTGAAGTGAAAGGTTGATCGGGAATGTCCGTGACAGGAGGATCAGTAAGACTGCTAGAAGTGGATCTCTCAGGAACTAACGATGACATCACTGTGCTTAATGTTTTTGTCTTTCTTTTTAGAAATAAAAATCGAGGAAACTGTAACATCCCATCTTTTGCTAATAAAGGGTGTGTGGTGTTGTATTCATGTTATTCATGCATGAAATTTTTTAATTTGAATCTTTACCTAATAATAAAGCAAGGAAGGCTTCTTCCCGTCCGACACTTTTCTGACGATTTTGCCCCTGCGCGTTCGGAGTAATTACAAGACTGCCACCGCCTAAGTCAAAACAATGGTTTGCTTCGTCTGTCTTCGCCGATTGCCGTCCTAAAAAAATCCCCCGATTTGCCCCCACTTCCATGAAGCCAGGGTTTCATGCCGCTGCCGCCGCTCAGTCCGGCCGTCTCGTCCCCCGGCGGAGGAGCACGCGCTGGGTTGTACCGCCAACCACGCTCGTTTTTTCTCCCAGCCCCTGTCGTGGCTGCAGTCTGCTGGTCTGCCCTCGATCTATATAGTCGATGCGTAGGCGGCCCTCCGCGACGAGTCTCCCGACGCGGCATGGACCTCCAAGGCGAGGACACATGACGCAGCCCCTGGCTCAGCCCTCCCCGTACAGTAGCTGCAGCCTCGATTCACGCGGCGGATGTAGCAACGACGCGCTCTCCATGGCGAGACCCGGCGCATCAGCTGGCCCGTGTATCCACGTGCGTAGGCGTCGGCGACAGAGGCATCCGAATCAGGTGCTACAAGGAGGTCGGAGCAGGCGTCTCGAACTGCTTCTTGTGCTGACTGACGCGACCTCCATCCGGCGGATCTCGGGTGGGGGCTCCCGTGAAGAATACCTATGCAATCTTTGTATCTTAGCACAACTTAAGAAGTCCATGTCCCTGATTGTTGGTTCATGCGCTTCAAACTCCACATGACTGATTGATGCGATGGTTGTTGATTTATGCTTCTCTGAAAATTTGCTTCTGCTTATGCCCTGATTGTTGATTCATGCTCATCGGTCTGGGCATAGGCTATATTTTCATGATGCAATTGGCGCCTTCTCGCCGGTCCCCTTGCCGTGGCCGCCCTGAACAAGCAATGCCTCCTGTGAGATGCGGCCGCCGGACCACAACAGTGGCGATGCCGAACTGTCACTGTCCGACGTCCATGAGATGACTAGGAGGCCTGGTGGAAGCAGGCGATGCGTCGTTCAACGGTGAGAAATACTGCTGCGGCGAGGAGTCCAAATCGGACCAAACTTGCGTGGTCTTCCGCCCTATAGACTGGCTCGTGCATTCTCTTCTTCCTTTTGACCAAACTCTAAATCTTGCAGACTATCATTCGTTGGTAAGAGTCTGTCCACTCTGACATTTCTTTATCAAGACCTTATTCCTCACATCTTTTCCGCATTCGTCGTTTCTCCTATGAAGGAACTAGAATTAGCTGCTTAACTTGGAATGTTATGGGTTGACCTCTTGATAAACTGTCATGTACATGTTCTATATGTTTAATCATTTCATGTTAAATGGTAAATACCATATTTATTTCTGTTGGTACCTGTCCCAGCTGGAGCACAGTAAAGAAGATAAATACTGTAGTTTGGAAAACAGGAAGGGAAAAATGAGAACTTATTTTTGTGCAATATTTGATGTCTTCGGCAACAACGGATATACTATATTACTTTTGTTTATGTCAGCTGATAATCTCTCCTCCGAATTTATAAATTGTTCACTTGCATGTGTCTTTTCGGTATGTGGATGTTCACCACTTAACCTCGCAAGCCTAATGAGCAACAATGCTTAGTGTATGAGGCATGCTAATCTATGTAGTATAATCATTTCACTTAAAAGTATTAAACAAATTTTCAATTGAAGTCATATTAATTCACATGGGATTTTAGGATCTGGTTGTGTTTGTGGGTGTGTATTGAGGTCTACATCATTTACACATGTGTTATTTTTACTATAAAGGGGAAGAAGAATGGTGCTTATGCTCCGCTAAAAATTGAATTGCACATAGCTAAGTTTAGTGAATCAATCCATGCAGATTCTGATAACTTGAGCCTTGCGTAGGACACCAGCTTCATTTACCGCATGCTCCACAACAAGATTTGCGCTATTCAACTCGGTGATACCGAGAGGATCTATAGGAGAGAGCTGATTGATGTCAGGGATATGGTCAAACCGTCGAGCTCCATGGATGCGGTCGAGTTGGCTGGATGTGGTGGCGCGAGAGCACAACGTATGTGCTCCCCTGCTCGGCTCTTGGACAGCTGGATTCCTCGATGCTCCTACCTGCTAGCTGTTTGTCGAAATGCCAGAGCGGTTGTTTCATTGATGCAAAGTCGTCAAGGAGATCCGCACCATAGCCCTTTCTTGCATGCAAGGGGATTTAGATTGATCTTGGTATGATTATTTTTCTTTTATAACCAACTGTAGGACGCCTATATATACTGAGAAGAATCCGAAGGCTGATGTTTGTATTTTTAATTTTTCTTTCCCTACTCAATTTTTCGTTCTGCTTTCCGCTGTTTCCTCAAGTCTTGACACCTCAAACATCAATGACATGTATTTCTACTATTGTTTTACAACAGATTCGATCAATTCAATCACATGTACGTTTGTTATTTTACATATTACCAGTTTTATGTTTGAGAAGTTAAAATTAATTTTGCTAGAACGGCAGGTGCCGCCTCCAAGCCGAGCATAAATCAGGTTATACTCTCAAAATTTAAGTTTGACCAATATATTTGCAAGATGGCATCAACTAATTCAAGATATGCAATCGACTGAGGCTTGCTTTGTCGTGGAAAAGAGGTAGGCCGCTGCCAATGGCAAGATCACCTAACGGGCAGTCTTACAAGTCTGTTCTGAAGGTAGCTGAGCAATTCGGCAATTCAACAATGTACAATGCATGATTTGAACTGCTTTGCCGTGCACGATTTAAGTTCTTTAGCCATTTATAATTGGAGCAAAGTACAACTGTCGATTCATATTCTGAGCTTTTCTCTTCTTGTCTTATTTATTCATGGACACCAGGCTTTCCCAGTTTTAAATCTCTAAAAGTTGGAATATGAAAATTTCTACCAGGCACTGTTTCATTGGGGGGATTATTCAGGTACATGACAGTGTTTGCCGAATCTTAGGAGGTAAGTTTCTCGCTCCTAAATGTGAAGCTGGTCCTTCCTGCTATATTACATATGAAGTTCTCAATTTATTGTATGCTCAAATTAATGTTTCTTACACGGAGAGATGATTGGTTGCTCTGAATGTGTCTGTTTAATATTGCGTTGTTATTTGGTACTATAGTTCTAAAATAGTCAATTTTGGTTTGTGAATATATCTTGTCGGTTATTGCCGGGAAAGTTAAAATTGTCAAGCGAAATTACATGAAAGTAATTCTGGAAAATACAAAAAAGGTTTTGAAGTACATAAACTATAATGATGAAGCGACTGTCTCGCAAGCTAATCTTTTCAGGATTGATCATATTCGTCATGAATAGAAAAAAAGGACAAGAGTAATCACGAACGGTTCACTGGTTTTGGTTTTTCCCCGTGCAACGCACGGGCAATTTTACTAGTTTAAATAAAACTTGAAGATCACTTAAAGTGGTCACCAAAAATTTAAATTCAAAACTCCTTCAAATTTGGAAAACATAAACATGATGATGTTGAAAATTTGACAAGGAATCCAAATATTATTTTTATTTTTGCCAAATATCAATTTTTTTAAAAGGACCGGTTTGCAGTTTCTACAAAAGCCAGCGGGTTTTCCGAAAAATGATATTTTAACGTCTTCCTCCGGCCAGGCACAGAACCAGGCAGCTCGCCGCCAGCCGCCCCGTCCTGTTACCGCCCCCTCGAGCGTGGATGACCTCGCAGGAGAGCTCCGTGCCCTGCACTCCTCTCTCTCGCACTCTCTCACTCGTCCCTTTCCCTCTGTCTCTCTCTTCCACGAAGACGAACCCTTACCCAAAACCCTAACCGCCGGCCGCCGCGAATCACCACCGTTGAAGGCCACCGCGGAGAAAACCAACGACGCCTGGAGCTTTGGGTCGCCATCCTCGACCTCCCCGCAAAAGGAATTGGCGCCAGTAGTTTTCGTTCTCCGCCACCGTCCGCGCCTTCCTTGACTCCAGCCACTGTCGCCATGGCCAATTCCGGCCGCCTTTGGCCTCTCCTTGCCTCCCTAAGACCGCGGTCAAGCTCTTGGTGAGCCACCGGTGCTCCAGCACCCCTTTTCCCTCTCGATTCCGGTCGTACTCGCCCTCGCACCATGGTCCGCTCTCGGTCACCGTTGTCCGCCGTTGCCGCGGCTGATCCGGCAACTGAACCGGGCGGTGCTACCACCAGTAGGTACCACGCGCCCCGCTGAGCCAAATGGCGCCCTCCACTTCCTCCCGTTCGCCACCAATCAGCACCGCCGTGCTTGACACAGCCACGCTGGCCATTGCTGACGCCGCGATGACGTTAGCATGACGTCATCGTGGGGCAGCCTCGTCAGGTTTTTAATCTTTTTAAAATAATTGAAAATGAATAAAACTCTGAGATGTGGGGCCAATCTATTTTATAATTTCCCGAAAATGAATAAATATTGGAAAATTAATAACTTTAATTCTGTTATTCAGAAAAATATGGAAAAATATAGAAATGTTCAAAAAATATAATTTAAATGATTATGAAATTTCAAATGTTTTCAACAAACTTTAAAAATGCGAATTATTTGAATTTGTTTAACTTCATTTAAAAATGGAGAACATAACTATTTATTCAATAAATTCAGAAAATTGCAAGTTATATACTAAAATGCTCAGAAAGACAAATGTAATGCATTCATGGTGTTTTCAAACCTATTTGAGCATATTAACTTTGACGCACTTTTAGAATTGCCCGAAGTGCCCTCTGAAGTCCATTTCGGGGTTAGTTTCACTAAAATTGCATAATTGCGATGCAAACCCTAGCAACCAATTGAACATGTTTAGGGCTTTACCGAAGTGCATTAACTTCCTCATGCATACATATTGCGCATTGGAAAGATGCCATATATTGATTGTTCCCTTTTCGGTATTTGCTTCTTATCGGTAGAATGCGACTCTGAAGTGAAGACCAGCAATGCCATTGTTGAATACTTGATCTTAACCGACAAGTCAATCACTTATCCCCGAAGATATATATTTGGTTTTCTGAAGCAAGGCAAGCATAACCTCTTGTCTGCTCGTATATAGTTTTGAAGTATTTTGAATCTCGTATATTGCATGCGGTTCAAAGTATTTATGGTCTTTAGATAGAGTTCGCATATACTTGTTGCATCGCCTAAATATCCTGATCCACTGCTCCTAGCAGCCATATGTTTGTTTGTGTGCGCTTCGTTAAAGCCTATGAGTCTTGCTTCGCCATGCCTAGCTATGACCTGAGCCATCCAGTTGACGAATCTTGCCAATGCTTGAATCTACTATGCCAGATTATTGATTTGAATTATCTTTGATAACTTGACTAATAACGACATGGATGTGAGGCCACAATGGGTTGCGACGTTTGTCTCGTTCATGCCCCTAGAAGCGGGTTCTCGCCTTCGAAACCAAGACTGAGCGTGCAACTACACGCGGGGCCTAACAGACCACACTCGACCAACTTGCTTGTTTGGCTTTGTCCATGAGTCACATAGTTTGAGCTTTCCATCTGCGTGTGAGTCAACGTTTTGGAGAAAAATTAGGGCATGACCGGGACAAGTGATGGACGTACACAGATCTTGATCCCGACTCATAGAACAGGTGCCGTCAGGAGGTGGCCAACTCCCTGTTGACGGGGTGGCCCTGTTTGGGTTGACTCATGGATAGGGTCGAGCAAAGTAAAGATCGTGGTCAGCCACGCTCCTAGGAAGAGCGTACACATGGCATTAAGAGTTAGAAGGTACATGTGGGTAATGTGTACCCCCTATAGGGATAAATCTCCTCGAGAAGCCGTGTACACGGTTACAGACGACTTGGCAACGGATTATGTGATCATAGATAAGTTGAAAGGAATGGCTAAAACTTGTTGACGATGAATTAAGGGTGCCTCCTCGAAGATGTCGAGAGGGGTGATCCTTGGAACACGAGGTTCTATAATAGCTTGAGATGGTGATCCTTGAAGCACGAGGTGTTGAAATGATTCGCTGGAATGAAAATATGATGATTGTAGTAGTTGAGTAACTTTTTCATCTGTTTTCAAAATATTCCATGAGACGTGCTATTCTCCTTGGATTTTGGAAAATAAAAAGATTGATTTTACGTAAATTAGCCTTCATAAAACCCTTTGTGAAAGTAGCATAGTTATAATAGGTTAACTAAGTCTTGTTGATTACCTTCCGTTCCGAGGTTTGCTTAAATTTGGTTCACAAGTGAAGTTCTCACTCTAGTGGTGGTTTCAATGTGGACATCGACAAGTAGCTTGGGGTTCCCAGGTAGCAGCCTAGAATCTACGGGCTCGGACGTCGCCTTATGTTGCGGCCTCTTAGGCCTTTTGGTATCTTGTTGACTAGCAACATAATTTTCTTTTCGTTGTCTGATGCACTGTTGGGTCATGTGACCTCTGTTTGTAAAGATATACTCTAGTAATACTTTCTTTATACAACTTCGTGCCTAGAGTTACTTCTTTGATCAGTTGTCGATTACAAGCTCATCATTATACAGTTTTGGCTATGCCTGTGTTGACTATCGCAGTTGAGGGGTTGTGTGCCGATAATCCACTCCAAGCACGTCGGCCGATGTTTACTCGGCCTGGGATTTGTAACCCCAGTAACCCTCGGCATGTGTAGCACTTCCTGTGACACATAGCATTTTTGTATAGCTTTGGTCCCATCTCGTCAGTTTTGAAAGACTCATGGATTCTTTGATGTGCATACTTGGTTATGACTAGCATGGACATGCAGAGCAGTAGTACCGATGTTATCCGGCCTGTGTGTCGATGATTCTGGTCTATTTTCCGTTGTGTGTTACGGCCGGGACTGGTAATCCCGAAGCCCTTGTGGGTCCATGACTAGGAGCGCATAACACTCATGTATACCTCTGGGTCCGGGGTCGCGACAGATCATGGTAGTAGAGCAGGACTGCCTGTAGGAAAACCTTACTGCTTGGTCGATGTTAAGTCTAGTGTTTTTTAAAACTATTTTGAACTTACAAATGATTTGTGAAAACCTTCTTAGGATTCTTTTTACTCCTTATATGTTATCCCTCTAATTCTGGATCATCTTACCTTGTTTGTTCTGAAAAGGTTTTGTTGTCTCTTCTAGTCATTCAAAACCTAGGTGCCTTCTTTGGCAAGGACGTCTTTTACCCAAGTTGACCTAGTGTTGAGTTTCTAGAGCCATGTGTGTTACATACTCCGTTATCTCTTGATTCAACTAGGAATTTTCCTTCCATCATAATTACTCAGAGTTCTGTGGATTCCACATTCTCATGTTCTACAATCCCATCTCAAGATTTCCTTTCATCTCAAATGTATCCTTTTTCTTTTGCTCAGATACTTTCGGGGATATGTATGGCTTCTGTAATATACCCTGTGGATAGCTATGTACTCATAGTTTCCTTTAGGGCATTCAGATAGTAGTTACTTCTTTCTTTGGGTTTTAGCCCTTTGGACTTGAACCGAAGGTCTTGGAATGTGCTGAGTTGCGGTGGGTTGAATCATATGGTTTCATCACCATGTGGTGCTCATGCTATCAGTACATGATGCTGACCTTTAACCCAAGATCCATTCAATTAACCATGAGGAACATTTTCTACCTCGAGATGTAAAGGTAACCTTAGATCTCATAGCTAGAAGTTTTTTCCTTGGAAACAAAAAGGATCGTGACAAGAGTGATCATCATGAAATCCACATCTTCGTTTTTATTCAGCTATACCAATCTACCTAGCATGGGTTCTACAAAATAGTAATACCTTGTGCATTCAACGTGATCTCATTATTCCCCTCAGCATGTTTCTACTTTCTAGTGTCTTCCAGATCTTCGTACATCGTTTGGAAACTAAGTTGCATATATGTATTGGATTCTTCCAATGCATTCGTTGTTGTGTTACGTCAGAACATTCCACTTTGGAATACCAGGAAAAATAAACTTTAGTAGCTCATTCATTTCTACGACCAGGTTTAAGTTTTGTAATCCACAGATTAAGAGGCTTCATCAACTTTTGTTCTGTTCTACCCTTGAGTATCACACACTTATATATCAAGTGGTCGTTGTAACACCCGGGGGATTTTCCCCAATTAGATTTTGGTTGTTGTTTCTTTTCTTTTTTGCATGGCATTGCATCACATGCATCATTTGCACCTTGTTTGCAAACCAATTCAAACACAAAACAAAAATTCAAATCAATTTAAAATTTTCAAACAATGCACCTGAGTTTTTTTTGAAACTCAAATTGTTTTTCAATAAAAGTTGATTTGGAATTAATATTTGCTTGGTTAAATAAATCATCTTTTATTAAAACCCTAATTTGAGTTTCAAATTCAAAGGCAAACCACAAACCAATATTTGAAATTTTCAAAACAAACACTTGCACAATTGGGCATTTTGGATGCCAAGTGCAAAGAAACCAAAATTATGATTTTTGGAGTAGTGAAACCTCCCCAAATTCAAAATTCAACCCAAATTCATCTAAATTCAAACTTCCACAAAAGTTTGAATTTTTCAAAATCAAAAATTGGTGCACTTGGGCATTTTCAATTCCAAATGCAATAAAATTTATTTCATAATTTTTTTGCATGTGTAAAACCCCTCTAACTACTATTTCTCTCTTCCTATTCTTTTACAAAAAAAAGAGAAACAAAAGAAATAAAAGAAAACCCCTGGGGGAGGCAGGCCTTTCGGCCCACCTACAACCCCAGAAGCACCCCAGCCCACTAACTCTCTACTCCTGGCCCACTGCCTCCTCACGATCCCTTCTTCCTCCTCTGTACGGCAGAGCATCCACCGTGCCCACGTCGACACTGCTGCGATTCGACGGTCGCTGCAACCTCCTCCACCTCCATAAAACCTCCACTCCTCCCTCTGCTCGCCCTAGCCCCTACTCCTTCTCTCTGCCGCCGCCGCCCCCTTTCTTCCTCCTCCCTCTCTGCCTCCTTTTCTGAACCCAACTACAGAGAAGAACCCCGTCAGGGACTCCACCGCCGTCGCCTCCCTGCTTGACGACGAGGCACGCCGTCCACGGGAATGGACTCCCCGTGGTCGCCTCGTCCTTTACTCTGAAGAGCCGGGACCGGGGAAGCCCGGGGCCGCGACGCCTTGATCGTCTTCCACCGGTGCCGCTGCCAGCTGCTGCTAACAGCAGCGGTGCTCCCGCGCCTCCATTCCCTGTCGAGCACGGCACAGCAACGACGAATCCTCCCCGGTGAGCAGCTGCCTTCGGGAGTCCCTTCCTCCTCTTCCCCCTCATGCTCTGTGGCCAGCCTTCGCGCGGCCTGTCGCCGAAACCCCGGCAGCTTTTCTCTCCGGCGCATGTTAACTGCAGAACGAATCGTTCTTCGTCAGTTAAGATCCCAGCGTGCCACAGATCTATTTCAAAACGAGCGACGCACCGTTCCAATCACAAACAGCGCTCCTAGCCCCGCGGCTTGCTCCTCCGTGTTCCTTTCGGGAGATCCGGGTTCGAATCCCCGCTTGGCCGAATAAAGGCCACCCTTTTGGTCCAATTTTTCCCACCGCGCCGCGGACCCCACCGGTCAGTGACCGTGGTGGCCAGCCTGGCTTCCACCCGCGCCTGCGTGTGCGCCAGCGTGGCGCGGGCCCGCTTGTCAGCGACCTAGGGTCGCTGTGGCGTTGTGCAGCACCCATTTATGAGCACAGTTTTCGCAGAGAGGCCCCTGTTTCCACAGTTTCTTCACCGTCAGGTCCCTGGCTGTTAAATAAAATGGCAGAACATACCCTACACTTTGAAATTGCATAACTTTTGAATGATAATTCCAAATCCAACAATTTTAATATGTTTTCCACACCAAATTAAATTCTCTACATGTTTAAACCATTTGTATTCTGTTTTGAACATTTTAAATGGTTTCAAAAATTCAAATTCAAACAACTCTTTCAAATTTGATTAGATTCATAACTATTTCAAATTTAATTCAAATGGCACATGTAAAATATGGTTTCCATGTAAAATTGAACAAGCTTTCCAAATATAAACTTTGTTTCCTGTTTTGAATAATTAAACTTGGTTAAATAATTTAAATCTTGTTTAATTCATTTAAAATTGCTAAATTAATAACTTGGTCAAACTAAATTCTTTTGAACATGTAAAATATGTTTTCCATCCCATTTTTCATGAACTTGGCAAATATCAACTTTGTGTTCTGTTTTAAATGAATTAAATTGCTGAAAACAACTGTTTCTTAATTAATGCATTTAAAATTGTCAAATTAATAACTTGCTCATTTTAATTCCATTTTCAACAAATGAAATATGTATTCCTTCTAAAATTTTGTGTTCTTTCCAAATATGAATTTTGTTATCTGTTTTGAACAATTAAAATGGGTGAAAGCAATAAAGGTTTGTGTAACTCATTTAAGAAGCCAAATTTCATAACTTAATAAATAAAACTCCAAACTTGGTAAACAACATATCAAATTGAAGCTATTGTTGTTTTCTTATTGTTCTCATCATCCATGCATCATTCTAATCAACTTTCACATGATGGTTATTTGTAGATCGTTTAATTCAACATTAATTCATGGGCTTTTCCATATGCAATCCATTTAAATATGTTTACCATGTCAACTGGTTTACTTTGATGCATCAATTAATTGTCATGCATCCATATCTTGATCATGCTGGATCTTTTGCCGTAGAAGTAATTGTTGCATCCGGTGTTTGTTCTAGTTCGTTGCTTCTTCGCGGATAGGACGTTGAGATGATGTGAGCAACGACAAGTTCTGCGGATGTACCTCTACTTGCTGGATCTCAGGCAAGTATACTCACTTGCTGCCTATGGCTGCCTTTCATCACTTGTTACCGATTCTTTGTCGTCCTTATGCTAGCCTTATGATTCGATGCTTGTGTTCCGATCCCATCACATGTTTACCCTGCTGCCACGATATTGCCTTACCTCCACACCTATAACCCTGTTGTATGTTGGCATGTGTCGTACTAGCATGCTTAGGTTTGTTTGCGCTCTAGTCCTGTTGTCTTTTGTTCTATCACCTGTTTAGTTGATAGTTGAGCTTGTCTTAATCAACAACATTTTAATGTTTTGGGTAATATTAATTTGATGATAAGGCACCGGCAGGAGGCCCGGCGTGGTTTTGAGGCCTGCTAGTGTCGACCCTAATTAGGAAAAGGGTCTTGTCCTCCGATCCATGATGAGCGCACTAACCGCATGTGGGAAGCGAGTATGGGCGCCCCCCGCAACGCTGATTCGATTCGCATCTCGTCCAAATCGCCTCATTTAGTTCGGGTTTTCCATTTGTCGCATGCATATGCAGGTGCGAACCCTTGGCGCCAGGGTGGAACTTTTGTAGTCGGCATTTAGGGAGACACGTTCTTAGAGTGCTATGAGGGTCCCCTTTTCTTCGTGGGGCTTGATTAGCCGTGCGCTCAATTGCACGGGGTTCTTTGGGCTTGATGCGAAGAAGAGTTGGGTTGTGTTGAGTGCCTCGCTTGGTGGAAGGGCCTTTCCATCTGGCGGGTCATTCTTACGTGTACGGCCAAATTGGTGCATCCCTGCAGGGTTAAATCTTCTCGAGAAGCTGTGTTGTCCGCGGTTATGGATGACTTGGTGAAAGTGCTGGCTAACAAGTACTCAGACAACTTACACTTAACGATGATAACTTGACTAGTAATATAGATTACCTCCACCATAAAAATGAATGTCACCTTAATCAACAGTGTGAGTTTCCTTGGGTTGCTTCCTTAGTAGGGGGTAACGTTGGATGGGTATTGTTTGGTGAGTAGTTGTAGTTGGTTCTGATACGCTATCTTATCCCTTTCTTTTAGCCGGAAGTTGTAGCGCGTCTCTTTAGTTGTTAGTGCTGCCCGCTGCCGCTTCGTTGCGATAATCCCTTCCTTCCGTTGTACCCAAAGTATTTGTATCTTGTGATGATTGGTTACGCTGGTATCTTGTGAGTATGGTTTATCCACTTGCCAGTACTTAATAGTACTGACCCACGAATCCATTTCGTGGCTGCATATTCCACATTGCAGTCAACAGGTTTGAAGTCTGACGACCTTAGCTTGGGAATCCCTCCGGCTTGGCCTGGGCAGGGATTGGACGCCATTGGTTATCTTCAGGACTCTTAGTCCAATTTGTATCTTGTCCGTAGTCGGAAACTATGTTGTTTCTTCCGCTGTTATTTGGATCTTTGTATTGTATCAGTTGTATCCTTGACTCGTTTGAGTCGTCTTGTATATATCTTTTCTGTTGTTGTTGCGGAATATTCGTGAACTATTGTAATGTTATCACAAGTGGCAACCTGGAATCGGTTATTATGTGGATTTTGGCGGAAATGCTGACATCTGCATAGTGCCCGATCTCGGGGCGTCACAAATGGTATCAGAGCATGGTTCCCAATTCCCGAGATTGTTTCGATACGATTGGTTATCGAAGCAACGGGTCTGCAAAGCCTGTAGGATAACCTTGCTAACGGTCGTTGTTTCTAGTGTGTCAAAAACTATTTCTGCTAGACTATTTCGAAAAGCTTCCATTAGGACTCTTGATTTTCTCCTCATCTCTATTCTATTTCTTCTCTCTCTTATTTGTTTTGGAGTCTCTCTTCCTCTCCCTCTTTCAAAGTGTTAGGTTTCCCACGTGGGTGGACGTTCTCTAAGCCTTTTTACCTAATAGGATCGATCCTCGGAAGATTCTTGGGGAAGAAACATCGTCGTTACCCCGAGCAAGAATCCCTTGTTAGTGGTGTCGAGGAGATCACCTGGAAGCGCGAAGAATCGATAGTCGAACTTCTTTCCCCTCCCGGGTTAGTGGGTGGATTGCGAGGGCGCAATCCCTTGTTAGTGGTGTCGTCTGTAACACCCGGGGGATTTTCCCCAATTAGATTTTGGTTGTTGTTTCTTTTCTTTTTTTGCATGGCATTGCATCACATGCATCATTTGCACCTTGTTTGCAAACCAATTCAAACACAAAACAAAAATTCAAATCAATTTAAAATTTTCAAACAATGCACCTCTGTTTTTTTTCAAACTCAAATTGTTTTTCAATAAAAGTTGATTTGGAATTAATATTTGCTTGGTTAAATAAATCATCTTTTATTAAAACCCTAATTTGAGTTTCAAATTCAAAGGCAAACCACAAACCAATATTTGAAATTTTCAAAACAAACACTTGCACACTTGGGCATTTTGGATGCCAAGTGCAAAGAAACCAAAATTATGATTTTTGGAGTAGTGAAACCTCCCCAAATTCAAAATTCAACCCAAATTCATCTAAATTCAAACATCCACAAAAGTTTGAATTTTTCAAAATAAAAAATTGGTGCACTTGGGCATTTTCAATTCCAAATGCAATAAAATTTATTTCATAATTTTTTTGCATGTGTAAAACCCCTCTAACTACTATTTCTCTCTTCCTATTCTTTTACAAAAAAAGAGAAACAAAAGAAATAAAAGAAAACCCCTGGGGGAGGCAGGCCTTTCGGCCCACCTACAACCCCAGAAGCACCCCAGCCCACTAACTCTCTACTCCTGGCCCACTGCCTCCTCACGATCCCTTCTTCCTCCTCTGTACGGCAGAGCATCCACCATGCCCACGTCGACACTGCTGCAATTCGACGGTCGCTGCAACCTCCTCCACCTCCATAAAACCTCCACTCCTCCCTCTGCTCGCCCTAGCCCCTACTCCTTCTCTCTGCCGCCGCCGCCCCCTTTCTTCCTCCTCCCTCTCTGCCTCCTTTTCTGAACCCAACTGCAGAGAAGAACCCCGTCAGGGACTCCACCGCCGTCGCCTCCCTGCTTGACGACGAGGCACGCCGTCCACGGGAATGGACTCCCCGTGGTCGCCTCGTCCTTAAAACTGAAGAGCCGGGGCCGGGGAAGCCCGGGGCCGCGACGCCATGATCGTCTTCCACCGGTGCCGCTGCCAGCTGCTGCTAATAGCAGTGGTGCTTCCGCGCCTCCATTCCCTGTCGAGCACGGCACAGCAACGACGACTCCTCCCCGGTGAGCAGCTGCCTTCGGGAGTCCCTTCCTCCTCTTCCCCCTCATGCTCTGTGGCCAGCCTTCGCGCGGCCTGTCGCCGAAACCCCGGCAGCTTTTCTCTCCGGCGCCTGTTAACTGAAGAACGAATCATTCTTCGTGAGTTAAGATCCCAGCGTGCCACAGATCTATTTCAAAACGAGCGACGCACCGTTCCAATCACAAACAGCGCTCCTAGCCCAGTGGCTTGCTCCTCCGTGTTCCTTTCGGGAGATCCGGGTTCGAATCCCCGCTTGGCCGATCAAAGGCCACCCTTTTGGGCCAATTTTTCCCACCGCGCCGCGGACCCCACCGGTCAGTGACCGTGGTGGCCAGCGTGGCTTCCACCCGCGCCTGCGTGTGCGCCAGCGTGGCGCGGGCCCGCTTGTCAGCGACCTAGGGTCGCTGTGGCGTTGTGCAGCACCCATTTATGAGCACAGTTTTCGCAGAGAGGCCCCTGTTTCCACAGTTTCTTCACCGTCAGGTCCCTGGCTGTTAAATAAAATGGCAGAACACACCCTACACTTTGAAATTCCATAACTTTTGAATGATAATTCCAAATCCAACAATTTTAATATGTTTTCCACACCAAATTAAATTCTCTACATGTTTAAACCATTTGTATTCTGTTTTGAACATTTCAAATGGTTTCAAAAATTCAAATTCAAACAACTCTTTCAAATTTGATTAGATTCATAACTATTTCAAATTTAATTCAAATGGCACATGTAAAATATGGTTTCCATGCAAAATTGAACAAGCTTTCCAAATATAAACTTTGTTTCCTGTTTTGAATAATTAAACTTGGTTAAATAATTTAAATCTTGTTTAATTCATTTAAAATTGCTAAATTAATAACTTGGTCAAACTAAATTCTTTTGAACATGTAAAATATGTTTTCCATCCCATTTTTCATGAACTTGGCAAATATCAACTTTGTGTTCTGTTTTAAATGAATTAAATTGCTGAAAACAACTGTTTTTTAATTAATGCATTTAAAATTGTCAAATTAATAACTTGCTCATTTTTTATTCCATTTTCAACAAATGAAATATGTATTCCATCTAAAATTTTGTGTTCTTTCCAAATATGAATTTTGTTATCTGTTTTAAACAATTAAAATGGGTGAAAGCAATAAAGGTTTGTGTAACTCATTTAAGAAGCCAAATTTCATAACTTAATAAATAATATTCCAAACTTGGTAAACAACATATCAAATTGAAGCTATTGTTGTTTTCTTATTGTTTTCATCATCCATGCATCATTCTAATCAACTTTCACATGATGGTTATTTGTAGATCATTTCATTCAACATTAATTCATGGGCTTTTCCATATGCAATCCAAATTGCATATGGGCCCATTTAAATATGTTTACCATGTCAACTCGTTTACTTTGATGCATCAATTAATTGTCATGCATCCATATCTTGATCATGCTGGATCTTTTGCCGTAGAAGTAATTGTTGCATTCGGTGTTTGTTCTAGTTCGTTGCTTCTTCGCGGATAGGACGTTGAGATGATGTGAGCAACGACAAGTTCTGCGGATGTACCTCTACTTGCTGGATCTCAGGCAAGTATACTCACTTGCTGCCTATGGCTGCCTTTCATCACTTGTTACCGATTCTTTCCGTCGTCCTTATGCTAGCCTTATGATTCGATGCTTGTGTTGCGATCCCATCACATGTTTACCCTGCTGCCACGATATTTCCTTACCTCCACACCTATAACCCTGTTGTATGTTGGCCTGTGTCGTACTAGCATGCTTAGGTTTGTTTGCGCTCTAGTCCTGTTGTCTTTTGTTCTATCACCTGTTTAGTTGATAGTTGGGCTTGTCTTAATCAACAACATGTTAATGTTTTGGGTAATATTAATTTGATGATAAGGCACCGGCAGGAGGCCCGGCATGGTTTTGAGGCCTGCTAGTGTCGACCCTAATTAGGAAAAGGGTCTTGTCCTCCGATCCATGATGAGCGCACTAACCGTATGTGGGAAGCGAGTATGGGCGCACCCCGCAACGCTGATTCGATTTGCATCTCGTCCAAATCGCCTCATTTAGTTCGGGTTTTCCATTTGTCGCATGCATATGCAGGTGCGAACCCTTGGCGCCAGGGTGGAACTTTTGTAGTCGGCATTTAGGGAGACACGTTCTTAGAGTGCTATGAGGGTCCCCTTTTCTTCGTGGGGCTTGATTAGCCGTGCGCTCAATTGCACAGGGTTCTTTGGGCTTGATGCGAAGAAGAGTTGGGTTGTGTTGAGTGCCTCGCTTGGTGGAAGGGCCTTTCCATCTGGCGGGTCATTCTTACGTGTACGGCCAAATTGGTGCATCCCTGCAGGGTTAAATCTTCTCGAGAAGCCGTGTTGTCTGCGGTTATGGATGACTTGGTGAAAGTGCTGGCTAACAAGTACTCAGACAACTTACACTTAACGATGATAACTTGACTAGTAATATAGATTACCTCCACCATAAAAATGAATGTCACCTTAATCAACAGTGTGAGTTTCCTTGGGTTGCTTCCTTAGTAGGGGGTAACGTTGGATGGGTATTGTTTGGTGAGTAGTTGTAGTTGGTTCTGATACGCTATCTTATCCCTTTCTCTTAGCCGGAAGTTGTAGCGCGTCTCTTTAGTTGCTAGTGCTGCCCGCTGCCGCTTCGTTGCAATAATCCCTTCCTTCCGTTGTACCCAAAGTATTTGTATCTTGTGATGATTGGTTACGCTGGTATCTTGTGAGTATGGTTTATCCACTTGCCAGTACTTAATAGTACTGACCCACGAATCCATTTCGTGGCTGCATATTCCACATTGCAGTCAACAGGTTTGAAGTCTGACGACGTTAGCTTGGGAATCCCTCCGGCTTGGCCTGGGCAGGGATTGGACGCCATTGGTTATCTTCAGGACTCTTAGTCCAATTTGTATCTTGTCCGTAGTCGGACACTATGTTGTTTCTTCCGCTGTTATTTGGATCTTTGTATTGTATCAGTTGTATCCTTGACTCGTTTGAGGTGTCTTGTATATATATTTTCTGTTGTTGTTGCGGAATATTCGTGAACTGTTGTAATGTTATCACAAGTGGCAACCTGGAATCGGTTATTATGTGGATTTTGGCAGAAATGCTGACATCTGCATTGTGCCCGATCTCGGGGCGTCACAGTCGTGCTGAGTTTCATGGCCTCATTGGAGAAATCATGCTCTTACACGTATTTACCCACCGTTCACCCAATCTTGAATGCTCGAGAATGTTGGTGTGTGTATTGATATGTGTATCATATATTCCCAACAATTCTTATTTGTTCGAAAATTCCAAAGAAACATCTATATCCCTTTTAGCTCTATTAGTTAACCGGTCTCCAATTAAAGTTGACTGTGTTGCCAAGTTTGTTCATATATTGCACATTCTTGGTCAAAGAGTTAGGTTCACACCAAAGATCTCAAGACCATATTAGTTGCTTTGAAAAACAAGATTCCTTTCGAACTTCAAGATATACCGGTGGGTTGTGATATTCTTGTTGTCTTTCTAGAAGTATCACCGGGTTGTCATTTGACCGTGATGTCTAAACAAGGGGTGATTTAAACTACTCCTTTATCCAAGATACTTTGCTAGACACCCTAGACTAGTTGGTTGAGCTTAAAAAACAACTTGGAGGGTTTAAAGACAAGAGCTATTCCTAACCCGTTCCTTCGCAATGGGATGTGTAGCTTTTCGTCATGGTGAAGCAGGACAGTATCTCCTTTGTGGACATGCTATCTAACAAACCTTTTGATTTGTGTTGTTCTATCGTCAAATCAAACTCAGATTCAAGGACTATCTTGATGATGTTTTTACTCATGGTGTTCCGCCTGAGTATAAGGGTGCAGGTCTTGGGAGACCCCAAGAGGAAGGTATGATGAGCACAACAACAGTTTTCCCTCAGTAAGAAACCAAGGTTTAATCAACCAGTAGGAGGAAGGAGTAACTTCAGAAGGTTGAAGTAGCTGAGATGGCAGGGCGCACTACCGTTTCAGAAGCAATGTGGAACCTATAGAACACAATCAAATCACTTTGCCCCAACGAAGCAGTGAGGTTGTCAATCTCACCGGTTTTGCTGAACATAAAAAGGTTAAACATATGGTGTGGAAAACAGTATGAAAGTAGTAGTAGCAATATGAAAGCAGTAGGTATTTTATCAGTATGAAGAAAAATGGACTGGGGGTCCACATTTCACTAGTCGTGTCTCTCCGTGAAAGATAAATAACATGTGTGGTGAACAAATTACAGCTGGGCAATTGACAGAAATGAAGGTTGCACCGTAGTGAATATGCAAGACATAAACATTACTATGTGATTCATGCGGGCATTACAAAAAAATACATAGACCGTCATCCAACTGCATCTATGTCAATAATCCACCCTCCGAATATCATCCGAACAAACGTTGGGTATTAAGTTGCAAGCAACAGATTATCGCCGTAAGCAAAGTGTGTAATATAAACAATGTAAACTAGGTAAACACCATTGTTTTATCCCTAATGGCAACAACACATCCTCCATCCGTCACGTTTCTGTCACTCGAGCACACATCCAAAGAAGGCATGAACCCACTATCGAGCATAAATACTCCCTCTTGGAGTTACTAGCATCTACTTGGCTAGAGCATCTACTAATAACGGAGTGCATGCAAGATCAAAAATAACATAAGCATGAAGATAACATGATAGATTCATAATCAGAAGACATAGCATTCAACATTCATCAGATCCCAGCAAACACAACATGTAGCATTGCATAAAGATGATCTTAATCATGATAGGCAGCTCACAAGATCTAAACATGAGGTACAATGTGGAGAGAACAACCATCTAGCTACTGCTATGGACCCGTAGTCCAGGGATGAACTACTCTCGCATCACTTTGGAGGAGGGCATGGTGGTGTAGAACCCTCCGGTGATGAATTCCCCTCCCGGCAGGGTGCCGGGGAGAGCTCCAGAACCCTCCCGATCTCGGGATGACGATGACGGCGGCCTCGAGTGTTTTTTAGGACGAAGTGGAATATATTTAGGGTTTACGTCTCGGGGGATTAAATAGGCGAAGGGGAAAAGGCGGTGGGGTCCTCGGGGCCCACACCACCCCAGCGCGTCCAAGGGGGGGCGCCACCCTATGGTGTGGGCCCCCTGAGGCCTCCCTCCGGGTCTCTTCGGGACTCCGTGGAGCCTTTGGGAATTCTAAGACTTTCAGGCTTCGAATATTCCAATTTCGAGAATATTTATAGAACAACTTTTCTGAAACTAAAAACATCAGAAAACAGGGAACTGGTTCTGTGGCATCTTGTCAATAGGTTAGTCAGGAAAATCGATAAAAATGACATAAAGTGTATAGCAAACATGTCGGAAACAATAAGAAAACAACTCTGAACATCAGAAATTAAGGATACGTTTGTGACGTATCAACATCCCCAAGCTTAGCTCCTACTCGTCCTCGAGTAGGTAAACGATAAGAACACAATAATTTCAGAGGTGACATGCTACCAACATAAACTTGATCATAAATAATGTAAAAGCATAAGTAAGCTGAGATCATAGAACTTTAACACAAGCATGATAAATAGAACTTTAATAATAAAGCATAGCAATCACCTTGCATCATGAGAAGTAACACAAATAAAAAATCATGAATAACAATGCAACGAAAGATATATGTTTGTTTCAAGTATAGAGAGAACATGTCAAAGTGATATTTTGCTAGTCCTTAAGAGTGGGGAAAAACATAAATGCCAGGACACCTTCAAAGTTCATGAGGAAGACTAGAATAAATAATTAGAGAACAAGAAATAACACATCATGAATCAATTAATAATATTTCTGGGACAAATGCAGATAAAACTCAGAATGGCAACTACGCTCTCTCAACTGTGCATAAAGTTAGAAGATGGTGACTCAACATGAAAGTAAAAGAAAGGCCCTTCGCAGAGGGAAGCATGGATCACTCATGTGATAGAGCTTTTATTTTATTAAACAAAGGTATAAAAACTTGACAATCCCCTCAACCATCTTTCACAAACCATGGCTAACCGAATCCTCTGGTGTCTGCCAACAATCACATACCGTGGATGAGTGTCTATATTTTAAGAGAGGTTTATGCTTATGTCAACGAATGGTAAACATAAAATACAGTACGTCACAAGCCAACTAGACTTCACAAGAGCGGCTCCCATAGAAGGACGCATCTGGGTAGAAGGTCATCCCTCTTTCTTATTTGTTTACACAATTATGCTTTGACTGATAAATCAGGGGCAAACTAGTGAAGAGAATTTGTGTTATTAATTTGGGGCTAGGCACCCCGCTGCCAGCTCTTCTATCATTGGATAATCGGATGAAGCCACTAGTCCCGGGTGTGAAAGTCCAATTAACAAGTGAGATAAATATTCTCTATTTACTTCCTCATGAGCTAAAACACGAGCCCAAAACATGAGTACTTTTGAAAGTTTTAAAGGTAACCCATGAGCAATTTACTTTGGAGTGGCGGTTAAATACCACATGTAGGTAGGTATGGTGTACACAATGGGAAAACTTTGGTTTTTGGGAGTTGGATGCACGAGTAGAGATCTGTGGAGGCTAGCAAAAGACTGGAAGCGACAAATCAAGAGAGCATAAGAGCCATAATCATGCATAGAGACATAAACATCATTAATCATAGCATAAGTGATACCACAAGTTCAAAAACTAAATGATCATAAAGGCTATTCGTGACTGGTTCATAGTCATAAACATGGTGTGAGCATTTCGTGACTGGTTCATGGGGAATATATATATATATATATATATATATATTTTTTTTTTAATTTACCTATATATATATATATATATATATATATATATATATATATATATAAAGAGAGAGACCCTATTCAGCACCCTGGGTGTAGATAACTTATTTTGCACCCACAATTTTTTTATGTTCCCGGGTCAAAAATTATGTTATGTATGTAATTATTTACGTTCATGTTAGATACATAAGAGAATACTCGACATAAAAATGAAAAAATATGAGTCATAGCAACATAAAAGTCATAAAAACAACATAAAAATGTGTATTTTTCATTTTTTTTGTAGCATCATGTAAATAAATGTTTTATATCATGTATATACTTTCTTATGTTCTACTCGACATAAGGAATACAACAAAATTAACGTGACGTAAAAATCATGTACGTTTCAAAAGATACAGGGTGGGTGTAGAATAACTATTCTGCACCCTGTGTGCCAAATAGCGCGTTATATATATCCATATTCATGGGTAGTCTAATTGTTAAGACTTTTATTATCTGCCATTAACTGCCTAGCAAAAATAATTTTAATATTCATTTGTAATTTGGATATATATTTTATTATTGTTAGATAATTTATATACAGTTAACACAAAGGTGGATTAGCTGTCCTAGTTGATATTCTATATTCACAACTCATTTTCAGTATCCGTAAGAAAAGCTCCTTGATCCACTATAATTTGTGCTATTGTAAATGTGCGCCCACTATTTATTTTTGGTTTATATGACTATGGCATTTGAAAAAAAAATTATATGTCAATAATTAGGGCTATGAACTTTAATATTAAATTTTTATAAGCTGGTTATTCAGTAGACAGTATGACACTATACATGTGCTTAGGTCCACAAAAAATCATAATATACAGTTTTTCCAAAAATGTAAATCACTCCTGCCGATGTCTACCATGTACATGTACCGACTCCTCCTCTCTCTCATCTTTGAGGTGTCCCCAATGTCTACTCGAGCTGGTTGTTGCTACGCAGGGAGTTGTCGGAGTGGAGTCGTGGAGGAGCAGCTGCTTGGGGATGCAAAATCCATAACGTCGGAGGCCTCGTCGTGGAGGTTCGCTGGTCACCATTATTTTCCCCTCCATTCAGGATTCCATGCTCCCCCCACATCGCCCAATAGCAGTGGCGCTTCTCCCAGGATCTCACCCTCCAGCTGCGGCACACACCACGGTTTCTTAGCTCGCCCAGCTTCCTCCCTCCCTCCTCTGCAAACACTGATGCTGACGCCAGTCCTGCTCCAGTCGTGGGTCATAGACAGAGGATTACGCTTCTGCTGCAGATGCCGCTGCATGCCTAGGACGATGTTGAGGTTGTTGATTTGGCTCCTTTGCCTCCGACTACTTCGACGTTGTACCTGCCGCTCATGCTATCGACGTCCTCGAGAATCTTGTCATCAAAGAGGACGAAATTGGTGCGCCTGAAGATGCTCAAGTTCTTTCCGACTTCCCCGTCAATTAGGGTGTCAACAAAATACCCTGGCAAGGTGAGAAATAATTCTTTTGATTTCTCCGATTTTAAACTTTTTAGTGTTTCATCGTAAATGCCAAATTCAAGTAAAATTTTGGAGAATTTCCAAGTCATCACCATATAGCAATGAAGTATTTCCTCTTTCATGAAAACATATCATACAATTATACAAATAATTTTGGACTAATGTAAGAGAAATCATTAAGTTGTGCTAGCTGGCATGAAACATATTGTTGCAAGCACGCCTTGTACGACCTGTGTAACTCGCTGCCGTCAGCTAAGCTGCCTGTCCTTTTGCTCTGTTCCTTCCTCCACAATGACCTTGTTATAGATCATGTTTCTCTGTCTTCTATATTATTTAAATGATCATAAAGAGCTCTTTCAGTCTTTGAAATTAACTAATAATTACAACCAATAGACACCATAATAGAGATATACACGATTTATACACAGAGAGAGAGGACAAAACACATGTTTGTGGTCTCAGGACGACTTTTGGAAAGATTGTGAAAACAGAAGATGCGGGATAACCTTGGTTGATTCTTTAGATTATGTTCCAGTAAGTAGCAAATAATGTTACTTATGTCTTTGGCGTCCTTTAGATAGATCTAGTTTTCTACCACAAACTATGAAGGGAATCAATAAATCATCGATAAAAAAATGAGAAGTTGCATACTATCTTCCCAGATGAAAAATATTTGCTCCAACTATCTATGCTAACTGTGACATAAATCTACAGAGATCTATTCATTGTTGTAAATCAATGATTGATCAAGAACACTGCTTTGTTTCTCTTGAGAAAAACTGACTGCTCCTATCGATAACACCTCATTACATCTTCAGCCATTGATACTTGACATCAAGCTATATATATAATAGCACAGTTGGTTTTTTAGTCTCCTTCAAATATTCAAAGTTGGGGAGATGGAAAGTTCAAAAGAAGCATAATAAGTAATAAAGATAGTGCGACAGTAGTGGAAAATATTAAGATCCTCTATATAGTAGCACAAGCGTGATTAGTAAAACTAAATATACCAATGTGATCAGTTTATAGGAAAAATGATACATTAAAACCATTATGACCCATGCGACCTAGTTGCAATAGCAGGTCATATTTTTTTGCTTTATGAGTGAAAATGAGGATAGTGTATTCATTTATCAGGTAATACTTCAAATCTGTCAAATTAAAAATAGCTTTGTTCTCGATATAAAGCCACCATTATCTAAGCATACAAATCGAAAGAACAACATTTCAATACATCGATAAGGCTGAAAAGCTCGGACGCTATTTCGCGCTTTCCATGCTAAGATATATGTTTGTCACTTAATTACTGAAATATGCATTATTCTTGGTATATAAAGCCACCATCATCTAAGAATACATATGAAAAAAAGCAGGCAGGTATATCAGTCAGACTGATAAGCTCAGAACGCTGCTTTGTGTTTTACACGCTTAGATATATTTACCCATTAATTACTCTGCAAGAAAAAGAAATACTCAGTGCATTTAAGACAAAAAAAAATTCTCGAAACAGGTTTTACGCCCCGCTTTATAAATAAAGCAAACCACCAACAAACAACAGTTCAACACGAGAACACGCAAAGCGAAAGTACGCAAAGTCTGTTGGGCCACAGCACAACACGCCCACAAACGAAAGAAAAAACACACGCACACGATACAACTCCCGACATGAGTACACTCAGCGGCTGGCGGTGGTGTAGAGTCGGCGAGCCGCCGTCACGAGGTCCTGAATCCGACCATCCAGCCGCTCCAAGTCCCGTTGTCTACAGAGAGGGTGTCACTGCTGCAAAAATGCCAAAAATTTAAACACAGAGTCAGAGGCCCGCCTAAAAAAGACTCGCTCGATAAACATCCTGTTCCGAATGGTCCATAGCATCCAGGTCATCGCAGCGAATATTAACCAGAAGAGGCGCCTCCCCTTCCCGTTTCTATTCACCTGTACTTCCCGGAACTCGCCAAGTTCTAGGGCCTGCCACTCAGGCCCTAGAGCCTCTGCTACGAAGCTCCACAGGAAACGAGCTGCGGGGCAAGTAAAAAGAATGTGGGTTCCCGTCTCCGGTACACCACATAAGGGACAATTCCCATCACCAGGGCCCATCCGCTTGGCCACCTCCACCCTAGATGGAAGGCGGTCTCGCAGAAGCTGCCACGTGAAGATTTTGATCTTCAGTGGCATATGCGCCTTCCATAGATGGGAGCTCCAAGCTACCGTAGGCCCTCCAAAAAGGGCCCGATAAGAAGAACCAACTGAGAACCTCCCCGAGGCCGAGAGGGACCAGGTCACCTCATCCGGGGAGGTCCCTAACGCATGCGGCAGACCCCTACGAAGGGTCTCCCAGCTCCGGGTCTCAACCGGCCCAAACGTACGACGGAACCCGATGTTCCATTGGCCATTTTGGGCCGCCACTGCTACCAGGATTCCGGGATCTGAGCATATAGCAAAAAGACCTGGGAACTCATGTCTAAGGGGGCGGTCACCTAACCATGGATCCAGCCAGAACTGGGTCCGACTACCGTCGCCTACGGAGAAGGAGGCCCCCCAGTCGGATCTCATGTTTAATCGCCTGTAGGGTCCTCCAAAATTGTGACCCCTCCTTCCGGTCGCACGCTAGAAGGGGGTATCCGCGCAGATATTTTGCCTTGATAAGTTGGAGCCAAAGACCTCCGTCCTCTCGCAGGATCCTCCAGACCCATTTTAGCAAGAGGACTTTATTCATGTATCACGAGGCCAAAATACCTATACCCCCTGCTCCTTGGGGGGCGCAAATGTCTGCCCATTTGACCATATGATATTTCTGGTGCCCATTAGCCGCCTGCCAGAAGAAGCGGGATAACGCCTTGTCAAAGCTGGCGTGGACGCCCTCCGGAAGAAGGTATAGACCCATCATATACATGGGGAGACTAGATAAGCAGGAGTCAATAAGAATAGTTTTGCTCCCCTTGGAAGGTAAACCGTCCTTGCCAAGGCTCCGCTCTAGACGAGACCCGCTCCACTAGCGGGTCCAGGTCCTTAATAAGGATACGCGAGTCTCTGATAGGCATCCCCAGATAGGATACCAGGAATTGTGTCAACCTACAGTTGAGGTTGTCAGCTATCCGGCGTTGGTCTTCCTCGGAGTATCCAAGGATTACAACCTCGCTCTTATCGATGTTGATCTTGAGGCCATACATGGCTTCAAAACAAAGGAGAAGAAATTTTAGGTTCATAATGTCCAATGCCGATCCATCCACCATGATCATGGTATCGTCAGCGTATTGCAGGTGGGTCACGCTGCCCCCCGGGACTAGGTGTCCAACCACCCCCGAGATGTGGCCAGAGGTCTTAGCCCGCTCCAATACCTCTGCCAGGGAGTCTACTGCAGCATTGAACAACAGAGGAGATATCGGGTCTCCTTGCCTAACCCCCCGAGTGGGTCTAAAATGGGGACCTACTTCCCCATTTATGTTAATAGCAGTACTGCCGCTCATTACCAGTTGCATAATCCAGCAAATCATCCGGTTATCCACCCCTCTCCGCTCCAATACTAAGCGGAGAAAGGCCCAATCCAGACGATCATATGCTTTCTGGAAATCTAGCTTAATGAATACGCCCCGCTAGTGGCGTCATTTTACTTCATGAAGTGCCAGGATACCGTCAAGTATATATCGCCCTTTAAGGAAGGCGAATTGGAACGGGTGTGTAAGGCGTTCGAGGACAGGTGCAAGCCTAGTGGCACACACCTTGGAAACTATCCAGTGGATAACGTTGAGGACTGTAATCGGCCTAAATAGGCGGATATCCGTGGCCCCCACTACCTTGGGGATCAGGGTAATCACACCAAAATTTAGACGAGCCAGCACCAACGTCCCCGTATAGAATTCCTGGAACATCGACATGATCACCGCCTTGATAGACTCCCAGAATTTCTGGAAGAAAATGACTAGGAGCCCATCCGGACCCGGGGCTGAATTAGTCTTCATATCCATGACCGCCCTTGCCACCTCTTCCTCGAGGAAGGGGAGGGTCATCACGACGTTCTCCTCGTCTGACACCTGAGCCCCAGGTGACCAAAGGTTTTCTGCAAGGGAAACCCCTGTGCGGGGTTCCGCCGTAAATAGTTCCTTATAGAAGGAATATATGTGGGTGGAAATCTCTCCCGGCTCCTCCAGGAGATGATCCCCCTCCCACAGGCAAGGGATAGAGCATTTCCGACGATGTCCGTTAGCAATCGCGTGGAAGTATGCTGTATTCACCTCACCTTTAAGGATCCAGTTCTGGCGACTCCGTTGTCGCCAAAAAATCTCCTTGCTCTTGTAGATCTCCATAAGGGAGTCCTCAAGGGCGTACCGCTGAAGCCACTCCTCAGCAGTGAGACCAAATGAATCCGACGTCCGATCCAGAGCCCGTATCTCCCCTAGAATGGAGGTTTTCCTCTTTCGTACCTCAGCTCCTAGGTTGGCGCCCCAACCTTGCATGAATCTGCGGGCCATCTAAGCACAGTGGTGCCAAGCATCCACCGCATTAAAAAGACGTGGCGGATGAGCCGCCGCGTCTATCCACTTCGTCCGAACCGCCTCCACAAACCCTGGTTTTTCTAACCAGAAGTTTTCGAAGTGGAAGCGGTTCAGTCTAGGTGGGGTGGATCCCCACAACGAAAGGAGGAGGGGGTGTGGTCAGAACTGACCATGGTCAGGGCGCGGAGAGAGCAGAGGGGAAAGGCAATCTCCCAGTCCACCGATACAAGTACCCGATCCAGTACACTCCGTATCGGGTCTGCCCTGTTGTTAGTCCAGGTGTAGCGCGCTCCCACCCGTCTAATCTCCTTGAGCGCAAGGTCTGCTATCCAATCATTGAATAACATAACCCTACGGGGGTGAATGTTTGTCGAGCTCTTGTCTTCCAGGGATCTAATGAGATTAAAGTCCACGGCAATAACAAGAAGGGTGGAGCACCTCTCCACCTTCCCCCTCAGCTCCTCAAGAAAGGCGAACGACCTACTGTGGTCCGCGGGACCATAAACGATTATCACTTCCCACCTAAAGGAAGTTCGACTATGATTGAGGAGCATGCTCAGAAAGAATTCCCCGCAGTCCATGTCCTCCACCTCAAAAGTGTCCTCCTTGATACCAAGGAGGATACCCCTAGAGTGCCCCATAGCCGGGAGCCACTGCCAGGCAAATTTGAAGGGGCTGAGGCGTTGTAATTCGGCGATCGAGAAGTCCTGTCTAATCGTTTCCTGGATGCCTACAATGTCAACTTCCTCCCGCCGAATGTATTCGCTTAACTGGTTTGGCGAGCCCTCCCGCCCGAACCCCCGAATGTTCCACCCGAGCAATCTTATGGGAAGATTCATTAGGATACACCATTGGGAGTTGTCCCCTTACGTTACCGGGGACTGATCGGGCCCTACTAGAGGTCGAGGGCCGGGACGGTACCTTGGGAGGTCTCCCGCGTGAGCGCCCCGTTTGGGCCCTCGCCAGGGGAGCTCCCTCCTCATCTGGTATCAGCCTGGAACTATCACTCGGGTCTGATGCCGCCTGCATTAGCGGTCCCGAGTCGGGTGCCACCGCCCCCACAAGCTCCGCCTGAGCTCGTGAGGCCGCGAGGGCACCCTCATAGATCTCCCTGGCTTTAATCGCCGCAATCTGTTCCAACCGGGGGCCCTTCTCACCCCGGAAGACAATACCGCAATCTGTCGCAACCTGTGCCAGATGGTCCAAAGGGAACTCATCGAGAACCGAAAATATAGAGCCTGAAGAAGACGCGTAAGTAGAAGGTCGAGACGTACCTGGAGTGTCGCGGCGGGAAGCAGTCAACTGGATCGCCTTGTCCACCATGGTAGGGACCGACGCCCCCAGCCCACCCCTGGCACTCGCGAGCCGAGCGCTGTAGCGTGAGGGCTGAGCGGGCTGGGATGGCCTCGCCCTGCACTGAGGCGGCTCCTGGGGGCCAGTCACGGGAGTGTCGCAGACGACCGTGACCTGCTCGCAAGATCCTGAAGACGGAGTCACCGGAACCAGAGGGGAAGAGACCGCTGGAGAGTTGGGCGACGAGCCTGGTGAGAGGGTGTAGCAGAGGGCCCCTCCCGAGCGGGACGAAGAGGGCGGGATCACCTCCATCCATACACTAGCACAGTCCTCCTCCTCCACGTCCCCTCGGTCCAGTCCGAGAGCAGTAGCGTCAAGACCCCGCAGACCCAAGTTGGACCCGTACTGGGAGAACGGGGCCTCCAGGGAGCACAGGGGGTCGGAGTGTGGGGAGCTCGTGACCGCGCCGACTGAGAGAGTCCCTGCACCACTACATCCTGGTAGTGGAAGGATCAAGCCCCCATCCACCGCCTGTGTCGGTGGGGGAACAGCAGTGGAAGGTGGTGCCTGGCCTCCGGGCTGAGGGTCAGCGGCCGGAGGGTCGCGCTCCTGTGACTCCCCTCCCGCAGGGGCGTCGTCGTCGTCGGAAGAGGAGGAGTCCTCCCATGAAGAATCCTCATCCTGCATCGGAGGGCCCCCCTCAGGACGGCTCGTAGGTGGGGAAGGGGGCCGCTCCTCGTCGAGCTCCACACGTAGCACCTCACCCTGGTTCCCGCCTCGACCCTCGAAGTAGACAGGAGGCAGGATCCCCGGGAGCATGCCTGGGTCAGGGCACAGCACGCGGAAGCGAACAACATCGGAGCCCACCAGAGAGCTCTCGTCAATCTCAGCCAACCTGCCAAGTGCTGGTGACAGGAGCTCGATGACCTGGGAGGTCCGTGCCACCTCCGGGAGGCCGTAGAGGCGAACCCACGAGGAGTGGAGGGTGTTCGTCGCGGTCGCAGCAGTGGAAGTCTTGATGGATACCTGAATCTTGTTGAGAGGGAGGGTGAAAGAAGATCCCATGGAGCACAGCCGTAACATCTCCGCCGACGGAAAGAGCACCGCAAACTCTGTCTCCGAGATAGCCCGAACCTGACACTCATGGCAGGCATAATCTGGGCAAGCTCCTCCCGCAAGATCTCGACTATGAGTCCCTCCGTCAGGGCCGGGAGCTATCTAGGGAGAACTGTCACATGGGCTAAGTTCTTCGGGACCACCATGGGGACACCTCCGAGGTCGATGTAATAGAATATAGACTCCACACCGTGGCCAAGAAGCTCCAGGCGAGGCCTATGCGGTGGCGCCGCCGGTCCATGGCAGGCGGCCTGATGGTGTCCCGGATCCCCACAGCAAAGGCAGCTCGCTGGCCTGGTGCACTCTGACCGGAAGTGTCCCACAAGGCCGCAGTTGAAGCACGTGACTTTCGACGGGGAGCTTGCCCCACCCTCCGCCTGAGAGTGGGTCGCGCCCAACCCCGCCTGGGTCGAGCCACGCGGAGCTCCCGCCGGGATAGTGGTGGATGGCGCCGGTAGGAACCCGCTCTGGTTCCCTCCGGTGCCGCCCTCCCCCGGCTGTCGGACCTTCTTCTTCTTGTTGTTGGATTTCTTCTTGCTTGGCGCCACAGCAGCACCACCGCCTGTCCCGCGCCCGGAGCCGGCACCATCACGGTTCCCCGTGTGTTGCGAACCTCCATCGCCCCGGTTAGGCCTCCACGATGCAGCGGCGCGCCGCGGCGAGGGCGATCTGCGGCGCGGCGACGAGTACGCGGCAGGCCGCCGCCGGAGTAAAGTCTCCTGACCTCTGCCTCCCGCCGGAGAGCTCCTGGCGCCGCGTCCCGGCACGGAGAGCGGCACTTCGGCCGCAGGCGACCCTCAGTCCGGCGTGGCGAGCCGCGACGAGCCTCCTGCAGGTCCTGTCTCGGCGAAGGGCGGCGAGGCGGAGTGGCGCCAAGGCACGCCGGAGGCGGCCTGTATGCTCGGGCCGCCGGTGAGCGGGTGCGGGCGGTTGCTACGGGCGGAGAGGGGGAGCGTGCTCGCCGGCGGGGATGGACGTCGGCGTCCTCCTCGTCCGTGCGGATCCTCTTCATGGCGGAGTCGCGGAACGAACGCGTGAGGGGCGGCGGAGGTGGTGTTAGGGCGATGCGACGGGCACCGGCGGCGTGGCGGCGGATGAAGGCCTCCTGCGCTGGAACCGCACGATCTAGGTCAAGCGCACCTTTTCTGATCCACAGCCACGGCCCACCGGGGCGGCTTGGGCTGGGCCGTGCAGCCCACGCGCGGAAGGCCGGTGTCCGGGTCGCATCCCTGCGCCACTCTGGAAGAGATTGGGCCGGCCCACAAGGCCCATCCGGCCCGCTAGGGCAGCTCGTCCCTCTCCCGGTCGGGGAGTTAGAGGCGCCCGACGCCGCTGCCGCATGCGGCCGACGAACGGAGCCCTCCGTCCGCGCACCTCCCTCCTCCCCCGGCGGCGCAGCCGATGTGGTACCCACCATGGCGCGCCTCCCCATGGTCGGGAGTCCGACATCGCCACAGCGCACAGGAGGAGAGGTCGTCGCCGGAGTTGGCCGCCTCGGCGCCGTGTTTCGTCGCTCTGGGTGCTCCCCCGCAGGCCGGCGCGCCACCAGCGTCCCCTTTCGACGGCGCGGAGTACCAATCCGGCGGGTGCCTAGGAGGAAGTCTCCTAACGTCGGCGACGGGGGGATTGTGCACCGGGCGGTGAGCTCTGCGACGAGCGCCGCTTCCTCGTCGGCTTCATCGGCGATATCCGCCCAACTCCGGCCGTGTAGCGAGGCCCCCTCCATGCTACCATCCCGTGCGCGCTGATTCGACCTCGTCACGCGGCCCTACCCGGCGGTGGGCGGCGTCATCACCTCCGTGCGATGGTTGAGCCCAAGTCGTCGATCGGTAATATGCTCCCGGGCTTTCATTGTTGCACGCAGCTGGAGCCTTACCTGGAGATGTTAGCGGAGCACATGGAGGAGAAGGTGGGGGTCCACAAAAACAAAACAAAAATCAACAACGACCATGGAATAGCAAGACAACAATCGATTAGTTAATAAGGAAGCACATCCTCCATACTTGTTACAACATACTAAGTTAATAAGTTCAATTTCATTGACAATTATGAAAAACAAATTTTATAGAATATCAAGTCAGATGGATGAACTAAATAGATTTTGACTCTACTAGTAAAATGCCCGTGCGTTGCTACGGGATATGAATAATTCATGACTGTAACTTCACCATATATACATTCGTGTCATGATAACATCGAGACATTTTGTTTTGAAATGCTAAGTTATGGTTAACCAAAACTTGGCACCAAAAATTTTGAATCTAAAAATACAGGAGACAATGTGTTTCTCCACATGAACATACTAAAGGTTTCTTTGTATGATAAAAATTCTGCGTTCAAGTGCATTATTAACTACATACGCAGCTTGTTTAAATAAATGTTTAAAACATGAGGAAAAAAACCATACAAAAAATATGTATCACATCACACCATGCTCATGTCGTATTGAAAATATTATAATATTTTTATCTCTCCGCAACACATGGTTATCACAATGGAGTTGATCTGCACAAAAAAAGTTATTATTCCGAATATAAATATGTTCATAATTAAAAAGATAAAAAGTATGATTACTAAATACTTAAGTGACAAATATCTCACCTATGATGTAAGGACCTCTTAAAGATTACTCTTGCAAGTGGATTGTTCCTCTTTTATACAGGTTATTTTGTAAAAAACACTATAAAGTCATTAATTTGGAATTATCTAATGAATATATACCTCTAGTTAAGGTAAGGAAAACATTTTAGGAAAACAAGAGTAAATAAAAACTAAAACAAGCTGAGTGTAGCATTTGGTAAAATATTGTTTAATTTTCTTTTACAGTGAAACCATAAGTATAATGGAAAAGTGTTGTGACAGATCCCCTCTTGTAATTACGCATTCGTGTACATCTCGGAAGGCTAAAAACTGAGCCAAATGGTACCAATATTTTATCTATTATTTGGCTAATTAGGTTGAGACTTTTCAAATTTGGAGAAAGAGGAGCACTACATGTTTCCTATCATACAATTCATCTAGTGGATATAAGAGGAAGCAAGCAGTAGCAGGTTTTTTCTAGAAAAGAAAGAATATGAAAGAGAGTAGCAGGTCTATCTATCGGTCGGGAAATCCCCAAAGCCGCCACTCATCTGACCATGTCCATGCTGCTCCCATCGGCTCCATCCCCAGCAAACCCAACATGTCTATGGCTCTAAACTCCCCTCTCTCGATCTGCTCCGGCAGGCGGTGCCTCCCCATCATGAGCAGGCTCACGAGCTCCCTCCTCTCTAGCTCCACCAGGGGGCTTGCGTCCGCCAGGTCAGGGCCGTGGCCGGCAGTGCGATATCCAAGCCCGCAGCCGGCATCGCGGACACCGGCGCGTCCCCGTCCATGCCCGCGCTAAATCAACCTGTCCCGGCAACAGCGCCCGTGTGTAGCGTGCTTTTCGCGTCCGCCCGAGCGGGCGCCTGTTCGCCGGCCAGAGCGCCGCCACCGGGTCCTCGTCCTCCCCTGCAGCGGCATTCGAGCGCTGATTCGCCTCCAACCAGCCTCCCTGTCCCATCACACCTCGTCGAGCCGCGTACTGCCGTTCGTCCGCCTATCCACCTCGTGCTAATTGGCTGGATCCCGCGCACGACAGCAACGACGGCGCGCCGGCGTGGAGTGGAACCGGTGTCGTTAACCTCAAGTGCTACGGCCTACTTGGTATGATTTCATCTCTCTTTCAGAATGATTTTGCAATTTTGATGGTAAAGATGGATTACTCATCACTTACCTGAGAACAAATAGATCCGTAGAGGACGCAGTTGTAGCTGATTACTCAAGCTGTGACGTGCTCGCCGTGCTGACTGTCTCATTGGCATAGAGAGATATGTGGGATATGGGTATGGTTTGGTAGGACTGGCGTGATTGTTAGGAAAGATATCGGCGAGATTTCCGATTATGCGAGATGGGAAATTTCATTCGCTTTTAAGAGACGTGATATGTTATATTAGGCATAACCAGGAGTACATTAAGCATGGTTTATTAAGATAGGTGATAATCAAGCCCATTACCATGAGAGTAACAATATTAAATAGGAGATATAGTTATTAGATGGTATACATTACCTTTGATATTTCTGGCCGTGCATAATTCCTGCTCCACACTTTGGCATGGATCGTTTAGTCAGGTATGCTCATCCAATTAGGAAGGCTACCATGAAGATCCAGTTCTAAAGGGCCTACTGGTAATACAGTGGGACATAAATAATTCAGTATACTCCTTGCAATATGGGTGATTATGATAATTCCTAGCTATATGTGCAACTGCTGAACTCGATTACAAAATCATCTATACACAAGTCTGAAGACATGTGTAGCTAAATTAAAAAAAAAAACAAGTTTTTAAAAATGAATTCCTAGCCTTTTGTCCTGCTACTGGGTGTACACATCTTCACTTGCCAGTTCACCACACATGACAAGGATCTTGTTTTCGGTCATCGAAAACGAGATACCATTTCATTAAGCCCCATTTGGTGCTCTAAGTTTTGAATCCAAATCGGCTTGTTTGAAATGTGTAGAAAGGAAATGAAAATCACAAGACTTCATCTATAAGTCGGTGGCAACAGACCAGTTTGTGGTCGTCATGTCAGCGAGCTTGTGCAAAGAGCCCTCAGTACAAGATGCACATCCTGTACTCACAGGACCTGCATGTAGTGGAACCAAATTTTTAGAAAACATAATGTCACAGCACAAACATACTTTGCAAAGAGACCTTTTATAATGAAAAATATGTTTAAATCATGAATATCTGCAGCATCTACATCAACAAGTCAAAGACATCTTTTATATTTTAACAAAAAAACTTAACCTGATTACCGTTGAGATAGGTAACATATTAGGTCTCGTAACAAAATTAACCTAGTTTATCTGACCAGGATGATGATGATGATATACCTATGTATGGTAGCTACGCCCTCTGGTGAACTTGTAGTACAATAGCAACATGAACTAACCATAGCAGTTTGGCGCAGCCTGATGTGCCTTGGAGTACTATGAAATTCTTGACAGTGCCTCTGTTGCCTGTCTCTGTCCTAGACTATTTAGATCTTAAATTTCGGATGTTAAATTCATATATGCATTCAAGTGAAGTGGTGTTAGGCTTCAGCTCAGTTTATTTGTTATAATCACTCTTAGCTTCTTTGTATAAGATACGTGAGGAAGATAGAATACTATAAATTCGAAATATATATCAATACTTCTGTGAGTGCAAAGGAACAGAATCAGAAGATGTACCGTATTCTAGTTATCATGTTTTTGTATAGTTAGGTACCTTTAAAGAAATAAGAACATGGTATAATTGTGATGGAGATAATTTACATGCATCTGTGATGAAGCACGAATGCACGCTGCCTGTAATCCTCGGAATGGTTTGGATAGACCTCCATCTTCAGGCTTACAAAGCTGCATTATGCTCGCATTCACGTCTAGATTGATCAAAATACAAAACTTTGATAGCAAAATACAAAATATGGCAAGGTTTTCCGTTAGAGTAGCAGATTGCGTAGGAATCAAAGGGGGAAAACATCTAAGAACCGAGAAACAACCAAATTGGGGGAGAAGTAAATATGATCTATGGCTGGTGCAGTTGACATCATCCTGCCCGGGCCGGTGACAGATAGGCTTTGCAGGGCCTTACCCCAGCACCGTAACTTGGACGGCTCCGACCATTTTACTGATGGAATCTCACGGGCTCAACATACACTAACACCACAATCACATCTAGAATTGTAAAATTACACTTTTTCAGTCATAGTAATAATAATTACATCTGAATATATCGAGCAATACCAGTTATCAATCAAGCAAGAATCAAATATATCGACCTGTGCTCATCCTGTTTTGCAGTCTTGCTAAATCAATGAAACTCAAGAACCGTGATGGCAGCGCAGGTATGAATACGCTCGATCAAGCAGCATGAAATTGGGTGACAGACTGAAACAAGACCTGATACTCGTTTGCATGGTCATTCCATTGACTGGTTGCATGAAAGTGGGCTCGAAGTTGACATGTTTGAACACATAAACCTCGCCACTCTGTAACGTATGCATGATGCCCATATGCTATCGCTCCCATTTTGTGTCCCTGAAAAAATAGTTTAGTTTTTTACACAATTTGCACCAGTGTTTGTCAAAAGATGTCATAACAATAGAAGTTGGTAGTAAGGGTAGCAATAATTTTCTTACGGATTGGTATGTGAGGATGGCACAGTAGATTGTAGTTCCACTTCCAATATGTTTCATTCGTGCAGCCACAACTCTTGCGGTGATCTCCATTGATCTGATGTGTATATGCTCCGATTCAATGTCCTTGAATCTGACATTCCTGCTTAAAATGAAGTAGAATCGGGTTATGTACTGTTTCTTATATTGTTTCAGAATGTCTTAAAAAACTAAATTCCGAGCACCGTGATTACCTGTTGATCGGAGGCCTGACGGGAGTTGGGTATGGTGGAGTGACATTGCATCAAGCCTGGGCGAGGAAGAAGGTTTCTCGCGTGATATGGATTAAAGTCGACCTAGATTGATGGGTATAAATAGTAGATAGATGACATTGGGAAAGCGATGACATTTTGGAGCGATGATTGTGCCTGCTGTTTAGGAGCGATGATTTTGCTTGTTGATATCCCTTGATCGTGTAATAAATAGTTGACTGTTGTTTAGGACCAACAATTGTGGCTGCAGATTTCTGTCCATTATTGCCTGATTTCTGGGCGTTAATTCCTAGTCTTTGATTAGAGGCTTTAATTGTTGGGCGTCAATTGCTGGGATTTAATTGCTGGGCGTGAATCAGTGGGAGTTAATTGCTGGACTCCATGCTAGAAAAGAAAATATTGGTGGGAGTTAATTGGCTCGTGATTTCCATATGAGACGTAGCCTTTCTAATTAATCCCTGAATTATGTAGGAAGGCAGGACGTGGGAGGAATGATGGACAAGACGGGTTGCTTGACGACAGGATATATTGGTTGACGGTTGAAGGAACGAAATTTTTCTTTTAGATAGGAGAGAAGAAGATAGGAGAGATTTTGCAGGCTTACACCTCTGGCAGAAGCGGCCAGCGATCTCACTCGTCGTGGTCGGATGGGACTTCATGGCAAAACTGAAGGCAGACGTCGCGAGTTGATCAAATGATGGCGAGACCTGAGGAGAAGCTTGAAGCCAGACCCGACTAATCGGCCACAAACCTGGCTACGATGATAACCTGCATGCATGGACTGGCTGAGCCTAGCTAACGTGCAGGAGAAAATGGACATGTCGTCCAACCGAAGCGAGAAAATGGACATGGCCAATTGAAAGTTCACCCTTTCTTTTTCTATGGATTAAGGCAGGGCCATGTGAAGAACACTTTACGGTTATCCTTGTTGGGAAACTTGGGCCAGGAGGTGGTAGCCCACTCGGTGGGTTTTGCCCAGTCCAACTAGGCCTTAGGGTTTCCCCCACTTTGTATGTTCGTTTGGGTCTCACCCTCCTGTTATATATCGAGGCACTGTACAGAACAGAGAAAGCAATAAAGATTTTGTTGTGCCCACACCCTGTGTCCCTTTTCTTCCTTGTTCGTGTGTTGTTCATCTACGCCGTCGCCGTCACACACCCTCGGGACCGGCCAGCCGACAGAGGTTGTGTAACACGTTATCAGCACGCGCCTCTCCACCGAGCCTGCACCGAGCAGGCTTTCTACAAAAATCGCGAAGGTATAACCCCGATCTGATCGCAAAAATGGAACCGTGACGAAATTTCCTTTCCATTTTTCCGCTTTGCGTAATTTTTCGATCAGATCTGCGGTGCGGATTTCTCTCCCGGGGATCGAGCTGACACGCTGTCGCCGGCCAATGTCGATATCCCCGGATCACGAGAGATTTGTTGACTGCACCGTAGAGAGACGGTACGCCACGTGATCCCGCTGATCACAGTACCGCCGCGACGCATCCGCTGTGCGCTCGTGCCGCCAATATTCCAGATGAAACGTGGCGATGATTTTCCAATTATTATTTTTTGTTCTTGTCCTTGCATCACGCATCAATGGCAGTGGCCACATAGGCCGCGCCGCCGCGTGCTGGCTGCCGCAAATTGGCCGCCGCGTGCCGCCGCGAGCCGGCCGCCGCGTGCTGGCCGCCGCGAGCGAGCCGCCGCGTGCTGGCCGCCGCTGCTGGCCGCCGCCCCGGCGAGCGCCGCCGCGCCCGGCTGCGCGCCCGGCAGCTCGGCCGCCCGGCCACCGGCGAGCGCCGCCGCGCCCGGCAGCTCGGCCGCCCGTCCGCGCCGCGCGCCCCGCGCCACCGCGCCTCGGCCGCGCCGCGCGCCCCGCGCCTCGGCCGCGCCCAGCTCGGCCGCGCCCAGCGCCGCCTCGGCCACACCCCGCGCCGCCTACACCAGCTCCGGTCGGCCCGCCCGCCTTGAGCCCGGAGGCGGACGGCCGCCGCCGCGACCTTGAGCTGAGGCTCGGTCAACGCGCGCTGGCGGCTGCCCCTCTAGGGTTCGGCTGGGCCGGATGCGGCCCGAGGCTGGGTTTCGGCCCGATGGGCTTCCGCCTGTTTTGCCCAAACGCGAAAAAAAAAAATGCTGCGCGGACAGAGGAGGCGTGCGGTGGGTTTTTGGCCTGGTTTTTGGCCCGTTTTTGCACGGACCGGACCAAAAGCGTGTACGGGCTGGAAAATTACATTTTAGCACACAGTTTTTTCCATAATTCTATATATTTTTATTCCTGCTGAATAAATTGTATATAAGTCCCTGGAACTGTCTGTTTTTGCTGAAATTGTAAATTTGGACATAAAATAAATTCGGAAAGTCATTTTTAGGGCTAATTTTCACGTTTCGAACGCGCTTAGCATAATATCTCTTTATACATGCTTTCATACCATGTTTTACTATCGTAATTAATTGTTTAATTCATAGTAGAGCACTGTCAGCATGTCATTTAAAATTTTGGAACGCCGTCATATTGAATTTTTGTATCAACATCGCTTTATGCAATCGATTACCTGCTGTAATCTGATACATGTTTACATAAATCGCAGATGGCCGGAATCATGAACCGCGAATTCGAGGAGTTGTCTCAGACTGGGCTGAACTACCTTGCTTGGGCCTCGGACGTGGAGATCGTCCTCGAGGACCGAAAGATCAAAGGAGCGCTGGATGCGGGGACCAAGGAGGCCCCCAGCACCACGACTGCTGCAGAAAATGCGCAGGCACTGCATTTCCTCCGCCACCATATGAGTGCTACGTTGAAAAACGAGTACATGGCTGAACGGAGTGCTTCAGCCCTGTGGGCCGCTCTTAAAGAGAGGTTCGCTAGGTTGAAGTACCACGTCAAGCCAAAGGTGGAGGCGGATTGGTTGCGTCTAAGGTTTGCGGACCACAAATCGGTACAGTCGTTCAATTCCGTGTTACACGTGATTTGTGCGAATCTGGAGATGTGTGGTACGAAAATCACGGACGAGGAGAAGATAGAGAAAACTCTCTCCACCTTCCATCCAAGTAACCTCCAGAATGCGCGGAACTACCGCCTGGAGAACTTCACGCAGTACTCGGCGCTCATTGACGCCCTCCAGGTGGCTGAGGCGCAGGATGAGGTTCTGAAAAAGAACTTCAACTCGCAGCCTTTCGGAGGGGGCCCAAGCCAGGAAGCTTATGCCGGCGCCAACAAAGTGCGCCAGCCAAAGTTCAAGCAGCGCGGCAGGAAAGGCAAAGGCAAGAAGGGACCTAACCACCCCCACCCAGCCAAGGAGCAAAAGGCGGGTAAGGGGGAGGTGAGGCCCCAAGACTGCTTCCGCTGCGGGTCGAAGCTTCACTTCTCCAGGCAGTGTCGTGCTCCCAAGCACGTCGTGGACGCCTTCAAGGCCAAGAGAGCGCATGAGGCGCACCTTGTCCAGATGGAGGCACCACCGGCGCCCGCTGCGGCACCCGTGATGATCCCCACGCCCCCCGCTGCGCCCGTTGTGGCGCACACTGGGGCACCTGTGGAGGCACATGTGGCGGTTCCCACGAACGCCACCGTGTCCATGGAGGTTGAGCACACCGTGTCCCCTCCAACGCCACAGCTGGACATCGACGCTGCCGCCTCCATGATAGCCACTGAGGAGAAGCTTAGCGAGATGGAGATCTCGGCTGAGCTGGAGGGTTACTTTGTGGACTCCATCTGAACTCCGCCCATTTATTCATGATCCTATGGCAATAATTTGATACAATTTATTCGATTTGGTTGTAAGCTCTATGAGAGCAACATTATTTGTTTCATTAAACATCTATCGGCGCTTGGATGACTTGGTCATCATTCATTTATTCCATTCTTTTAAATAGAGATACTTATGTTATGTTCTGAAATATTTACTTGTTTAATTATTATTACTTTAGCATCTTCCTCGCTCTCGTTTAATAATTAGACACTATATTTTAGAACACGTGTGGCGCCCGAATGGAGGAAACGTGCCTTGCCGATAGCGGTACTACCAATACCATCTTGAGAGATACAAAGTACTTTGAGTCCATCAAGAAAATTCCAGGGAGTATTACGACGATCGCCGGCTGCGGTCCTCATATAGTTGGCTCCGGACGAGCCACTATAACACTCCCCATGGGAACAACTTTGATCATTAATGATGCATTGTTGTACCCGGAAGCGACTCGTACTCTCTTGAGTTTTAAAGACATTCGTGTTAATGGGTTCCACATTGAAACCCATGATGATGACACCGGTAAGGAGTACCTACTCATCACGAAACGCGATGAAAATGGTAAACATGTTGTCGAAAGGCTTCCTTCGTTCGCTACAGGGTTGTACTACACTAAGATAGTAGCACTACCCATGTACACTACCTTTAAAACTGTTTTTAGAAGCTCTGAACTATTCTGCCTTTGGCACGATAGGTTAGGCCATCCCAGTCTTACGATGATGAGAAATATAATTAACAACTCGAATGGTCATAATGTTAATGTGAAAAATTTCCCGAATCCTGATGATTTCGTGTGCTCCGCATGCGCTAAGGGGAAATTAATCATTAGACCATCACCCCTAAAGGTGAAGGATGAAATCCCCGCGTTCTTGGAACGTATCCAAGGGGACATATGCGGTCCTATTCAGCCCCTGTCGGGTCCGTTTAGGTACTTCATGGTGCTCATTGATGCTACCTCTAAATGGTCCAATGTTAGCCTGCTGTCAACAAGGAACCATGCTTTTGCAAAGTTGATCTCTCAGATCATACAAATGAGGAATAAATTCCCTGATCATCGCATTAAGTCTATTCGAATGGACAACGCCGGTGAATTTACTTCAAAGGCGTTCGATGATTATTGCATGGCAACAGGAATCAAACTTGAGCACTCTGTACCGCACGTCCACACACAAAATGGACTTGCAGAGGCATTGATTAAAAGAATTAAATTCATTGCCAGACCGCTCCTTCAGGGTTGTAATTTACCAACAACATGTTGGGGTCACGCGGTGTTACACGCTGCCAATCTCATCAATTTTCGACCATCGGCCTACAACATCCATTCTCATATGCAGCTTGCGCAAGGGTCGGCACCGAAAATTTCCCACCTTCGTAGGTTCGGTTGCCAGGTATATGTACCAATACCACCCCCTCAGCGATCAGCAATGGGACCGCTCCGTAAGTCGGGGATATACGTTGGTTATGAGACTGTGTCCATAATCAGGTTTCTGGACCCCGCGACAGGTGACTGTCATACGGCCCGTTTCGCTGATTGCATTTTTGACGAGGATCTTTTCCCGACTTTAGGGGGAGATAATCAACCCCTTGATGATAAAAGTCGAGAACTTACGTGGCAAGCCACGGGGATCCACGCTCATGACCCGCGCACTGCTGAGTCTAATAGAGAAGTTCAAAAGATAATAGATTTGCACTCGTTGGCGAATCAACTGCCTGATCACTTTAGTGACTTAAAGACTGTGACAAAGTCGCATGTGCCTGCGCGCAATGCACCGGAAAGGGTTGAAATACCAAAGAGAAATCACGGTATACCCGCTCCCGTTCTTAGGCCTAAGAGGACGAGAAATCCGGTTTCTCAAATCCCAAGTACCCGGGGACGCCCGAAGAAAAAGGATAAGAGAGATTTATCGCAGCCTACCCCTGCAAAGGGGAGCCAGTTGAGACCTGGCACAAGTACGGACGTTTCTGTGCACGAAATTCCGGACTTGAATTTTCCTACTACGGAAATACCCAGCGAAGATGTGTGCGCACACATTGGAGCGGGAAAGCTAAAGGACCTTGCTCCCGGAATGGGAAATCCGGTGGAGGAAGGGAATGTGCCTGATGCACTCCATGACGAAATGGCCATTAATTATATTAATTCGGGCGAGTCAATTAATCGAGCTATGGCAAATGTCGACATTTATTTTGCCAAGAAAATTGCCTCAATCATAGATCTTGACCCAGAGCCTAACACTCTCGCTGATTGTAAGCAAAGGTCGGATTGGAAAGATTGGAAGAAGACAATAACTGCTGAGTTATTTTCTCTCAACAAAAGAGAGGTGTTTGGACCTGTTTGTCTAACTCCTCCCCATGTGCGCCCCGTTGGCCACAAATGGGTATTTGTTCGAAAGAGGAACGAGAATAACGAGGTAGTAAGGTACAAAGCAAGGCTCGTTGCTCAAGGTTTCTCCCAGCGACCAGGTGTCGACTTCGAGGAAACTTACTCCCCAGTCATGGATGGAATTACCTTTAGATACTTGATCTCAATGGCAGTAAATTTGGACTTGACAATGAAACTTATGGATGTTGTCACCGCTTACCTTTATGGTAATTTGGATTCGGACATATACATGAAGGTACCAGAAGGTATCCCTGTCCCGAACCAAGATAGAGCTAACAGAGGTTTATACAGTGTTCAGCTTAAGAAGTCACTGTATGGACTTAAACAGTCAGGTAGGATGTGGTATAATCGTTTAAGCGATTTCCTTCATCAGAAGGGCTACACGAGCAATGAAGATTGCCCATGTGTTTTTATACGGAGATCACAAGATGGTTTCTGTATTATCTCGGTGTACGTGGACGATTTGAATATAATCGGTACACCTGAGGATATTGAGGAAGCGAGTTCCTACCTGATGTCGGAATTCGAAATGAAAGACTTAGGCAAAACTAAGTTCTGCCTAGGTTTGCAACTTGAACATTCCCCTGCTGGGATCTTAGTGCACCAGTCTGCCTACACCCAGAAGGTGTTGGAAAGATTTGGATTTGACAAGGCATATCCTTCTAAGACCCCGATGATCGGGAGATCTTTACAGCAGGATAAGGACCCGTTCAGGCCTAAGGAAGAGGGGGAGGAAATTCTGGGACCAGAATTCCCCTACTTGAGTGCAGTTGGCGCACTCATGTACCTCGCGAATTGCACACGGCCGGACATTGCGTTCGCTGTCAATTTGCTTGCTAGGTACAGTTCTGAGCCTACCAAGAGGCATTGGAAAGGCGTTAAGGACATCTTCCGATACCTGCAAGGGACCAAAGATCTTGGCTTGTTTTACCGGAGGAATCAAGACCTCACGGTTGTAGGCTATGCTGATGCTGGGTACCTTTCGGACCCGCACACAGGCAAGTCTCAAACTGGATATGTTTTCCTTTGTGGAGGAACCGCTATTTCCTGGAAATCGTCTAAGCAAAGCCTAGTGTCAACTTCGACGAACCACTCGGAAATCATAGCACTATATGAAGCATCACGTGAGTGTGTATGGCTTCGACGGGTGATCGGCCACATCCAGCTGTCATGTGGGCTGAACACCGTCCAAACCCCCACTATTATCTATGAAGATAATGCCACTTGTGTTGCACAAGTCCAGACGGGTTATGTGAAGAGCAATCTCACGAAGCATATCAACCCCAAATTCTTCTACGCACATGAGTTGCAGAAGTTGAATGAAGTAAAGATCTTACATACTAAGTCGTGTGAAAATCTTGCTGATTTGTTCACTAAATCATTACCGGCATCTTCTTTCGAGAGATGTGTTCGTGGAATCGGTATGATAAGACTTAGGGAGATGTAAGGTTCAGGGGGAGAATCTTCACAAACTCATCGCTAAAATCTTGATCCCGATGATTGAGTACTTAACTTAATGGTTAAGTGAGTTGTACTCTTTTTCCTTAAGTGAGTTTTTATGAAGTTTCTCACACGAGGTTTTTAATGAGGCAATTCGTGCAACATAGCAATAGTATACCATGTGCTTTTTCTCCATATTTTTCCCACTGGGTTTTTCGGAGTTTTGAAGCATGGCTATACGGATGATACCCAAGGGGGAGTGTTGGGAAACTTGGGCCAGGAGGTGGTAGCCCACTCGGTGGGCTTTGCCCAGTCCAACTAGGCCTTAGGGTTTCCCCCACTTTGTACGTTCGTTTGGGTCTCACCCTCCTGTTATATATTGAGGCACTGTACGTAGTCTAGGAACAGAACAGAGAAAGCAATAAAGATTTTGTTGTGCCCACACCCTGTGTCCCTTTTCTTCCTTGTTCGTGTGTTGTTCATCTACGCCGTCGCCGTCACACACCCTCGGGACCGGCCAGCCGGCAGAGGTTGTGTAACAATCCTGTTGTACCCATATTTGTCGAACTTGCCGAGGGCCTCCCAGACCAACCAGACAACTCTCCTATACCGCAACGCATAGCACCGCACCTTCTGATTCTCCGGTTGACGGTGTCCTTTGATTTTCCATTTGTCCACCTCCTCTGTGTCCCTTAACCATCCTGGATTGCAAAACCTGATATTCAAAGAGATTCAGAGATTGGAGAAAAACATTGTAGAGACTTGATCGTGCAATGTTATTTATTCAGAGGTTGAATGCGGAGATTGACCCGCAAAAACAAAAAGAATGAGGAGATTGGGGAGACTGGATCTGCTTGTGTTATTTTTGATGGATTTCAGTTGATTGAGGAAGAAAACATGGATAGATCGAGGAGGACCGACGCTTGGGCTTGCTTTGATTATGGGACTATTCTTTTAGCAGTTAAATAATTTTGAAGCGTGTGGGTGGGATAACTACCAAGAACGATCGTAACTGTATCCATGTTTCTTTTTATTTTATTTTGCATATATATACCAAGAATGAGTCCAGGCATCTAAAAAAAAAAGTCCAGGTTGTAACGTCACATATTATTTTCTTTATTTGCTCCTGATAGACAAATTTAAGCTCACGATTCGGTGCCAGATTGTTGTGCCAGTTTATTTGGTATTGGTGCCACATTGTCGTGTCAGTTAATTTGTTACGCGCTACACGATTTATTTCCGCACGATTCATCCTAGCCATATAATTAAGATCTGACGGATTAATTAATTTTGATGATGTAGATTAACGTGGAGGTTTCACAGGTGCCTCTGTTTCTTTTTATTTTGCATATACACCAAGAATGAGTCCAGGCATCTAAAAAAAAGAGTCCAGGCTGTAATGTCACATATTATTTTATTTATTTGCTCCTTATAGACAAATTTAAGCTCACGATTCGGTGCCAGATTGTTGTGCCAGTTTATTTGGTACTGGTGCCACATTGTCGTGTCAGTTAATTTGTTACGCGCTACACGATTTATTTCCGCACGATTCATCCTAGCCACATAATTAAGATCTGATGGATTAATTCATTTTGATGATGTGGATTAACGTGGAGGTTTCAGAGGTGCCTCCAATTAGTAAATATAAGACTAGCAAGATTTTGTAAAAACTTAATCACTTCAGTTATGTTGGAATTATCATATTCAAGATCATTTTTATCAAATATAATGGGACCATTGTCTCCCATGTTTCTAAAAAATTTAGCACTTTTATCAGAAACATTTTTAGCAGTTTCGGGCAGTTTTGCAATTTTACTAGCAGAAGAGGGAGTGTTTCCAACACCAATTATTTTACCATTGATAGTAGAAGGTTTTCTAGCATGAGAAGTTTCAGTTTTACTTGGTGGTAATGGTGCAAACATTAGCTATATTATTCTTTCTAGCTATTTCATCTTCTCTTTCCCATCTAGCATGCAATTCAGCTAACATCCTAACATTATCATCAATTCGAATTTAAATAGCATTCAAAGTTTTACTTTCTTTAACATCATGATGCATAACCTTTAGTTCCAAAATCATCATCAAGAGTAAGACTATCAACTTTGGAAGCAAGAACATCAATTTTGCCAAACTTTTCCTCAACAGATTTATTAAAAGTAGTTTGTGTACTAATAAAAAATTTAAGCATGTTCTCAAGATCAGAGGGTACAATTTTGTTGTTGTTGTAGGAATTACCATAAGAATTACCATAAGCATTTCTATTATTGGGAGGATATGGCCTATAATTGTTGCTACCAAAATTATTCCTATAAGCATTGGTGTTGAAATTATTATTTTTAATGAAGTTCACATCAACATGTTCTTCTTGAGCAACCAAAGAGGCTAAAGGAACATTATTTGGATCAATAGGAGCATGGCCATTCACGAGCATAGACATAATAGTATCAAGTCTCTCAATCAAAGAGGAGGTTTCTTCAATAGAATTTACCTTCTTACCAGTTGTAGCTCTCTCAGTGTGCCACTCAGAATAATTTACCATCATATCATCAAGAAGTTTTGTTGCTGACCCCAAGGTCCTGGACATAAAGGTTCCTCCAGCAACTGAATCCAGAAGGTTTCTTGAAGAAAAATTCAGACCTGCATATAAACTTTGGATGATCGTCCAAGTAGCCATTCCATGAGTGGGACAATTCGTTACTAAAGATTTCATTCTTTCCCAAGCTTTAGCAACATGCTCATTATCAAGTTGATTAAAATTCATAGTGCTACTTCTTAAAGATATAATCTTAGCAGGAGGATAATATTTTTCAATGAAAGCATCTTTACACTTAGTCCAAGAATCAATACTATTTCTAGGCAAAGACAGCAACCATTCTTTAGCTCTTCCTCTTAAAGAGAACGGAAACAATTTCAATTTAATAATATCTCCATCAACATCTTTATATTTTTGCATCTCACATAGTTCAATAAAATTATTAAGATGGGCAGCAGCATCATCAGTACTAACACCAGAAAATTGCTCTCTCATAACAAGGTTTAACATGGCAGGTTTTATCTCATAAAAATCAGCAGTAGGAGCAGGTGGAGCAATAGGTGTGCTAATGAAATCATTGTTGTTGGTGCTAGTAAAGTCACACAACTTAGTGTTCTCAGGAGTAGTCATTTTTACAAGACTAAAAACAGGAATAAAACTACAGCTAGAAGAAGTATTTTTTTTTGTGTGTTTTTGATAAAGACAAGCAAAAAAGATAAAATAAAATAAACTAAGCAAAACAAAAACAAAGAAAAGAGATTGGAAGTGAGAGGCTCCCCTTGCAGAAATTCTCTTCCTCCCCGGCAACGGCGCCAGAAAAATAGCTTGATGGTGCAGGTCTTGCACTCGTTGGGAGACCCCAAGAGGAAGGTATGATGAGCACAGCAACAGTTTTCCCTCAGTAAGAAAGCAAGGTTTAATCGACCAGTAGGCCGAAGGAGTAACTTCAGAAGGTTGAAGCAGCTGAGATTGCAGGGCGCACTACCGGTTCAGAAGCAACGTGGAACCTACACAACACAATCAAATCACTTTGCCCCAACAAAGTTGTGAGGTTGTCAATCTCACCGGTTTTGCTGAACACAAAGAGGTTAAACATATGGTGTGGAAAACAGTAGGAAAACAATATGAAAGCAGTTGCAGCAATATGCAAGCAGTAGGTGTTTTATCAGTATGAGGAAAAATGGACCAAGTTCACTAGTGGTGTTTCTCCGTGAAAGATAAATAATATGTGTGGTGAACAAATTACTAGGCAATTGACAGAAATGAAGGCTGCACCGTAGTGCATATGCAAGACATAAAGATTACTATGTGATTCATGCGGGCATTACAACAAAATGCATAGACCATCATCCAACTGTATCTATGTCTAATAATCCACCCTCCGAATATCATCCGAACAAACGTTGGATATTAAGTTGCAAGCAACAGATTATCGCCATAAGGAAAGTGTGTAATGTAAACAAAGTAAACTAGGTAAACACCGTTGTTTTCTCCCTAATGGCAACAACACATCCTCCATCCGTCACGTTTCTGTCACTTGAGCACAGATGCAAAGGAGGCATGAACCCACTATCGAGCATAAATAATCCCTCTTGGAGTTACTAGCATCTACTTGGCCAAAGCATCTACTAGTAACGGAGAGCATGCAAGATCATAAATACCATAAGCATGAAGATAACATGATAGATTGATAATCAGAAGACATAGCATTCAACATTCATCAGATCCCAGCAAACACAACTTGTAGCATTACATAAAGATGATCTTGATTATGGTCGGCAGCTCACAAGATCTAAACATGAGGTACATAGTGGAGAGAACAACCATCTAGCTACTGCTATGGACCCGTAGTCCAGAGATGAACTACTCACGCATCACTTCGGAGCAGGGCATGGTGGTGTAGACCCCTCCGGTGATGAATTCCCCTCCCGGCATGGTGCCGAGGAGAGCTCCAGAACCCTCTCGATCTCGGGATGACGATGACGGTGGCCTCAGGTGTTTTCGGTAGGAAGTGGAATATATTTAGGGATTAAATAGGTGAAAGGGAAAAGGCGGTGGAGGACTGGGGGCGCCACACCACCCCCAGCGCGTGCAAGGGGGGTGCTCCGCCCTATGGTGTGGGCCCCCTCCAGGTCTCTTTGGGACTCTGTGGAACCTTCGGGAATTCTAAGACTTCCGGGCTTCAAATTTTCCAATTCCGAGAATATTTCCAGAACAACTTTTCTGAAACTAAAAATAGTAGAAAACAGGGAACTGGCTCTGTGGCATCTTGTCAATAGATTAGTCCGTAAAATCGATAAAAATGACATAAAGTGTATAGAAAACATGTGGGAAACAATAAGAAAACAACATGGAACATCAGAAATTAAGGATACATTTATGACGTATCATATACCTTCATGGCCTTCAGTCTGACCTATATTTAGCCTTGTTCATGTATCTTATAAATCCCTCTACTTGGAGTATCATGATAAGCGTGTTGTCGAGCCCATCGATGACATTACTGCTTCCTCCAAGTTGCAAGAGGTTCATGTTTGTAGAGGCCCCAGACTAGCAGTCCAAGACCCCTCATATGCATACATTCACGATCCCAGAACAATCAGCCGTGAACAACATATGAAGTTGGCATACATATTACATCATCCATTACACGAATAATATAGGTCTTACATAAATGGTCACATGACCAAGTCTTAGATAACTGCCACGCAGGGTAGACAAATAACACGAACACATCGGAAGAGAACAAAACACAACACGATAGAGCCCATGTCACACCCTAACCTACGGGCTGCTGACCGGGAGACGAGCCTAGTTCGTAGGGTCATCATTGTAGTACTCCTACTCATAGTACTCCTCCTGGGGCTACTCCTCGTAGTATGGCCAAGTAAATAGCCAGGGATGAAAACAATATAAGTACATTTGAATGTACTTTGCAAGACATCCTTTATATAACTTACAAAATGCAAGTACGCTTATATGCTTGAATTGGTAGGCTATACATAGGGTTTGCTACCCATGATGGATGAAAGATACATCATGGTTCATTTGACATATCTATATCTTTGTTGAAGAAGATACTTCAAAAGAAAATAATATAGTTTCTCTTGTAGATACCGCATATCCAAGAGGTTTTGTAAATTTTTGCTTAGTAAAGAAGTTTTTCCTTTTTCTTTTTCTTTGCAAAACTTCTTGTAAAGCAGCTTCCAACTTTTCCTCTTGTGTACCTCACAGGTACAAAGTTCATCTTCCAGTACCTCGCAGGTACTAATCCTTTTTTTTTGAAAACATCGACACAATGCTAGATACATGGCCATTCAACTGTCCATATCCGAGGACGCGACTATTCCGAATAGTTTTACTCTGCAAAGGTGTACACAATCCACAAGATCCAGAACATCTGCCATGAACAACCATGGACTGTCCGCGACAGTATGCGAACATCAGATAACTAGTCCAAACCTTCCACTATGTTCAAGCTAGTATATGACTATCCCTTCAACTGGGTTTGTTCTCCCAGGCACCGTGTCCCACGCAACCATGAAAGGAGACCCAACTGCTAGTTGGAGGGAAAATTAATCCCACACTTTGCATGTCCCGTGTCTCACACCTGGCGACATTTCGGTTCAGAGGATCCATTCCTCTATAGCACTTCGGATAGAACACACACTAACAAGAACAAGTTTCTAGCTAGGCCTCTTACCCATTTTGAGGTAGAGTGTCAGTATGTCTTGGTTGTCCAGCGAGGACCAGGTTATGTGTCTTTTGTAAAAACAACTTAAAAAACTTTCCTCTTTGCTTCCTCCAGTGAACAAGGTCCCACCTTTCCACCGAGGGTTTTCCATCAAGCTTTTGTTTACAAAAACAAATTTTAGAGTGTCCACTTAGGGACTTCAAGATTATTAATTTAGGTGGTATTTATATACCATATGGTGGCTAAAGGCTTGGTAACACTAAGTTTGACTACTGGCAAAGTGATAGTTAACTATATCATTAATAGTAGTAATAGCCACAACAAAAATATTTCTGTTAACCATACTTTTGTAAAACTTCAGAAGTAAAACATGCATGATAGATATAGATAAGTACAGTAACAACAAGCATTAGGATGTCTTGCCTTGGTATTGATCCTGGTTCTGCTCTTGAAAATAACAGGAGTGGAAGTAAGCCTCTTCTGCAATATCTCCTTCTTCGTTTTCTAACGTTGTAAAAGGAAATAAAGGACACACATTCAGAACCAACTAAGGCAAACAATAGTAAAAATAAATAAATACAGAAAGCAATACACAAAAAAATCCATCACTCAATTTTCCAAAGGCAAAAATTAATAACCACACATAAATAAAACTAGACTACTAGAAAACATGAATATGGTAGAGAAACTATGTTTCTCACCAAAATGCTATGGCATCAGTGGGTGTTCCACTAGCCTACCAAGGAATTAGGAGGTCACAGTGCCTCTGGTCATACTTGGGAAAAGTTAATATCCCACTAAACAAACATAAAAAATACTACTCATGCTAGTGATACAAATAGGATGCAATTAAACAAGTCAAAGCTACTCATGCTTTTCTACAAATAAAAGTACAAGGTAACATAGGTGACATACCCATAATATCAGCACCAAAATGGTACTGGACCTAACATATCAACCTCAAAAATCTAGCTACTAAACATAAAATTAACATGCCACAATTTCCTAAACAATAGGAAATAATAGAAAATGACTATGGTAGTAAAACAAATTCTAAATAACACACACAACATTAAACTTTTCCTAGCATACTAGTGTAGAAAACAACCTAATAACAGAGAGTAACAATCTTACACATGCTAGAAAATAAAAATATAATACTCAAGTATTGAATATAACTAATTCACACATAAATGAATAAAACAAAAAAGTGCAAAATCTAGTTATGCACACCAAAATTATTCTACAGCTCTAAAAATTACACAAGCTAGAATTAGATAGATCTAAGCATACACAAGCTCATCCAATTGGATTCATATAAAAAATCATCACGAAACAACCTACAAAAATACTAGAAGTGCTCTCTGGTCATTTACCAAAATGCATGGAGTTTTCTCTAGGAAGCATTCCTGCAAGCAAGGACAAGTGATACTAGTAGGTATCACTTAGGTCTATCCAGAACAGTTGAGTTTGCATTTTTAGGATTCTTATTTTTGAAGTTATGCCAAAAATGTCTTAACATATAGGTTCTGCCAAAAAAGTGACTACTGCTAACATAAAAGCCAAAATGTAGATCTATCACTTGGACATGGTTAAAAACGTATTAGGCTACAAGCATGATTTTTGGTTTGGCCAAATCTACATATTTTCTATTTTTCCTAAGGCCAAAGCTAGTGTGCTATTTCTGTTTATTTTCCAAAAGGAATAAGTCCCAGAGAAAAATAAATGGCGTGGGCCAGATCTGCGGGGGCATGGCCCAACTATGGCCAAAACCAGCCCACGGCTCGCGCGCGCTGCACGACACAGGAATGGTCGCATTCAATAGGGGGCGTAGATCTAACGATCAACAGTCCACGCGCGTCGTCAACCTCCCGTCTCTCTCTCTCTCTCTCTGTGGGGACCCCAGACTAGCAGTCCGAGACGTCCAGTATGCGTATATTCACGATCCCATGATCAGTTAGTCGTGAACAACATACTCGAGTTGGCATTACAGATACAATATCCACTACACGAATACACGTCTTACACAACTGGTCCCTTGACTCAGTTGAAAACAACTGCCACGCAGGGCAAGAAAACACACTAAAAGAGCGGAAATCTTCAAAACACACTCGTGGTAAACCCAAGTCATGCCTTGACTACCTACAGGCTTCTGACTCGGAGACGTTCCTAGTTCGCACAGTCGTCAGCGAGACCATCTTGTTTAGGTTCTCCGGGTTTCCGCTCAAAGTCTGGCTAAGACAATAGCGAGGGACGAAACCATTATGAGTACATTGGATTGTACTCGCAAGACACCCCAAATGAAAGCTAATCATGCAAGTATATATATATATATATATATATATATAGGTGGTAGGAAGACTGTAATAAGGGTTCAATTAGCCATGATGAATTTAAGACCCATCATAGTTGCACAAGTTTTAGTTTTTCTTTGTTGAAGAAGATACTTCAAAAGATATTTAATTTCTCTTGTAGATATAACATGTCCACAAGGTTTTGATAAAGCATTCTAAATAAAGAAAACATTTTTCTTTAGAAAACTTCTTGGAGAATTACAACTTCAAAAGCATCATTTTCCAGTACCTCAAAGGTACAGTCTTTCCCTTGCCACGTACCTCCCAGGTACAATCTCTAAAACACTTTTCAAGATTTTTGAGAACATTGACACAATGCTAGCTGCATGGCCATTCAACTGTCCATATCCGAGGACGCGGCAATTTTGAATAGTTTTACTCTGCGGAGGTGTACACAATCCACAAGATCCAGTACATCCGCCGTGAACAACCACGGACTGTCCAAGACAGTATGCAAACATCAGATAATTGGTCCTAACTATCCACCATGCAAGTACTAGTATATGGCTACCTCTTCAACTGGGTTTGTTCTCCCCGGCACCGAGTGAGTCAGCCGCATCGATCCGGTTTCCCCTGAAAACACACCGCTATGGCAGGAGACCCAACTGTTGCACCCGGTGGCGAACTTAATCCCCACACTCTTCATGTCCCATGTTTTCCTTTCTGGCCACAATTCTGTTCGAGGGACTCTAACCCCTATAGCACATTGAGGTAGACACGGACTAACACCGACAATCTTTTAGCTAGACCCCGTTCCCATATTGGGATAATGTGGCAGCACGGCTTGGTTGTCGGTGAAGACTAGGTTATGTGTCATTTTTGGAAAACAAGTCGAAAACATTTCCTCCTTCACAAACCTCCCTTGGACAACATCCCACCTTTCCTCGGGGCTTTTCCAAAGATTTTGTTTTCCAAAAACATCAAGTTAAAATTTCCGCTACAGGACTTAAGTTAATTAAGTGATGATACTAAAATGTCTAAAGGGCTTGGCAACACCAAGATTATATAGTGGATGAAGCATAATATAATAAAGGTAGTGGTATAGTCCACTTACGAAAATAGTTTTTGAATCAAAATTTTGTAAAACTTCAGAAGTAGAACATGCATGATAGATAATGATAAGTAATACAACGAGCAAGCATTTAGAGTGGATTTCCTTGGCACTGGTCTTGGTCTTGCTCTTGAAATAAACAAGAGTTGCAATAAAAACCTCTACAGGAAATAATACCGCCTTCGTTATATAACGTCGTAAAATAAAAAGGAAAACACCCAATCAGAACTAAACAAAGGCATGCACTTGATAAAAAAGTGAACATACAGCAAGCATTTCAAAATTACTAGGGTGCACATCATCAAGCAAAACATGCACACACAACACACTTGAATAACACTAGAATAGGTGCTATGGATCCTCAACTAAAATGGCATGAGTTCAGTGGGTGTGCCACCCTCATATGATGCGCAAATAAGGTTAAATGACTCTCTGGTTATTCAGGAGGATGAACAAAATAACAAGAAAACAACCTAGGAAGACATACACATGCACAGGAAAATAATAACAAGCAATACTACAAGCCCATAGTAACACATGCTTTTCTAAACATGGAAAAATAATACAACCAGTAGCTAAGCAACCTAATAATAGAGAAAAAACAATACCAAACATGTCATGGAATCACCCAATACATGAAAATAATCAAGGAGCAAAATAATCACTAAAACTAGACATGGAAAAAGGGCTATTTAGACACGAAGACATGCATAACCATAAGAGGTCATTAAACAATATTTATTCTAACATGATAGATCTATAAGATAGCATCCAAATAACAGAGAAAGAAACACCTAGACATGCTAGTAATATAAAAATAACAATCTAATCAATGCATCAAAAATTAAGCATGCAAATAACAACTATGGCAGAAAACATCTAAAACTAACATAGCATGACAAATTGATCTAGAGCTCACTCAAGCATGGAAGCAAGTATAATGTGCTAGAATAACAGTATCTATGCTATGGAAAACAATACCATAACATTTAATCAAGTCATCATACCAATATGAAGAATAACAAAATTTAACTTATTATTACTAGGAAAACAACCCTATGAGAAATAAACTATATCAAACATGGCTTCCACACACAGACATTATCATGCTAGTGAAACACTCAAGACACATCTCAAACATGTATTAATACCCTAAACATGCTAGGAATCAATTTTATAACAGAAACAATATAACACAACAATTTATAAAGTCATAACAATAATAGACAGGAAATGACTAATTACTAAATAATTCACCAAGCCTATTCTATAACTCCTAAAATCATGAAAACCTAGTATTGTGTGCTCCTAGTCACTATCAAACCAACATAGTTGGATTCACCTCAAAAAGCACCACCAATAAAATTAAATAAATCACATAAGTGCTCACTGGCCTAAAACTAACATGCATGTCATTTTCACTCAACAACTCAAGTCAATACAAGGCCAACTGCCTCAGATAGATATTATCAAGGGCTACTCAGAACAGTTTAGTTTGCATGTTTTGGATGCATACAACTCAAGTTATTATATAAATGGTGTTAATGGGTGCTTCTGCCATTTATCTTATATCTCCTCAAATACAACACAAATTATGGATCTGCAAGTTGAAGATGATTAGAAAATAGTAGATCTACCTCTGTGACTTTTAGTTTGTCAAGATCTACAGTTTAACATTTTTAAAATGAATTAAACCAAAGCAGCAGAAAAAGGTTCTGCAGGAAAAGGAAAAAAATCAACCTGCAGAAAAAAGAAATGGTCCAGATCTACGCAGCGCCAGGCCGGGCAGCTCCTGGGCCGGCCTGCAAATTTCTCCCGCCTGCGAAAAAAATCAAACCACTGACGACTGGGCCGGCCCGTCAGTGGCCAGCAGGCGTGGATGCGAGATCTGCCGTTGGATCCCAATCCAATGGCCAGGAATGGATCCCGCCGAGCCAACCGCCGGTGACCAATAACAACGGCGGCGTCCGCACCGGCCACCGCTGTCAAGGATGGAGCTCGCCGCCGGGAGCTCTGGTGGCCGCCTGGAAACGCCGCGAGCAGAAAAAGGCTCCTGAGAATGCCGTGGAGCCCGTGGTGCCATTGGACCTAGACGGAGGTGACAGCATGCGAGGATTCGACGGGGTCCCGTGGCCGCCGTGCTAGGTGCTCGCGGATGCCACACGTACGAGGAAACATACCACGATTTAGGGGGCACACGAGCTCAGATGGTCCAAGAGGGAGTGCAGGGAGGAAGAATTGGACATTGAGGTGTCCCGAGTAGGTGGCCCGATGAGGCATTCGTCCTTGGTGAGCGCATGCGAGTTGTCGTCGATTTGGAGTATTAGGGAGGGGGCTTTTGATTCTGATATGAAATTAGGATCTAGAGGGAGTGGTGTGACAAAGAGGACAACAAGGGATGGCTCGGGCTATCCTGGAGTCGAAGCTCGGATGGTGGCATCAATGGAGGCTACGAACATGCTGGTTCGAGCAAGAGAGGTCGAGCTCGGGCATGTCTAGGGGTGTGGGTACGATGAGGAGGTTCCAGCGGAAGAGGAGATAGAGGGAGAGATGGTCCATGGAGGAGGGGAGGTGAGTGCTCTCGGGGCTCAACCGAAGGTGTTTGATAGCGAGCAACGGAATAATGAGGGCTAGTTGGGAAAATGGAATTCATGGGCGTTTTCCTGGAGGCCTTGTGAAGCTAGTAGACAAGGTGAGAGAGAAATTCGTGGCAGATGAGGGAGGAGCTCGACGACACCTGTGATCTGCATTGGGTCTTTGTTGTTGGAGGAGGTGTGGAGGGGAAGGGAGGAGGTTTTGGGAGCAGGGAGGATGTTTAGGGGGTTAAGGGGTAAAAGTACCATGTCACATGGCCAGAGAGAGGCGGGGAGAGTGAAATAATTGGCCAGAATATGTGTGATCTCAACAGTGACAAGAAATACCCGAAAATGGGTTTTGAGTGTTTTAACCAAAATTTTGAATAGAACCCATGTGAAAGATCATGTCCAATGGATAGGGAATTAAATATGGAGTCTAGGTATGGTGGCCTCACAAGTTTTTGAAAACATTTCTTTCACAAAATTTTGGGAATTCAAAAATGGCAAAAACAGTTTTTAAATGTTTTCTCCAAAATTTTCAACACAACTTCCAAACGTTTCTGTATAAATATGTCCCACATGACCATAGGCATGTTGGGTAATTTTTCGAAGATTTTAGGAAATACTTTTCTTCACAAAATATTTAAAAGTCCATTTCTGGCCGTTTGGAAAATGGAAAATAATAAATAGAAAATTCTTTTAAAACAAATATTTTTGAGTTGGGATGAGAGATTATATAATATAGGTCTCAAAAGTGATTTTTAATAAACAACTCTTTTGACAATGTTTGAGGCACCAAGTGGAAAAAGGGTGAAAACAGGAGTTTATTTAATAGACTAAAAACCATGAGAGATGAATAATCAAATGTCCATTGAAAAATAAATGGACCACATGGAGGTGATATATAAGTCATGAAGATGTCAAGGGTAGGTTTATGGAGCCTGAAAACAATTAGGAGTCATTTGGAGTAACATGGACAAAGTGCTTCGAGATAACAGGGATATGATCAATATTTTGGGGATGCCTTCAAAAGGACTTTGAAAGATGATACCAAAGGGTTTCAATATCCAAAATAACAACTTGTATTGATGGTATAGATATTAATCATGAGATCCATGAAGGTACATTGATGAATAGAACAACATGTGACATAGAGGCATGTCTCCAAAGTTGGAAGTTTTTAAGAAAATAGAAGATGATATGGACACGTGATGGAATATGATATCGATGCTGGGTCTTGTTGTTACTAGGTTTTAATTAATCAAAACAGCACACATTAATCATAAACATAAATAAAAACTTCAAGGGAAACAGAAGATAAGATCACAGGAAACAGGTAACAACAAACACTCAAGCAAAAGGGGGTTATCTAATTTAATTGCGAGGTGTTTTTATCAAGTGTTGGATAAAGGCAGTGATCAAGACACATCATGACAAGAGGATTTTGTAAACAAGTTCAACTCAAAGCTTGATATATCCAAAATAATATAATTAAGGTAAAACACAGGGGTAACATAGTCCCCACTTATAGTTCTTGCAAAATAAGGAAGTGAGAAGGAGTTTTTGAAATACTTGCAAAAAACATCTTGGTTGAAAATAGGTCGGAGATGATTACCTCAAAAATGTTTTTTTCCTGTGGTTTTTGAAAATAACTTTTGTTTCCTCAAAACTTGGCTTTTGGGTTTCTTCAAAAATCAAAACATTTTCAAAATGTTTTTTGCTATAAGAGGGTGATAGATGAAGGTGATAAACTGCCTTGTCATGACTTGATCACAAGGGTTGTGTTTTTAAGAAAGTTATGATCAATGGTTTTTTAATTGTTAGTTGTTATCAAACTCAAACACAAACACAAACACAAACAACAAGCAAATAAAAGAAACACAAGCATAAGTCAAACATAACAAAAAGTTTTTGTTGGCCATGATTTTTGGGTTATTGAAAACAACTTTTTCCTGTCTTCCAAAAAATGGATCCAAGGCACACATACACAAGTGGAAATATAGGGGAACAGATAGGGCTTGATCCCTCCACTAAAAAAATTTGAATTCAAATTGAAAACCTCTCCCAAAGTTCTGTCAAAATAGGATTCAGAAAAGTTAAGAAACTTGACTTAGCAAAATTTGCTAAGTGTTGGAAACAGACAGAAACTTCAAAAATTCCAGGAATGTTTAAAATAGCAAATGACATCCAATTGAGAAATTTCAAGTTGGAAATTATTAAGAATGCCATAAATATCTAGGAACACATTTTTAATATATTTTTTGAAAATGTGTAAGGCTTTGAAAACATGCTAGAAAAAGGGCATCTTTCTATTTTTCTTTGTTTTTCAAAATCGTTGTTTTTCTGTCTTATCTTCTTGCCACAAAAACCGGCATGCAACTATATGTTTTCGAACTCCACAAATCAAACCAAGGTTATGGATTTGTAGACCACATATCAGAGAAATTGGATTTCTAGCACTTGTTTTCAATAGGTTAGAATATATGCAAAGAAAACATAAAATTGGATATTCTAACCTATTGATAACAAGTGCTAGAAATAGGTATTTGGCTAGTTTTTTAGGGAAAACCTTAATAGAAAAATTAAAGGAAAATACCCATAAATCCCATTGCCATTTTGTTTTATTTGATGAACAAAGCCAAATCATATTGTCAAGTTGAAAACAACCATGATCCAATACTTGGAACGAAAAATTACTCATGATAACATATGGAAAACATTAGAGAAAACAATAGTGATATTTTGGGAAAATTGATATTGGATTCAAAAGAAAACATTGCTTGCATTTCATAGATATCCATGGTCACATACATATATTGGCCCACACAAAAATATTACAATAAAAAATTGGCTCACATTTTTGTCTCCCTTAACTATATTACAATGGTCCAAAAACTAGGGTGTGACAGATCTTCCCCCCTTAAAAGAATCTTGCCTCGAGATTCACAGGTATAATCCTTAAGGAAACCAGGGAACTCCTTCCTGATATAATCCTCATGCTCCTAGGAAGCTTCTTCCTCAGAGGGATTCGTCCACTGAATCTTAAGGAATTTAAAAGCATTCCTCCTGGTCGCACGCACATTCTCCTCAAGAACGCACAGGGGTCTATCATGGTAGGTTAGGTAATCATTCAAGTCAATGGTCCTGAAGTCAACATCTTGGTAGGTGAGATTCTTCTCAGGTACATGACGACTTTTCCGGAGCAAATACACATGAAAGACATTGTGAAACACTGACAACTCTTCTGGCAATTCCAACTGATAAGACACTTCACCAGGATGGGCCAAGATCTTAAAAGGGCCAATATATCGAGGTGAAAGCTTTCCCTTGACATGAAAACATTGAATCCGTTTGAGTGGCGTGACACAAAGATACACGAAATCTCCAAGTCTGAAAGAGACATCGCGACGCTTGGTGTCAGCATAACTCTTTTGGCGAGTTTGAGTTGCCTTGAGACGATCACGAATAAGCTGGACTTGCTCTTTTGCATCACGCAAAGTGTCTACACCAAAAATCTGACTGTCACCAGTCTCAGTCCATTTTAGAGGTGTAAGACATATGCATCCATACAGGGTTTCAAAAGGGGCCATTTGCAAGCTAGACTGGTAGCTGTTGTTGTAAGAAAACACCGCAAAAGGCAGACAATCTTCCCATTTGGCTCCATAGGACAAAACACAAGCATGGAGCATGTCTTCCAAAATCTAGTTCACAGCTCAGTCAGTCCATCAGTCTGCAGGTGATAGGCGGTGCTAAAGGCTCACTTGGTTCCAAGTCCTTCGTGTAACTTTCTCCCAAATCGAGAAGTGAACTGTGTTCCACGGTCAAACACAATTCTGCTAGGGACTCCATGCAGGCTAACAATCCGAGAAATGTAAAGATCAGCAAGCTGGTCTCCACAATAAGTAGTCCGGACAGGAAAAAAGTGAGCAACTTTAGTGAGCCTGTCCACGACAACCCATATAGAATCATTTCCTCAGTCGGACCTAGGAAGTCCATTAATGAAATCAATCCCGATTTCATCCCATTTCCATACTGGTACCTTCAGTGGCCGTAGCAATCCAGCGGGACGCTGGTACCCAGCTTTTACTTGTTGGCAAACATGACACTTGGCTATAAATGAAGCAATGTCTCACTTCATTCCATGCCACCAAAATCTCTCCTTCATGTCCTGATACATCTTGGTCCCTCCGGGATGAATAGAATACAGGGTATCATGAGCCTCTGTCATGATGGTCTGCTTTAGCTCAGACTCGGAAGGAACAGAAATGCGACCTTCATACCATAGTACTCCCTCAGAGTCAATGGTAAATCCAACAACTTTCTCCTTCTCCATGCGGGTCTTAATTCCATCAATACATTTCTGGCCTTTCTGAGCTTCTTTTATTTGATCAACCAGAGTTGGTTTAACTTCTATGGTGTCCAACATACCATAGCTGACCACTTCAATACCATCAATTCATTGTTTTCACAATGCTAGACTTAGTGGTTTTTCAACTAAGAGGGCCAACTAGCACAAAATTACATGGCAATGGTTTCATGGCACCCAATGGCTTAGGTTTTGGTATCTCTAGTCTAAGGTTAGTACTTAGAACAAGATTGCTAGAGAAAACATATTGAAATTATTTATAGAAATTAAACTAAGTAAAAAACACTCAAAAAAGCCAAACAAATCTAAATTCAAAATTAATTGGTTCAAAAATTAGTTTGGTACAGACGATATGAAAATATACATCCTAAGGTTTCTAGGCATATATTATTTGCAATTTTTAGATTTGTAGAATTTGAACTATAGCAAAAATCATCAAACAATCATATTTAAAATTGTACCAATTTAAGTTTGTATAATTTAAATTTGGACCATTCTAAAAGATTCTACACGTTCAAGGCTTTTCAAAAATTTCAAGTTTGCTAAATTTGGATCTACGGTTAAAAAGTTATGATAGATCGAATATGGGGGGCTTTTCTGCAACACTACCTATTTAGATTAAATCCGGTATAAACAGAAAAAGATCTGGGTGACGTGTCAGCCTCTAATTGGTTGCGCAGAACAAATCTGACGTGGCGCTCCACGGTTGGCTGGGTTGGGGCTTGAGCTGTGGCTTAAGCCGCGACTCGGCTTATCCGACTCGATCTAACCTATGGCGTTGGATGTCGATCGTACGACCAGGAAATAAGGAGAGGGGGCTCACCGGAGCTTTGATGGCGTGTAAACACACATTCGTTCGCAGACCCCAAGAGGAAGGTATGAAGACTACAACAACAAGTTTTCCCTCAGTAAGAAACTAAGGTTTAATCGGACCAGTAGGAGAAAGAAATCACTTCTGAAGGTTGATGACAACTGATGTTGGCAGAGCACAGTACCAGGCTCAGCAGCAACATGGAATCTGTACACAACACAACCAAGATACTTTGCCCCAACGAAACAATGAGGTTCTCAATCTCACCGATTTTGCTAACACAAAGGATTAGATGTACAATGTGGAAAACGGTGCTTGTTTGAAGTAAATGAAAGGAAAACACTAATTGCAGTAAAAGAAATAGTGCTTGAAGTGGTTGTATTATCAGTGTAAAATAATGGACCGGGGTCCAGAGTTCACTAGTGGTGTCTCTCCAAAAGAGATATATAACATGCTGGGTAAACAAATTACAACTGGGAAATTGACAGGAATAAAGGTTGCACCGTATTGCATATGCAAGACATGCTGATTACTATGAGATTCATGCGGGCATTACAACATAATTCATAGACCGTTATCCAACTGCATCTATGACTAATAATACACCCTCAGAGTGTAATCCAATCAGACTTCGAGTATTAAGTTGCAAGAAACAGATTATTGCATTAAGTAAAGTGCGTAATGTAAACAATGAAAGCATTGTTGTTTTCTCCCTATTAGAAACAACACATCCCCCATCCGTCATGTTTTGTCACTCGAGTAGAGATGAAAAGGAGGCATGAACCATTATCCAGCTTAAATACTCCCTCTTGGAGTTACAAGCATCAACTTGGCCAGTGCATGTACTAGTAACGGAAAGCATGCAAAATCATAAATAACATAAACATAACAGATTGATAATCAACTTGACATAGTTATGTTGTGTGTTGGGATACCCCAAGAGGAGACTGTGATGAGCACATCGGTAGGAAATTCCCCTTAGTTAAGAACCAATGTTATCAATCCAGTAGGAGGAAGATCATCTCAGGAAGGTTGATGCCACTGACGGTGGTGCTGGCGCTTCACCGGTGTCAGCAACAATGTGGAACCTGCACACAACACAACCAAAATACTTTGTCCCAATAGTACAGTGAGGTTGTCAATCTCACCGGTCTCGCTAAAAACAAAGATTAGACGTATAGTCTGGAAAATGATGTATGCTTGCAGTAAGTAAAGAAAGCAGGAAATAGTTGTGGTTTGTTTAACAGTGTAGGAAAAATGGATTGGGGTTCATAGGTTCACTAGTGGTGTCTCTCCATAAAAGTTAGCATGATGGGTGAACAAATTACAGCTGGGCAATTGACAAATAGAGGTTGCACCGTAGTGCACAATATAACATGATGATTACTATATTTAGTGCGGGCATTACAACAATATACAAAGACCGAAATCCATCTGCATCTATGACTAATAATCCACCCTAAGGTTATCATCTGAACCCCCTTAGGTATTAAGTTGCAGGCAACAGATAACTGCATTAAACAAAGTGTGTAATGTAAGCAATGATTATGCAGGAGGGCACTCTCACCGCTGTTTTCTCCCTAATGGCAACAGCGCGTCCTCCCCCTTCACGTTTCTATCACTCGAGGAAGGCGGTGAGGAGGCATGAACCCACTATCGAGCATAAATACTCCCTCTTGGAGTCACTAGCAACTACTTGGCCAGAGCAACCACTAGCAACGGAAAGCATGCAAGATCACGAATAGAATATGCAAATAAAGACTATAATCAACTTGGCATAAGTTCAATATTCATCGGATCCCAGCAAACACAGCATATAGAATTACATAAGATCAATCTCGATCATGATAGGCAGCTCACGAGATCTAAACATGGGAGGCATATGAGGAGAAGACAACCATCTAGCTACAGCTACGAACCCGTAGTCCAAGGATGAACTACTCACGCATCACTCCAGAGGCAGGCATGGTGATCTAGAAGCCTCCGGTGATGATCTCCTCTTTGACAGGGTGCCGGAAACAGCTTCAGAACCCCCTGATCTAGGGTTGACGGTGACGGTGGCTACGGAACTTTTCGGGGATTTTTGATCAGGTTTTTAGGATTTTCCATTTGGGGGGATTATATAGGAGAATGGGAAAAGGCGGTGGAGCTCCAGGGCCCCCACACCCATAGCTGGCGTGGCCAGGGGGACCCGCGCCACCATAAGGTGTGGCCCCCTGGTGCCCGTCTTCGACTCTTCTTTGGTGTTCTAGATGCTTCCGGGGGAAATAGGCACTTCGAGCTTTGTGGGGTACAATTCCGAGAATGTTTCCAGAAAAACTTTTCTGAAACCAAAAACAACAGAAAATAGGGAACTGTCACTTGGCATCTTGTTAATAGGTTAGTCCCGGAAAACGTATAAAAATGCTGTAAATAAGGGAGAAAACAAGTAGTAATTGACACAATATGATCATGGAGCATCAGAAATTATAGATACGTTGGAGACGTATCAAGCATCCCCAAGCTTAGTTCCTACTCGTCCTCGAGTAGGTAAATGATAAAACAATAATTTCCGAGGTGACATGCTACTAACATAAACTTGATCAATCTAATGTAAAAGCATATGCACGCTGAGATCATAGAACTTCAAACACAATAATGATAAACAAAACTTTAATAATAAAGCATAGTAATTACTTTGCATCACGAAGAGTATCTTAAATAAAGGATCATGAATAATAATGCAAAGAAAGGTAGACGTTTGTTTCAGGTATAGAGAAAGCATGGCAAAGTGATATTTCGCTAGTCCTTAAGAGTGGGGAAAAACATAAATGCCAGGACACCTTCAAAGTTAATGAGGAAGACTAGAACAAATAATTTAAGAACAAAAAGTATCACATTAAGAAGTAATCATTGATGTTTTATAGGACGAATGCACATAGAACTCAGAATGGCAAAAATGCTCTCTCAACTGTGCATAAAGTTAGAATATGGAGACTCAACATAAAAGTAAAAGAAGGCCCCTTCGTAGAGGGAAGCAGGGATCACTCATGTGCTAGAGATTTTATTTTATTAAACCAAGGTATTAAAAGTTTGACACTCCTCCCATCCATCTTTCACAAACCATGGCTAACCGAATCCTCGGGTGCTTGCCAACAATCACATACCGTGGAGGAGTGTCTATATTTTGGGAGATGTATGCTAATGTCAACGAATGGTAAACAGAAAATACATTACGTCACAAGCCAACTGGATTCACAAGAGTGGCTCGGACGCAACTGGTGTAGAAGGTCATCCCTCTTTCTCTTTTGTTTACACAATCATGCTTTGACTGATAAATTAGGGGCAAAAATAGTGAAGAGAATTTGTTTGTTTTAATTTGGGGCTGGGCACCTGCTGCCAGCTCTTCTATCATTTGGATAAGAGGATGAAGCCACTAGTCCAGGGTGTGAAATCGAATCAACAAGTGTGATAAAGATTCTCTATTGACGTCCTCATGAGCAAAAACATGAACATAAAGCAGGAGTAATTTTGAAGGTTTTAAAGGTAACACATGAGCAATTTACTTGGAGTGGCAGTTAAATACCACATGTAGGTAGGTATGGTGTACACAATGGGAAAAACTTTGGTTTAAGGGAGTTTGGATGCACGAGTAGAGCTCATACTCAGTACAGGTGGAGGCTAGCAAAAGACTGGGAGCGACAAATCAAGTGAGCATAAGAGCCATAATCATGCATAGAGACGTAAGCATTATTAATTAAAACATAAGCAGTATCACAAGTTCAAAAACTAAGTGGTCATGGAGGCTATTCGTGACTGGTTTGTAGTCATAAACATGGTGTGAGCATGCGCCAAGTCAACCAAATAAAACATTCGAAAGAGAATACCATATATTGATGCTTTACTATGACAAGAACAACTCATGAATCTTTCAAGACATATTAAACACTCTCAGCTATTTAAGGCTATTCATGCTACTCAATAACCACAAGGATTTAGAACTAAAATAATATTTAGCATGGCATGAAAAAGTTCTAGCCACAGTCTATACAAGCTTCTACTAGTACTGTTATAAATTCTACTTGAAGCAGCAATTTTCTTCTCCCAACAAGCACCATACATAACATGCTTTAACAAAAATACTCTTTATGATAAAGCAAGAAAACATGATAGTACTCACATAACACTACTAAAAACTAAAAGCTCTAATAAGAGATGCATGCAAAATAGGAGCTAAATAAATGCAGCAGCTAGACAGAGATTAAGAATACAAAGTATTCTCATGAAAAAGCGGAGCATGTCACTCTCCAATAAAAGAATGCTGGGGTCCAACCAAGCTTATAGAAAAAGTCAAAACAAATTGAAAGCAAAAACAAAAACAAACTGAAAACAAAAATAAAAGACACTCCAAGTAAAACAGATAAGATGCGACCGAATAAAAATATAGTTTCACTATAAGTGACCTGATAATTTGTTGATGAAGAAGGGGATGCCTTGGGAATCCCCAAGCTTAGACACTTGAGTCTTCTTGGAATTTTCTGGGATGTACCTCCGGGGTATCCCCAAGCTTAGGCTTTTCACTCTTCTTGATCACATCATATCATCCTCTTCTTTTGACCCTTGAAAACTCCCTTCACACCAAAATTCTCACAATCTTCATTAGCAACGTTAGTGCAATTGAAATAATAAATTCACATGGTTCAGTTTCAACACATGTCTAACATTCAAAAACACATTAGCTACTATCACTTTAAAACTCTTTTTCTCAAAAGAACACCAAAAGAAAGAGATTAAGATGCAAATGCAATAAACGGCAGAAATCTGTCAAAACAGAACATCGGGTAAAGATCGATTTTAAAAAAAATCTTTTGTCGCTGAAATAAAAAAGTGGTCATCTAAGAAAAGTTGCGTATACAAATCTGGATTAAGCACACAAAAAACTCAGGTCATTTTGAATTTTTTGTGATTTTTACGAAATTAACAGTGGACATCAGAAATATGTTTCTTGCGCAGAAATCCGAAATATAGCCTCAACTTTCCACTAGAGGCTTTACTTGGCTCAACAAAAAGACAAAAGAAAAGATACAGAAGGGTTGCTAAGGAAATAGACAACACCCAAGTGCAAAGCACACCAAAGAAAACGAAAGAAAACGGGTTGAAAACAACGAAATAAAACGGGTTGTCTCCCGGTAGCGCTTTTCTTTAACGTCTTTCAGCTAGGCATAAAAGGGCAACTCAAGTATTTTCAAGTGAAGAAGCATAAACATCATATATTGATATAATAATAGATTCAAAAGGTAGCTTCATCTTATTTCTAGGAAAGTGTTCCAAACCTTTCTTGAGGGGGAACTGATATTTAATAGTCCCCTCTTTCATATCAATAATATCACCAATAGTTCTAAGAAAAGGTCTTCCCAAAACAATAGGACAAAAAGCAGTGCATTCAATGTTCATAACAACAAAATAAAAAGGGAAAAGGTTATTGTTAACCATAATAAGAACATCATCAATTCTACCAAGAGGTTTCTTCTTAGCACTATCAGCAAGATGAACATCCAAATAACATGGTTCGAACGGTGGTAGATCAAGCATATCATAAAGCTTTTGAGGCATAACAGAGATACTAGAACCAAGATAACACAAAGCATTGCAATCAAAACAATTTACTTTTATCTTAATGATAGGATCCCAACCATCATCTAATTTCCTAGGGATAGATGTTTCAAGTTTCAACTTTTCTTCCCTAACTTTCATGAGAGCATTGGTAATATGTTTAGTAAAGGCCATATTCATGGCACTAGCATTGGGACTTATAGAAAGCTTTTGTAGAAACATAATAACTTCAGAGATATTGCAGTCATCAAAATCAAAATTATTATCATCAAAAGTAATGGGACCATTATCTCCCATACCTCTAAAAATTTCAGCACTTTTATCAGGAGCAATTTCAGCAGTTTGAGGCAATTTAGCACGTTTCACCAAGGGAGTAGGGACTTTATTAACACCATATACTTTACCATTGATATTAGGAGGTTTAATATCGCTTGGAGCTTCAGTTTTACTAGTGGTTGTGATAGTGCAAACTCTAGCAATATTATTCTTTTTAACCAATTCATCTTCTCTTTCACACCTAGCACGTAATTCAGCCATAACATTATCATCAATTTGAACTTGAATAGCATTAAAAAATTTACTTTGTTTAACATCCTGTGGCAAAACTTTTAGTTTTAGAAAGCAATGCTATCTACTTTAGAGGCAAGAACATCTATATTACCAAGCTTTTCCTCAACAGATTTATTAAAAGCAGTTTGTGTGCTAATAAATTCTCTGAGCATGTTTTCAAGATCAGAGGTAGAGATTTTATTGCTATTGTAGGAGTTTCCATAATAATTTCCATAACCATTATTAGGAGGATAAGGCTTCTAATTGTTTCCACCAAAATTATTTCTATAAGCATTGTCGCTAGAATTATTATTTCTAATAAAGTTTACATCAACATGCTCTTCTTGAGCAACCAAAGAGGATAAAGGAACATTATTATGATCAACTTGAGATTTACCATTAACAAGCATAGACATAATAGCATCAAGCCTTTCACTTAAAGAGGAGGTTTCCTCAACAGAATTTACCTTCTTACCTTGTGGAGCTCTCTCAGTGTGCCCCTCTGAATAATTTATCATCATATCATCAAGAAGCTTTGTTTCATTGCCCAAAGTGATGGACATAAACGTACCTCCAGCAGCTGAATCCAATAGGTTCCTTGAGGAGAAATTCAGTCCTGCATAAAAAGTTTGTATAATCATCCAAGTAGTCGGTCCATGAGTGGGACAATTCTTGACCATAGTTTTCATTCTTTCCCAAGCTTTAGCAACATGTTCATTATCATATTGTTTAAAATTCATTATGTCACTTCTCAGGGATATAATCTTAGCAGGAGGATAATATTTTCCAATGAAAGCATCTTTACACTTAGTCCATGAATCAGTACTATTTCTAGGCAAAGATAGCAATCATTCTTTAGCTGTTCCTCTCAAAGAGAAAGGAAATAATTTCAGTTTAATAATATCTCCATCCACATCTTTATATTTTTGCATCTCACATAGTTCAACAAAATTATTAAGGTGGGCAGCAGCATCATCAATACTAATACCAGAAAATTGCTCTTTCATCACAAGATTTAATAAAGCAGGTTTAATCTCATAGAAAGCAGTAGTAGAAGCAGGTGGAGCAATAGGTGTGCAAATAAAAATCATTGTTGTTTGTGCTAGTGAAGTCACACAACTTATTATTATCAGAGGAACTCATTTTAGCAGGATAAAAGCAAGCAAGTAAATAACAGCTATGAAGTAAACTATTTTTTTGTGTTTTTAATATAGAGAAGAAAAACAAGACACAAATAAAAACAAGACAATAAACAAAATAAAGAGGTTGAGAGTAAGAGACTCCCCTTGCCATAAGACTTCTTCCTCCCCGGAAACGGCGCCAAAAATTTCCTTGATGTTGTGTGTTGGGATACCCCAAGAGGAGGGTGTGACGAGCACATCGGTAGGAAATTACCCTTAGTTAAGAACCAAGGTTATCAATCCAGTAGGAGGAAGAGGATCTTGGGAAGGTTGATGCCAGTGACGGTGGTGCTAGCGCTTCACCGGTGTTAGCAAGAACGTGGAATCTGCACATAACACAACCAAAATACTTTGTCCCAAAAGTACAGTGAGGTTGTCAATCTCACCGGTCTCGCTAAAAACAAAGATTAGACGTATAGTGTGGAAAATGATGTATGCTTGTAGTAAGTAAAGAAAGTAGGAAATTGTTGTGGTTTGTTCAGCAGTGTAGGAAAAATGGACCGGGGTTCATAGGTTCACTAGTGGTGTCTCTCTATAAAAGATAGCATGCTGGGTGAACAAATTACAGCTAGGCAATTGACAAATAGAGGTTGCACCATAGTGCACAATATAACATGATGATTACTATGATATTTAGTTCGGACATTACAACAATATACATAGACCGAAATCCATCTGCATCTATGACTAATAATCCACCCTCAGGTTATTATCCGAACTCCCTTAGGTATTAAGTTACAAGCAACAGATAACTGCATTAAACAAAGTGTGTAATGTAAGCAATGATTATGCACGCGGGCACTCTCACCGCTGTTTTCTCCCTAATGGCAACAACACATCCTCCCCCTTCACGTTTCTGTCACTGGAGCAAGGCGGTGAGGAGGCATGAACCCACTATCGAGCATAAATACTCCCTCTTGGAGTCACCACTAGCAACGGAAAGCATGCAAGATCACAAATAGCATATGAAAATAAAGACTATAATCAACTTGGCATAAGTTCAATATTCATCGGATCCCAGCGAACACAGCATATAGAATTACATAAGATCAATCTCGATCATGATAGGCAGCTCACGAGATCTAAACATGGAGGCATATGAGGAGAAGACAACCATCTAGATACAGCTAGGAACCCGTAGTCCAAGGATGAACTACTCACGCATCACTACAGAGGAAGGCATGGTGATGTAGAAGCCTCTGGTGATGATCTCCTCTCCAGCAGGGTGCCGAAAACACCTTCAGAACCCCCCTGATCTAGGATTGACGGTGAGGCGGCTGCGGAACTTTTCGGGGATTTTTTATCAGGTGTTTAGGATTTTCCATCCGGGGGGATTAAATAGGCGAAAGGGCAAAGGCGGTGGAGCTCCAGGGGCCCCACACCCATAGCTGGCGCGACCAGGGTGGACCCGCACCACCCTATGGTCTGCCCCCCTGGTGCCCGTCTTCAACTCTTCTTCGGTGTTCTGGATGCTTCCTGGGAAAATAGGCACTTCGGGCTTTGTGGGGTCCAATTCCGAGAATGTTTCCAGAACAACTTTTCTGAAACAAAAAATAGCAGAAAACAGGGAACTAGCACTTGGCATCTTGTTAATAGGTTAGTCCCGGAAAACGTGTAAAAATGCTATAAATAAGGGAGAAAACAAGTAGCAATTGACATAATATGGTCATGGAGCATCAGTAATTATAGATACGTTCGAGATGTATCACATAGCATTCAATATTCATCAAATCCCAACAAACACAACATGTAGCATTACAGATAGATGATCTTGACCATGTTAGGCAGCTCACAAGATCTAAACATGGTGGCATAAAGAGGATAATACACCATATATATACCGCTATGGACCCGTAGTCCAAGGATGAACTACTCACGCATCACTCTGGAGGTAGGCATGGTGATGTGGAGCCCTCCAGTGATGATTTCCCCTCCCGGCAGGGTGCCGGTGAGAGCTTCAGAACCCTCCCGAACTAGGGTTGACGATGACATCGGCTATGGAACTTCTCATGGATGGAGGCTCGAGTATTTAGGGTTAACCCAAGAAGGAGCTTATATAGGCAAAAGGGCGATGTCGTGGGTGGCCAGGGGGCCCACACCACCTGGTGGCGCTTCCAGGGGGCGCCACCCTATGGTGTGGTGGCTCCAGGCCCCCTTCGGGTCTCCTCAGGACTCCGTGTTCATGACAGAAAAATAAGACCCTGGGATTTTGTTTCGTCCAATTCCGAGAATATTTCCAAAGCAACTTTTTTGAAACCAAAAACAACAGAAAATATGAACTGGCTCTATAGCATCTTGTTAATAGGTTAGTCCCAGGAAATCCATAAAAATGATGTAAAGTGTATATAAAACATGTAGCATATGGCATGAAAACAACATGAAAGATCAGAAATTATAGATACGTTTGAGACGTATCAGGCATCCTCAAGCTTACTTCTACTCATCCTCGAGTAGGCAAAATGATAAAAGCAAAATAATTTCTGAGGTGACATGCTACCAACATAATCTTGATCATCATATTTGTAAAAACAATTGTAAGCTGAGATCATAGTACTCTAAACATAGACATGATTGCTATAATTCTAACAATGGAAAGTAACACAAACAAAAGATCATGAACAATAATGCACTTGAAAGTTATACATTTTTTCGAGTATAAAGATAACATAGCAAAGTGGTATTCCACTTATCCTTAAAAGTGAGAGAAAAACATAAATGCCAGGACACCTTCAAAGTTCAAGTGGTGACTAGAAACAAATAATTTGACAACAAGTACTAACATATCATGAATCAATCAATAATAATCTTTGGGACTGATGCACATTATACTTAAAATGACAACTATGCTCTCTTAATTGTGCATAAAGTTAGAAGATGAAGACACAACATAAAAGTAAAAGAAAGGCCCTTCGTAGAGGCAAGAAGAGATTAACTCATGTGCTAGAGCTTTTTATTTTATTAAACATAGGTATTGAAAACAATTTTTTTAGAGAGGTGTATATTTATGTCAACAAATGGTAAACAAACAATACAGTACGTTACAAGCCTACTAGACTTTACAAGATCGGCTTCCATTGAAGGATGTTCTTTCTACTGGGGTCAGTAGATCCTCCCTCTTCTCTTTTGTTTACATGATTATGTCTTAGCTGATAAATCAGGGGGAAAAGAGTGAAGATAATTTATAGTAACCAAGTTTGGGGTTGGGCACCCCGTTGCCAGCTCTTCTATCAATTTAGATAAGCGGATGTGCCACTAGTCCAGGTGTGTAAAATCCAATTAACAAGTGAGATAAAGATTCTCTACTTCCGTCTTCGTGAGATAAAACCAGAACACAAAACAGGTATAATTTTGAAGGTTTTAATGGTAGCACATGAGAAATTTACTTTGGAGTGGCAGTTAAATACCGCATATAGGTAGGTATGGTGGACACATTTGGCAAATTTTGGTTTTTTGGAGTTCGATGCACAAGTATAGCTCATAGTCAGTACAAGTGAAGGCTAGCAAAAGACTAGGAGCGACAAATTAAGAGAGCAATAATGGCCATAATCATGCATAGCGACAAAAACATTATTACTGAAAGCATAAACTATATTCCAAGTCAAAAACTAAATGATCATAGAGGCTAGAGGTGACTGGTTTGTAGTCATAACATGGTGTAAGAATGCGCCAAGTCAACCAAATAAAGCATTTTAAGGAGAATACCACAATAATATGCTTTGATGTGATAAAACCAACTCATGTTTCCTTCAATGGCACATTAAACACTCTCAGATATTTGAGAAAAGTCTTTCTACATCAATAGTTACTAAGCATAGAATTAAAATAACATCTAAAATGACATGATAAAGTCTAGCCGCAGTCTAAACAAGCTTCTTTTTGCACTGTTATAAGCATGAAATATTTTATTGCTCTCCAACACCAATCATTTTATTTAAACAAAAACTCTCCAAATGTTTTATCAATGAAATTTTGGTGACCTAGCACACCACTGCATGTGTAGTGCGCAAGCGATGACATAATACTCCCGGAAGGACTTAATCGTGAATATCACATCCCTTAGAGTGGTATAACAGAAACATAGCAAGTACAAGCAAATCTAGATGATCCTAAATTTATTAAAAATCTTGAGAATCTCCTTGCAGAATCAAGGAAGATCTCATACAAATGAAACATCAGAAGAAGCAGTTCAAAGATCCAAGCTGGAGAAGAACTCTAGCTCAGAACTAATCCACTACAGCTGATAACAGCCCTATCTATGGCTTGTAAGAACCTATCTCCACTAATGTACTCCACCACCACCCTGCTAGCTTCTCGTCCACCGACGCTGTTGATGACGATGCTTCACCGACTAAGTAATATAAGACTCCACCTTCCTTCATGAGGTAATGATGGCTTCACGGTGACGACTTCCATAAGGCTTCAACTCTAAGCAGGGGGTCAAACGGGAACGAATGAGTAACGAGCATTACTCAGGAAGTTCATGATATATAGTGGGTAGTTTGATGCACTAACTACAACTTTAGACTCTAAATAGTCATAAGCTAATGCAAGGTTTTGTACATCTTTCTTCAAGAGGTCGCTTTTAATTCTGAAAACTACGCCCGCCAGACCATCACAGGACTAGAACTTCATGGAGTTTCCTTTCCTGTAGCGTCTGCAGTTCATTCCTAGAACAGGGGTAACATGCCACATCCTTTTACACTTTGAAGAGGTGTGTTACTTTACCCATGGGTGACCAAGACCATGTTGCACAACTAGACTCGAGATCCTGTCCACGCGCACATAGGTGTAGGGCCCGGTTGTTGGTCCAAGCCAAACCATGCTTCTCTGCACAACGCATGCCCACCCATTTCTGCCAGCAGGTTGAACCCCTAATTCCACTCCGCACGATGGATATCTAGGCGCCAAAGGCAGACACTCATAGACCACAGAGTCCGTGGGAATTAAGGGATCCCACCCATGTGCATGTAGTCTCGCAAGACCTACAGCGTACATCCCTGGAAGCCCGTTGACATGCGAACGAGATGAGATCGCAGCTGACTTACTCGCACCATACAAGACCCATGGTTAACGCGGTATTTACGGTGCACCGATTTCTTACGGCATTTGTGGTTAAGTCCTAGGTAATACTTTCCCATGCAGATGGAACCTTCCTTTGACCTATTCATCTTACCATGGTCCCATCCGCCCACCAAACAGAACACTGCCACTTGGGTAGTCATTCAATTAGGAATATTATTATAAAAATAGGATCATGCATTCTTTTTCGAATAGGTGGTAATAAGATAGGGTTTTTGCAAATAGTTTGTTAAGAAGTACTGCAAAGGATATGAGCAAGTGATGAACTTGCCTGACATTGAAATAACAATAATAATCCATGTCTTCGGGTTCGAGGGTCGCATAGAGAAATCCCGAGATCTGAAAGATAGCAAAGTAGTCCGGGTAAGGACTACAGAAAACACTGGCAAAATGATGTAATGCATAGTAATGATATGCATCGTGAAACACCCTGGAAAATACCCTAGCTTAATAGTGTAAGCTACGTTTGATTTGATAACTTAATCACACAGGTTTTAGGTGAGTTGTTTCATTACATGTGGTGATGTTGTTATTACTTCTTTTAGACTTACATGTGTTTCACTTTTACTTAACAAGCAATTTTTATCATGTTTAGGTTATAAATAGTTATCACATGATTAAACGAGAGAACAGTAACATATGGAAAACAGCTATTGAAAAGATAATACACATGTTTGATTTTATGTTCAAAAGTGTAGAGATAATGACAAAGAGTTTTAATTGAAAAATTATGATTTAATACAACTAACTCTATCATCACAATACTTGCTAATGACTTGTGATGATAGGTTTAGCAGGTGTCAAAACATGAGGGTTTTATTATTAAAGAAATTTATGATGCGGTAGTTGTTTCTGGTTGTAAAGAAATATTATAGAATTCCATTATACCTTTAGAAACAAGTTTATAAGTCAAACAAAATGTTTCGTGTTTAGTATCTTTGAGTTCGAAACGCTTTTCTCTTTAATTTGATATAACATTTTATGCTTTCTGAAAATATTTGAATAAGTTATTAATTTGTTAATTTTAAATAAATTAAATGACTAGGAAAAATATTGCACACATGAAAACTTGGTCAAATTACTATGAAAACATCATAGAGTAGTTGCATATTTCATTTGGAGCAATCTGGTATATAACTTGTATTTTTCTGAAATTTTGAATTAATTATTATTTTTCTCAATTTTAAATGATTTAATTTAATTAAAGAAAATATTTAATTTCAAACTTTATTAAACATTTTTAAAAATTTCATAAACAGTTAGATTAATTTGTCCTAATTAATTTGGTATATTATTTATATTTTTCTGAGTTATAGAATTAAAGTTATTGAATTAATAAAATTTAATTATTTTCTTTCCTATTTGAATTGACAGGTGGGACCCACCTGTCATATATGATTTTTAATTCAAAATTAAAATAAAAAGGAAATAAAACCTTCCATGACGTCATGATGATGTCAGGGACGCGTCAGCACAGAGGAATTCTTCACTGTGAACTCCAATTCGAGGATTTCGTTGCAAATTGATCTATGATCTTTGCTCCACTAGCTTGAGCAGGACACGGAGAAGCTAGGGGTGGTAGCGGAATGACCATATGGTCACCGAAACACTGCCGACGAGTATGAACACGGCGGCGACCGGCGGCGTTCGGCGATTGACAGATTCCATGGATAGTTTTCGAACGCGAATGCACCGTGAGGTGCAGCAGCTCACTAGAAGTGTGTTGGTGCCGATGATTGGGCACGGCGAGCTCCGTAACGACGGCGGGCTTCCGCGGTGGCCGGAGACAGAGCGAAAGAGAACGGAGAAATTTTTCATCCACTGATCCTCCCGACTTGCGAGTTTCAACATGGAGGTAGAGGGCAGCATGGCGCACTCGATGGTTGCCTTGGTTCTTCTCGAGGTGACCGGAGTCGATGGCATCGAGTGATGGCCGACGGAGCTAGGGTTTTTTTTTTCTCCGGAACTCACAGATAGAGAGGAAGAGATGCGAGGAGAGAGTAGGAGAGCAAGTTAGAGGGCTTCTCCTCCTTCTTATCCGCACGGAAGGGCGGCTGCGAGGAGGTGGCAGTGGCCTCGCCATGACATCGTTCTCCTCTGCCTTCTGGCAGAGGAAGAAGAAGAGGAAAACGAAATGGCGGTTTTCGAGAACCCCCTGAAATTTTCTAAAATTACAACAAAGTCCTTCTGTCATTAAAACTGAAAATAAAACACTGTTTTCGGGGCCTTTTTGTAAGGATAAAAATTATTAAAAATCAGTTTTGAATTCCTCATCAAATTTCCAAGCTCACCATGTTTTACTTTTTCAATTTTGAGTAAGATTTAAATTTTATACTTAGGGTGCTAGATTAAGTGGTTTTTGTTATTCCTCGCCATTTAATTTATTAAATAGCTTTAAAATTACTTTAGGCGTGATTAACAAGTTGGTGTGTTTCAAAATTGGATAAGTTTTGATATAAGTACTTTAGGAAATACATTGTAAAGTACTAATTAGTATTGGTTATGCCTTGAAAATAGAATCACCAACTATGGAATTCATTTCCAAGTCATGACAAATGATTTTGGTTGGTAATGGACTAGTTTTCTTTTGTAACTTGTTATTCTCACAATTGAAACTCTTAGCACTAACGATTGACATTTTACTTAAGTGTGAAAAAACCATGTTTGCTATTATTAGTACCTGATTAAGTGGAAAACATGAATGGCTTTGGAATATCATTTGTTTGGTTTCCACATAAGTTCCACAATGGATTTTATCCCATGTTTATCTTGGAAACATGTGACTATCTTTATGTTGTTATCTGTTAGTCTTATGTATGAAAATGATCTCGAAAACAAGGTATTAAGCGTGTTACCATTAACCTCCACGTATCACAAGACATGTGGATGCAATGGCTGGTTATTATTTCATATTTGATACTTGTTTCCATTTAAGAGATTTTTTATATGTTCCTCATCTCTATGAGGAAGACAAGGCACAGAGATTATAGATTCTCTAATGTTAACTAATGCTTCACTGAATAATTTCTTACTGAGGCAGTGTTGCTCCTTGTTGACTTATTTTTGCTTGATGGTCTTCTCTCTAGTTTCCGCTTGTCTTCAGATACTCCTTTTGTCACTTGCAAGTAGTATCTGCTCTGGGATTCCATCTTCAACTTTCTCACACTTGTGGTGAAAACAACCAGTTATTCCAAGCAAAGGTTTTACTGAGATGATTATAAAATTATGTAAGTTTGTTGTATGACATCAAGTTACCATATGCATATAATAAGAATTTGTTAACAAGTGGACCAGACTTGCCTCCAAATTACTAATCATATACCATAGGCTGAGATGTACTAGATTATCAAACCTTATACTTGTTTGTGTATGACACTCAATTGTTGGAGCATACAAAAGTGATCTGTTAACAAGGTCTAGAAACTTGTTACCAAACTACTTCTATATAACACTAACATTGGAGTATCACACTATTTCAAGAGGAGTTAACAAGATCAGATCAAGATATAAGAGTTTCCAAATACTTTTATAGTACATTAGAGTAGCACTTCTAGAACACTCTAAATAATCTTCTTGAAGATCTTCCAGTGGTAGTTCCTCCTGTCTTGTGGGTTGCTTCTCTTGCAGAATGACTTAGAGAAGATTGGGAAACCAGATACAATGGTCTAGCCTGAATATAAAGATCTAGATTAAAGGTTAGTTAATTCTTTTTATTATCCTTCCATATACTTCTTATTTTATTTCACAAAATATATACACTTGTCTCATATATGTTTGGTTTTACTTAGCTTTCAATTCAATTCCTCTAAAATAGAGCTTATAACTTGTTGTTATTCATTTCTTGTATCCAGACATACTTTAGTTGTTGAATGTTGATTTGGGTAGAGATGTGAAATGCTTATGGAATGCTGACTTAATAGTAAATTGATCTAATGGTCCATTGATGTGTTGAGATTTCATATGCTCACTTGTATAAGATGATTGAAACAATGAGCATGTGAAGGTTATTGGGGTCTAATGACTTATGTCATAGTTGTTAGTTGGTTTCTTAGAGTGTCATGTTGTTACTTTATATTCTTCTCTTTATTACCTTTGTCATTCATAATGCAGATATAGAGGTTTAGGAATATAATATGTAATGTTCAAGGTTAAACAGTAGCTTAAGAAGATCTATTTTTTCTTTTAGGTACTTCTTTTATGGTTAATGAGATATGTACATATTCGACAAATATGTAAATACAATTATTATATCATTTCCCGCTGGTGGTTTTTTAGTTAAGACTTGCGGGTATCATTTGTGTTCTATTGAACCTTTGTTATTTGATTGTGAAGGTGCACTTAGTAGTTATGAGATAATTTATAAAGATGGTGTGTGAAGGGTTTATTACTTAAAGAGTTGTTGTTTTGTAGGAGATAACATCTCCGTTGATGAGCTGGTTCAATTTGGTATTACTTATTTGTGAAAGTGTGATCACCAGTTATGTGATTTGGATACTCACCCCTCTTTGAGTTCTAGATACCTAATGAATTATCCCAAGTCACTTATAGGCTTGTGGTTAAGGTTGTTGAGAGTTTGTGTTGGTCACCACCAATTATGGTTTGTGTAATCAGATGATTTGGTTTGTAGAGATACTATGTTATAAAGATCATTCCAAATGTACTTTTGACCAGATGAACTAGAACTATTTCATCATGTCAAGTGAAACATTGGTCATTTTGATCCGTTTAAACTTTCGCGCCAAAATTTCATGTATTGTTAGATGCATGCTTTGCAAATGCACATATTATATTTAGATCCTTATAACTTCCCAAACACTAGGATGTTACAGTATTTCCCCCTTAACAAGAACTTCGTCCCGAAGTTCAACCTCTCTCACGTAAAGATAGGTAGAGAGAACTTCTGTAGACCGTTGATTCTTCACAACTGTTTCCTTGTGTTGACCTTGGAATATGTAACCTCTTGTCTTGATTGTTCACCTTCCACTGTCTTGCATGATGATCTAATAATATGCCAGTTGTTATGACAAATTTGTCTTGTTACTAGGCCTTCCTAATGGTCTCATGAAGAACACGTGGTATTTCCACCACATAGTGGATACCAAGTTTCATTCTCCGATGAATAGGTATGGTTTCCTACCTCTCACAACTTTATGAAGAACATTTGGTATATCCACCAGATGATGAATAACCAATAAGATTCTTCCGGTACACTAGATATTGTCTATGTTTTGAATTCCATTTGGTTCAATCTAATGGTGTCAATAGAAAGATTGCTCAAAGAAACTTGTACAACGTAGTGTACATTGACCTAGACTCGTTTAATTAGTAAAATATCTTCGAGTTTTAACCTTTTCCTACAGGTGACTATAACCTATTCCACTGGTGACTTCCTATGGTCCTTCTAAATCTTTGGGTTATAACTTCTACGTGAAGACTCTATAAGTTGACTTACTGATCTTCTTCATATTTCCTTCTCGAATATAGCTACCCATGTGATTTTCTTCACATCAGCTGTGGTAGATCTCGATGTGTGGATGAAGTATGTCACCAACTCCAAACAAGATGTGGAATGTGGTCCATTCCCATAAGTGTCTCCATTGACTTTTTCCTTCTTGACTTCCTGGTATTCCAGAGCTTTTGTGGTTGCTTCGATCAACTGATATTTCAGACCGCTCTCATACTAATCCTATACTCTCTAGACCAGCATCATCAACAAAGAACTCAGTGTTTGCACATGCATTTGCACATCAAGTTCCATCTTCATGTACAGATCTAGTCAATCAAAAGTCCAAATAAGATCCAATAAATCCCAAATGCATTTCTATAACACTCATGCAATCAAAAGCCTGTGAAATATTAGTACCTTGAGTAAAACATCTCAGGTACCAAGGCTCTTACATGCTATACATTACAATTAGGTATATAATACCCTATAATACTATTCTACACAACCACTCTTTGCCCCGGTAATTACTCCAATTGCATGTCTTACTGCAATGGAATAAGCTAGACAAAATGATCCTATAGTAGTTGTTGTCTAACTTGGTTCCATATAGGAATAAATATCATTTCAATTGAATTACTTCATCTTGGTTATGATAAGCTTCTCATGGCATTTGGTGGTCCTTCATGTTGTTGCTCACACTTTAAGAGTAGTAAGGTGGCTTCCATCAATGCTTATGCCTTCTCCTTGTTCTATATTATACTATAGTGATTCACCTCTAGACTTGATAACTAAGGATATGGTATATACCCCATAGTTACCATGGTCTAATGAATCTTCATGATTCTCAAACATCCCTAATTGTTTACTCCTATACTTATTCTCTACTATGTTCTACTCCATCCTATATGTTCATAGAATGGGGTAATCACCACTGTGACTTAACCATTTCTGACTATGTCAGAACACCTTTTCTGAATAAAACTAATACTTACTAAACTTCTAACTATTCATACCTAGGTATACAGAAAGTAGATAAGTAGATTTACTCAGGTTGAGTAAGATCATAGAATGGGGTAATCACCACTGTGACTTAACCAACTCTGACTATGTGAGAACACTTTTTCTGAATAAAACTAATACTTACTGAACTTCTAACTATTCATACATACGTATAAAGAAAATAGATAAGTAGATTTACTCAGGTTGAGTAAGATCATAGAATGGGGTAATCACCACTGTGACTTAACCATCTCTGACTATGTCAGAAAACTTTTTCTGAATAAAACTAATACTTACTAAACTTCTAACTATTCATACCTAGGTATAAAGAAAATAGATAAGTAGATTTACTTAGGTTGAGTAAGATCATTCTATACAAGTATGATCATATCATTCTTAGGTGAATGGTCATCATAGTTGTAGTAAATGTGGTTTAGATAAGATGGATTCCTATAGTCTTTACAAACCTATAGATCTCCTAAAAGGTTTTAAACCTAAGGTCGCTTCGCTCTGATACCATCTGTGGTGACCCAGCACACCACTGCATATGTAGTGCACAAGTCGATGACATAATACTCACGGAAGGACTTATCCGTGAATATCACACCCCTCAGAGTGGTACAACAGAAACATAGCAGGTCCAAGCAAAGCTATAGGATACAAACTTTATTGCAAAATCTTGAGAATCTCCTTGAAGAATCAAGGAATATATCATACAAATGAAATATCAGAAGAAGCAATTCGAAGATCCAAGCTGGAGAAGAACTCTAGCTCAGAACTAATCCACTAGGCTAATGTCAGCCCTATATATGGCTTGTATGAACCTATCTCCACTAATGGACTCCACCACAACCTTTCTAGCTTCTCCTCCACCAACGTTTTTTATGACGATGCTTCACCGACTAAGTAATATAAGACTCCACCTTGCTTCATGAGGTAACGATGGATTCACGACGACGACTTCCATAAGGCTTCAACTCTAAGCAGGGGGTCAAACAAGAACGAATGAGTAATGAGCGTTACTCACCAAGTTCATGATATATAGTGGGTAGTTTGATGCACTAACTACAGCTTTAGACTCGAAAGAGTCATAAGCTAATGCAAGGTTTTGTAAATCTTTCTTCAAGAGGATGCTTTTAATTCTGAAAACTATGCCCCCAAGACCATCACAGGACTAGAACTTCATGGAGTTGCCTTTCCTGTAGCGTTCGCAGTTACTTTACCCATGGGCGACCAAGACCATGTTGCACAACCAGACTCGAGATCCTGTCCACGCCCACATAGGTGTGGGGTCCGGTTGTTGGTCCAAGCCAAACCATGCTTCTCCGCACAATGCATGCCCACCCATTTCTGCCAGCAGTTTGAACCCCTGATTCCACCCCTCATGATGGATATCTAGGCGCCCCTAGCAGACACGGATACGTCAAAAACGTATCTTCTTTTCCGAACACTTTTCTTATTGTTTTCCTCTAAACTTGTGTGTTTTGAATACAACTAACACAGACTAACGCTATTTTCAGCAGAATTACATTGGTGTCTTGTTTCTGTGCAGAAAAATCAAATTTCGGGAAATTGCCCAGAAAATACCCCATTGGTGTTTTCACACCGGAAGACCGCGGGAGCCAGAAGGGGGCCAGGAGAAGAGCCACAGGGTGGCCACACACCCCGGCGCCCCCCCTTGGCCGCGCCAGCATAGGGTGTGGGCCACCCAGAGCCCCCCTCGGACTCCCCTTTCGACTACAAATAGCCTTCAACCCTAAAACGCGAGGGGGTTCGTCATATTCCACAAAAACACAACAGAGCGCCGCCGCCATCCTGAACCTCGATTCGGGGATCAGAAACTCTGTTCTGGCAGCCTGCCGGGACGACGAAGTGGAGGAGATCATCGCCATCGTCATCACCAACGCCTCTCCATCGACCATACATGTTTCCCCGATCCATGTGTGAGTAATTCCCCCAATGTAGGCTGAAGGGGATGGTAGGGATTGGATGAGATCGTTCATGTAATAATTCCATGATTGTTAGGGCATAGTGCCTAGTATCCTCTATTAGTGCTATTGACATTTTTGCAACTTGTTATGCTTAATGCTTGCCACTTTGGGCCCGAGTGCCATGATCTCAGATCTGAACATGTTATTGAATCACGATGATAATTATTGTTTCTTGATCATACCTGAAAGTTGTTTACACATATTGTTGTCCGAAACCCGAGGCCCCAAAGTGACAGAAATTGGGACAACCGGAAGGGATGGCTGTGATGTGAGGATCACATGTGTTCACGGAGTGTTAATGCTTTGCTCTGGTGTTCTATTAAAAGAAACACCTTAATTACCAGTAGTTCCCTTGAGTCCCCGCAGAAAACGGGCTGGTAGGACAAAAGATGTTGTGCAAGTTCTCATTGCGAGCACGTATGACTATTTACGAAACACATGCCTATGGTTACTTAGTGCTTGGATGCTTTATCATATTCATCTGCAATGCCCATGACTTGATCATTATATGAACTATCTTATCCATGCAACGCCCGTTCATCCATCTTTATGCCTACTGTATTTAATTCCACTGTTTACTTCAAACACTGCAGTTGCTGTTTTCATTCCACTGCTGCTATTATTTCACTACTGCTGCTACTATAAAACTGTTACTACTGATAAACCACTGCGAACAAAAGTACTTTCAGGTGCAGGTGAATTGACAACTCACTTGTTAAGGCTCAAAAATATTCTTTGGCTCCCTTGTGTCGAATCAATAAATTTGGGTTTTACTTCCCTCGAAGACTGTTGTGATCCCCTATACTTGTGGGTCATCAAGACTATTTTCGGGCACCGTTGCCGGGAAGCATAGCTTTATTTTCGAGCTCACCGGAGAGTACTATTATCTACTAACATCATTCACCATGGGTAAGACTCGTGATGGAAAGTTTCCTATATTACCATCCACTACAAGAAGAGGTACAACTCTGAACACCTCTGTTGCTCTTGATTCACCGTCTATTATGAGTAAGCTGCTTACACCACCACATGCTACACATGCTACTTCTGCTGAATCTGAAAATACTTCTGATACCTTTGATGATGCTTCTACTGTGCTTGATGAGAGTGGTTCTCTCGGTCCCTTCTTAGATTCTACTATCGCTAAAGCTAAAAATATTGCAAACACTAAAACTCATGATAAAAATCATGTTACTCCTGTTTTTTCACCTGAGTTTAGAGAGAATCCTAGTGATGATTTTGATGATTCCTATATTGAACTTAGTGATGATCTTATTGATCAAATACAAGCTATGAAGGATAAAGATGTTGTTATACATATTATTGAAAGTCGTGTTGTTAAATATAAATTATCTCCTGATGCTGAGTTTGCCACTTCTCCAATTAATATTAGGGATAAGGATTATGATTTCTCTCTTGATTTATCCTATACATCTATTGTTGAGAAAGAACCTTTTTGTCGTACTTAAAATTAAAGTGTTATGAAACATATGAATGAGCTCTCCTCTCTGAGTAGTTTATTCTCTAATGATCTTAAGAAACGTAGCTACTTTGTTGCTAAAATATTCCCTTTCTCATCAAAAGATGGAGCTAAAACTTGGTTTAACAATTTGTCTCCGGGATATATTGATAGTCCTATTGGTTTGGTTAATGCTTTCTTTCAGAAATATTTTCCTGCTAGTGCTCAACATGCTACTTTACAAAATATATTTAATTTCATGCAATTAGAAGAAGAGAAATTGCCTGTATCTTGGACAAGATTCTGTTATTTAGTTAGGGCTACACCTGGGCATAAGCTAGAAGATAATAAACTTCTTGATATATTCTATAATGGACTAACTGTTGAATCTAGGACATACCTGGATAGTTGTGCTGGTTGTGTTTTCAGGCAAAGAACTCTAGAAGAAGCTGAGGAATTAATGGCTAAAGTAAGCCAAAATCATGATGATTGGACTATGGTTGAGCCTGAGCCGACTCCTACTCCAGTATCAACACCAACACCAACACCCAAGAAGAGGGGAACGATTGAATTAAATGATGAACTGATGAGAGAAGCCAAGAAATCTCTTAAAGAGAGGGGTATTAAATCTGAAAATGTGAAGAATCTTCCACCTATAGAAGAATTATGTAAGCCAATCCCTCACTCATCCACCATTGAGGTACACTCTCTCCAATATTTTCATAGTAGAGATATTCCCTATAAGAAACCTCCTGATCAATGTGTAGACGAATTTGATAATTATGTTATCAAGCAAGACAATTTTAACATGAGAGTGCAAAATCACTTAATGGAAAACTCTAGAGCTATTGATAATTTGCATGGTATCATAGAAAGAACCTCTAATGATGTTAAAATGCTTGTTAAACATTTTCAAATGGTTCAAAATAAAATTGATCAACTTGCTAAAGTGCAAAAAGATTTGCTAGTTAATGCTTCTAAAGAAAAACATGCTTATGAAATAAGAACTAGAAGTGGTATTGCTACACAAGATCCTTTATATCCTGAGGGAGATCCTAAAACAATTGAACAAGATTCTCAGCAAACTAATGATAATGTTATTCATACTAAGAAGAAAAAGAAGAAGAAACATAAAACTGCTGTAGAATCCTCTGAACTTGCTAAAGATCCTAATAGTATATCTATCTCTGATGCTGAAACTGAAAGTTGTAATGAAAATAATGATGCTTCTCATAAAGAAGAACCTGTAGCTGAACCGGAAAAGCAAACTAAAACTACAAAGTACACTAAGGAATATTTCATTGCTAATAAACATGGTAATGAGAGAGAACCTTGGGTGCAAACACCAATGCCTTTTCCTAATAAGAAACACAAATCTAAGGAGGAAGAACACTATAAAAAGTTTTGTGAATGGATGAAACCTTTGTTCTTGCAAATCCCTTTACCTAATGCTATTAAATTGCCTACTTATGTAAAATATATGAAAGATATTGTCTCTAACAAAAGGAAGATTCCTAATAAGGGAATCTCCACTATGCTTGCTAATTACTCTTTCAATGGTAAGGTTCCTGAGAAGCTTGGAGATCATGGTATACCAACTATTCCCTGTTCTATTAAAAATAATTATGTTAGAACTGCTTTGTGTGATTTGGGAGCTGGAGTTAGTGTCATGCCTTTTACTCTCTAAAAAAGACTCCTCCTAGAAAAATTGATACCAACTGATATATCTTTGCAAATGGCTGATAAGTCTACTGCTATTCCTGTGGGTATATGTGAGGATGTTCCTGTTCAAGTTGCTAATAATTGTCTGATATTAACTGACTTTGTTGTGTTGGAAATGCCCAAAGATGATAATATGTTTATTATTCTTGGAAGACCTTTTCTTAATACTGCAAGGGATTTTATTGATTGCAATCAAGGAAAAGTTACTTTTAATGTTAATGATAAAGAGCACACTGTTTATTTTCCCAAAAAGATTGATAGAAAATATGGTCTAAATTCAATTAAAAATATTGAGACCATCAAGATTGGAGAATTTTATTGCCCTATTCCAAAGCCACCCAAAGAATATGAAACTATTATGATTGGGACTATGTCTATCAGGGTTGAGGTAACATGAGTATTTAGTGAGAAACAAATTTGTGTTTCATATAATATTATTTTGGTAGCAAGACTTGATCACCCTTGTTAACAAAATGATTTTAAATGAAATGGGCAATGTTTTCACTATGTTTTCACCTTCTCCATTATTGTTTTCACCATGTTTACTTCCGTTATTACATTGGTACTTGAGTACAATCATGTTTTCCACCATCCTTATGCACCATGTTTACTTCCGTTATTACATTGGTACTTCAGTAAAATCATGTTTTCCACCATCCTTATGCATGTTTTCCTGATGTTTTCACTCTGATTACTGAGGTTATGAATGTTTTCACCACCCATACTCTTGTTTTCACCACTACCACCTTTGTTTTCTTTGGATATTCTTCCATTAGAGTGTCATAGAACCTCTGTAGTGCTGGTTTTGTTTTTGTTTTCCACGTTTTCACTTTCGTTTTCCCGGTTTTTATTAATTATTAAAATTCTGGAAATACCTCAAAAATAAAGTTTCTCGAAAAATTCCAGAAAAATAATAATATTTTTTTACATAAAAAATGAGGCAGAGAGACACCTGGGAGACCCCAGGGGGACCCACCAGTCAGGCACACCACAGGGTGGCGCGGCCAGCCCCTGGTGGCGCCAACACATGGTGTGGGGCCCCTGTGGCCCTCCACTTACTCTCTCCACTGCCAAAGTCTTCTCTCTCACCTCACAAACTGAAAACATTTCCTGGAACCCGTGTTCTTGCTGTTCTTCCTCTGGATTTTTTATATCCTTCTTCAGCCCATCATTTGTGTTGTTATTTGGTGTGTTTGATCTCCGGTATTTGACTCCTCCGATGATTCAAGTAGAATTTTGTTTAGTGAAGTATTCCTTGAGTATTTTGGTACAGTAGGTGAGAGCTTATGTGAGTTTGCATGCTCTATTTGAGTATAAATAATGTATTTTTGATGCATGTTTAGCTCTCTTATAAGTCCCTATGGTTGTTTCCACATTATAGTTGCTTGAAATTAATTTTTGTGATGATTGTTGAAAAATTTCAGAGATGGATAGTTATAATTTTGGAGAGATATTTAGGAGTGATGCTCCTAGAATGACGAAGCCCTCACGCTAATCCACTTCAGCGAGGCCATCGTATAATGAATACGTTATTGCATCGACTATTGACGATGAAGGAGATGATGGTATCATTCACCCATCTAGTTTTCCTTGCAATACATTTTGAAGAAGTGCAGGTTTATTAGATGACTTTCGTATGCTTATTGAAAGAGTTGATATCACCAACTTTATGGAGGATGAAAGCCCTCAGTATGCCACACTCACAAAAGCTTTTGTTAAGAGTTTTAAATTTCAGAACAATCAATGTGGTCCAACTATTGCATTCAAATTATATAGTAGTCCTACTTCTTTGTCCTTGATGGATTTTTGTACTATTATAGGTATCAACGCCATCGGGACAACGAGTAGGATTCAAGATAGACCAGCGGACCTCCAGGGGCTCTACCAAGAGATCACCAACGATGATGGTCGCTCATCCCAACGTGGGAAGAGAAGGATTCAACTTCCTGCTCTTAGATACTTTACTTATTATCTTACTACTAGTATCCTTGGTAGGGAGAACACTAGCAACATTTCTAGTTACCACCTTGCTTTTATTGATGCTGCACTGAACCATAGCACGAAGTATAACCTTGGTGCACTTGTTTCACGCCGCCTTGCTGCTTCTGGGCCTATTTTGGGGGGTATTATTGCTACATGTGTAGCAGCTTCTTTAAATGTTTCCATTGACCCCAATAATGAAATAATTGCTCCATGTAGGCTTAACCTTGCTGCCATGAAGTCCCATCAATTTGTCACTACTAACTCTACTAATGAACGTTTAGTATATAGAGTTTTATATATAGATGGAGAGGAGAGAAAAGTTACTTTGCGGCAACCTGTTTTGTTTAAGATTGACAGGTCACCATGGTCGCTCTCCAAGGAGCATGTAGACGAGTATCTGAGCACCATGGAGTTTCACAGGCAGCAGGAGAGGCGAGACACGCCTCCCGAGGACCACAACACGCAGTACATCGGCGCATGCTCGAGCACATATCAGGAGGAGGGTTCCTCCTCAGCATACTATGGGGGCGCCACCTCATGGTCCCCTTGGTGATTGATCTCCACTTAGTCCAAAAGCCTAAGCTTGGGGGGAGGTATACCGACATCACACTCATTTATATATCATGTTCGGTCGGTTCTTTGTATATGCGTGTTTTCTCTTTGTTTTTTTCGTTTGTTTTCATTTCTTTATCTTCTTTTGTTTTTATTGTTCTGTTCTTGTTTTCCAAAACACAAAAAGACCAAAAAATATTTTTGTTGTTTCTCTCTATTTGTTTCTTTAGTTGCTCTGCTTTATCCTTTAAGTTGCAGTTTAATAGTCAAAAATCCAAAAATATTTTGCTTTGTTTGCTTGTTCTTTTTATGTTCTTGTTTTAATTGAAAAACCCAAAAATATTTGTTGTTCTTCCTTGGTTTTGTAAAGTTTGTTGCAGAGTTTAACACTCGTCCGTGACTCCATTGGAGCTTGGTTTTCATTATATATTATTCGAGCCACAAGTGAAGAGCAATAATGACGATCTACAACAATTCAAGTTGGGTGAGAGGGTGGTATGGACTCTATTAGCTTTCATTTTTGTACATATATCCATCTATGTGAGCATGCTTAGTTTGTTCGTATAAGATATATGTGACTTACTGGATGCTTAATAGTTTGTGATCTCTCATGTTTTGTTCCAATTTATTAATGGTAAATGACATGTCATATAAATGTTTGTTTGCATTGTTCTATTCGTAGAAGGGTATGACATTGTGGTAGCCTCCTCTGACAGTTTCATTTGAATCGACTTGGAACATGCTCACACATGCTAAGACTGAAAAAAAGTCAATAAGCCTCGATGATTTATTTTGCCGCAGAGTTCTAGTATCAATTTTGTGCCTTAGTTAACTTTACTTTGTCGCAAACATGATTATGATAGTTGTTTCTCTCTTGATTGTCGCTCCCTGTCTATTGCTAGCCTTCACATGTACCGAGTATGAGCTCTACTCGTGCATCCAACTCCCAAAAACCAAAGTTTGCCAAATGTGTCTACCATACCTACCTATATGTGGTATTTAATCGCCACTCCAAGTAAATTGCTCATGTGCTACCTTTAAAACTTGCTAAAAATTATTCCTGTTTTGTGCCCCTGTTTTTGCTCACGAGGACGTAAATAGAGAATCTTTATCTCACTTGTTGATTGGATTTCACACCCTGGACTAGTGGCTTCATCCGCTTATCCAAATGATAGAAGAGCTAGCAGCGGGGTGCCCAGGCCCAAATTAATACACACAAATTTTCTTCACTCTTTTTGCCCCTGATTTATCAGTCAAAGCATAATTGTGTAAACAAAAGAGAAAGAAGGATGACCTTCTACCCAGATGCGTCCTTCACATGGGAGTCGCTCTTGTGAATCCAGTTGTCTTGTGACGTACTGTATTGTCTGTTTACCATTCGTTGACATAAGCATGCACCTCTCTCAAAATGTTTTCAATACCTTTGTGTAATAAAATAAAAAGCTCTAGCACATGAGTGATCCATGCTTCCCTCTTCAAAGGGCCTTTCTTTTACTTTTATGTTGAGTCTCCGCCATATTCTTTGAGCACTTTCTTGCGAGCACAATGGTCATTCTTAGTGTGATGTGTTTGTCCCAAAGTATGGTTGATTGTGGTATAACTTTGATACTTGTATCTTTGATATCTTTACTTCTAGTCTTCCCTTGAGCTTCAGAGGTGCCCTGGCATTTATGTTTTGCCCCACACTTAAGGGCAAGCGAGATACCACTTTATCAGATCCTATTATGAATACTTTAATCTTGCAAATAGTTATGCTTCATGTTGTTTATTATTAATATGTTGTTATCTCTTCATGGTTTGCATATCTATTAACAGTATCTTGCATGTATCTTATCATGAGCATAATTAATTATTTGATAATATAGTGAGTATGTTTTACATCATATAAAACAAATGTGTTCGTAAAAGTCTTTTATCGCACTCAGTTGTCACAAAATTTCTTGAGGGCAAGCAATAAGCTAAGCTTGGGGGGAGTTGATACGTCGAAAATGTATCTCCTTTTCCGAACACTTTTCTTATCGTTTTCCTCTAAACTTGTGTGTTTTGAATACAACTAACACAGACTAACGTTGTTTTCAGCAGAATTACCTTGGTGTCTTGTTTTTGTGCAGAAAAATCAACTTTCGGGAAATCGCCCAGAAAAGACCCCATTGGTGTTTTCACACCGGAAGAACCCAGGAGCCAGAAGGGGGCTAGGAGAAGAGCCACAGGGTGGCCACACCCCCCCTTGGCCGCGCCAGCATAGGGTGTAGGCCACCCAGAGCCCCCCTCGGACTCCCCTTTCGACTACAAATAGCCTTCAACCCTAAAACACGAGGGGGTTCGTCATATTCCACAGAAACACAACAGAGTGCCGCCGCAATCCCGAACCTCGATTCGGGGATCAGAAACTCCGTTCTGGCACCCTGCTGGGACGGGGAAGTGGAGAAGATCATCGCCATCGTCATCACCAACACCTCTCCATCGACTCTCCATTTTTCCCCATCCATGTGTGAGTAATTCCTCCGCTGTACACAACCAAATTCCATGCGATCAGGAATGTTTTGAGCGGATGGCTCAAAAGTGGAGTTTGCTCTCGGCGTAATGGTTTGGTCCGTCGCAGACTGGTTTTGCCCGACTTTTTGCTAGTTTTACGTCGCAGATTTTCGTCTCCAGCCCAGTAGCCCACTAAGAGCCCAGTTGCCTTCGACGAAACTTGCCTGGTCACATAGAACATCGTGAATTTTTCTTGGGGCCACACATCCTGCCCTGTTTGACTGCTTTGACCGGCAACGACCACGCCCTTGGTGCCTGGCCCCACCTTCAGGCCGTGTGCAAAGTTTGTAGCCGTTGGTACTGTGGGACCCAATTTAGCCGTTGACATAGCTGAACATACCAATTAAATAACTCGACCACACCACAGCAAATCCACTACCGTAAATCCTCCGCCGCCGCTGCCGTAAATCCTCCGCCGTTACCACACTTCTGCCGCTGACGAGGGCACGCAGATAAATTTCCCTCTCCTCTTTCTCCCTTGGCGATTCTAGGGTTCTTCCCTATCTCCCCTGTCTCACATGGCGCGCAGGGAAATCATGGCCGCTAGCGGTGAGAGTTCGTGCTCGTCGCACGAAGGGGGGGTTTCCTCCTCGCCGCTGCAAACTTATCCCATACACTCCGGCGCCCTTGGACCACTCCAATGAAACAAAATGTCTGTGCAGTTTGAAGATGTCCATGTGGATTTCTTGGACCGACCATAATCCAGGCCGGAGATTCCTAAAATGCCAAAGACGCTTGGTAAAGATTTGTGCTTTAGTTTCAGTTTGGTTGCAAGATTTGGCTTTTGGTTAAATTTTATCTTATTTTGGTTGCAGAAGTATGGCATTCCTTATGGTTGTGCAAAGTTCTTATGGCATGATCCGGAATGGACATAATTCCAGGAACAGGTGGTTCTTCTACTGCGTAATGCAGTGTTTAGAGAGATGGACGAGAATAGCACATTGCAGGAAAAGATAAGTGCACTGAGGCAGAAGCTAGATCAGGTGTTGTGGCAAGGGGGACACAGAGAAGGTGTTGATGAAGCTGGTGGAAAACCTGCTCATGAAGGCAAGTTTCAAGATTCTGGCCACAATCTATTGATGATTTGGGTTTTTTCAGTTTTATTTGCAATGTGTCTTGGCATGATGATGTCTGGCAGTTGAGTAATGGCATATTAGCAACGTAAGGAAGATAATTGGGTAATGGTAGCACTTGAGTAATATCATGTTCGCGGTCAATTTTATGAGCAGTTATGTACTCTATGTTTAATGCTATGGTTTTGACATATACGAGACAAATAGCTAAAAATGACACACACACACACACACACACACACACACAAAAACAAAATTCAAAGAAAATGCAAGAATGCACTTCAGTTCAACAGAAGCATGCACACACACATGCACATCAGTTCAACACAAGCATGCAAGCAGGCATGCACAACAGTTCAACATACATCATGCAAACAGGCATGCACATCAGTTCAACAAAAGCATGCACACAAAGCATGCAAAATCAGTTCGACCCAAGCTTGCACACAGGCATGCAACACTAGTCTGCATCGCTATCATCTGCGGGTAGTGCACCCAGATCACTGTCATACTCCGCATATTTGTCATCTACTTCATCCTCACTGACTTCTAATTCATCGTCACCATCTTGTACTTCACCTTCCTTATGCTACACAGACACTTTTTTTCGATCTTTGATATAAGCCCAAATCTCATCTGCTGAGAGGATGCGGGGAGCCATGTCAATTCGTTCCAGAGTAGCCGGAGGCGGCAGATGGGATATTGGGTCCGCAAGAACATCCTCATTGTCAGAGACTTCGACATCTTGATGTGCTAGAATACTAGGCCTCTCCTCCTCGTCATTGTCCTCCTCATCTTTGTCCTTCTCATGTTCGGACACATCAAAGGTCCGCCTATGCTCAAATTTTTGGACTATTCGCCAGTGTTCTCCCCCTACATTGTCTGGCATATAAAACACTTCCTGTGCCTGGGTTGACAAGATATACTTATCATCCTCGAACCAGAAATTGGAAATGTTGATGCTCTTGAACAGTTTATCATACTTTTCCAGTTTAAACCTGCGCATGCCCCTGCCTGCTTCAAGACGATACCAGTCACAGCCAAACAGAACAACTGTCTGTTTATGTTTCTCAGTAGAGATATAAGTCAGCTCTTTGATTTCCTTGAGGACACCATAAAAAATCTCTTGCATCCCCGCTGTGATCTCCAGCAGCCATGACTCCACTGTTTTGCGTTTTCTTGCCTTTTTCACGCTCAGCAGTGACAAACCAAACTAACTTCACATGACAAACTGAATATGTTTTAACTTTGCAGTGTGGGCCAAGTGCCAATGCGAACAACTCATCTTCATGAACTTCTGGTCTTTCTCGTCCCTTGTTCATCATCTGTGTACCACAGAAAAAAAGAAAAACAATATGGTCAAAATCATGCAATGAAATGCAAAAGGTCTAAGAGAAATGCAAAAGGAAACTTGCATGCTCTTTGAACCATCTTGGAAAATCCTGATCAACCCTAACTTCGACATCAGGTGTCCCTTCTTCCTTCAGCTTTGTCCTGAACTTTCTGCAAACCATGAAGAGTTATTAAACTCCTGTAACCTTGCTGCAATTGTTTAGGACATACCAAGCCATTCTATGAAGCTCTGTTTACAGGGTCTCAGTGCTATCATGATTGATCGCAGTATATGCTCCAACTAAAAGCGCACCATGGCCAAACACATCACAAGATGATTCTTCTCGTTCAACTTTTTGTTGAACCTCATATCTCCGTTGCCGGTTGTACCTTGTCCCAATATCTTCTTTCAAGTATCTAGAGGAAAATGTCAAGCACTCGGAGGCAATGTACTCCTCTGCAATTGAACCTTTTGGATGTGCCATGTTCCTCACATATCTCTTCAAAGTACACAACATCCTCTCGATTGGATACATCCACCCATAGTTCACAGGGCCTCGGAGCAAAGCGTCGTCAGGTAAATGCACAGCCAGGTGGACCATAACATCAAAAAACGCCGGCGGGAAGATGTTTTCAAGCCTACAAAAGATTACTGGGATTTCAGCTTTCAACCGGAGCAAAACACTTCTTTCCGACCTTTTACTTCACAAGTCCTTAAAATTTTTGCCTAGGTCACCTGTCGCCTGATAGACATCGTCTTTCAATAATCCCCGTAGCCCAGCAGATAATGTTCTCTGCACAAGATGTGGCAGTCATGTAAGGACCCCAGACCGGCAGTCTGAAACCCTACGTATGCATACATTCACGATCCCAGAAAGATCAGTCGTGAACAACATACACAGTTGGCACACAGAAATACATCATCCATTACACGAATACATAAAGGTATTACATAAAAGATCACATGATCAAGTCTAAGCAACTGCCACAAAGGCAGGCAACTTAACAAACACAGCGGAAGACAATTAAAACACAACGTAGTTGAGCCCAAGTCACGCCTTAACCTACAGGCTGCTGACCCGGAGACGATCCTAGTTCGCAAAGCCGTCAACTCCGTACTTCTCTTCGTAGATCTCCTTTTGAGGCTCCTTCTCAAAAATCTGATAAGTAGATACCAGGGGCGAAACCATAATGAGTACATTTGAATGTACTCAGCAAGACATCCATCATGTCACTTACCAACATGCAAATATGCTTATATGGTGGAATAGGTAGGCTATAAATAGGGTTCACTATCAATGGTGTTCATATATGATGACACCACAGTTGCAGTCAGGTTAATCTGTATCTTCGTTGAAGAAGATACTTCAGAATAAAATAATATAGTTTTATTTCTCTTGTAGATATCACATGTACAAGAGGTTTTATAAAGTTTTGTTAAAGAATATTTTCTCTTTGCAAAACTTCTTGGAATCAGTTTCCAGAGTTCTTGCGTAGAGTAGAAAAGGTTTTCTTTGCAAAACATTTTGTTTTGTATAACAACATCTGGCTTTCCATCATCAACGATACCTCCACGGTATAAGTTTCCATTCCTTTCCGAACTTCACAAGTTCATCATTTCCTTCCCAAAGATTCCCTTTCAAAAAAAACTCTTTTTGAAAACATTGACACAATGCTAGCTACATGGCCATTCAACTGTCCATATCCGAGGACGCGGCTTCTTCGAAAAAGTTGTACTCTGCAGAGGTGTACACATCCACCAGATCCAGTACACCTCCCGTGAACAATCACGGACTGTAACAACAGTATGTAAACATCAGGTATCTGATCATAACCATCCACTATGTTCAAGCTAGGATATGCCTATCTCTCAGTTGAGTTTTCCGACATCCCCGGCACCGAGCTAATCCCCGCCAAGTCAGGATGCCTCATCTGATGCATCCGGAGGGAAAATCAATCCCACACTTTATATGCCTCAACATTGGGAGTTTTGACGACATTCGGTTCGAGGGTACGACGCCCCTTATAGCAAGTGAGATAGCACACACTAATAAGAACAAACTTCAAGTTAAGCCCCGTGCCCATGTTAGGGTAGGGTGGCAGTACGGTAAAGGTTGTCCGGCGAAGACTAGGTTATGTGTCATTTTTGAAAACACCACCTTCTCAAAAATGACTACTTCCACATTCCTCCGGAGAACAAGGATCCGCCTTTTCTCCGGGTTTTTCCGTAAAGCCTTTGTTTCGTAGAATCACAATTTTAGGGTGTCCACTTAGGGACTAATATATTGGATGGTAATAAATACCATATGGTGGCCTATGGGCTTGGTATTACCAAGTTTAACTACTGGCATAATAGTAACCTATATACTAGTATAGTAGTAATAGCCACATCAAAAATAGTTTTGATAATCAAGTTTTTGAAAATCTTCAGAGGTAAAACATGCATGATATTTAATGATAAGTATTGTATCAGCAAGCAATCAGGATGCTTGCCTGGTATCTCTTTGTGTCCCTGGTTTTGGAGTGACTGGAACTTGAAACACAGCTTCCCGACACTTCCTTCCTCTTCGTTTTCTAACGTCGTAAAAAGAATAAAGGACACACATTCAGAACCAAACAAGACAAACAAGGCTACAAGTAATACATACAGCAAGCAATCAAGAAGTACCACCCAAAGTTCTCAATTTTTCCCTTAAGAAAAATTGGCATAAAAACTATAGTTGGAAAAATCTGCTTTTTCCTATTGTTTATGTGTGGCCAATTCAATGATTTTTGGTTAAGAACACCATGGACCAGTGGGGTAAAGCACATGTTACTAGACAGTAGGGTGTCACATAAAACACATTTTGATGTCTAAAAATTCCCACAACAATCTCTATGGCTAGCACACATAATCTGCTAAATTACTCAAGTGGTGAAATAAGCTCATGACAACAAGTCAAACCTATTTTTCCACCACGAGGCAAACATACCAGTGGGTGTTCCACTAGCTAATATGCTCACCAAGAGGTTAATAAGCCTCTGGTCACTTTTATAAAAGTGCTCAAAACAAAACAAACAAACAAGCAAACACACCACAATAGAATCAACTATTTATTCACTATGTTCTTGTTTACTAGAAGTTTTGGAATCCATCAATCATGAAAATTTAGCAACCAACCAGTAGCTAATCACCAATGAATCTATTCATAAAAATAGTCTAAAACACAATCTTCACTCAAGACAATAATCTTATTAAATAACATAAAAACAAAACTGCACTCATAGCATACTAGTATGGAAAATTCTATACAAACATGCTATAAGGAATATTTGTATTCTACAACTATAGCACAAGAAACTAAATGATTCATGGCATCATAACAGAATTAATAACTTCATAAATATGCTATACTAAACTCATATACTCATAAAACAAAAGATGACACACTAGAGCAAAATTCACCATTTTCTAGTGGTGACACTAGTTCAACACTAGGGAAGCAAACAATGCTACTATGATGCTTAATTATAAACAAGCAAGTCATGATCCTAAAATGTATCTAATAACAGTACATAAAACTTACACATGCTAGCAAGCACAAACATCAAAACAATCCCATGAAACATCTATTAAACATGCATAAATTAATTCTAGTAATTTATGTTTTTCTTAAACAATTACTAGCAAGCAAGCAAGGTATAACTTACACAACCAGTAGCTATGCAATACAAGAAAAGTTATCTAAACCTTTTCAAAAATCCAAACACTCAATTTAAAATCATTCACAAACAATCTATCAATCAAAAGGAATTTAGTTTATTTGCAAATAATTTAATTTAGCACTCAATAATGAATCATCTCTTAACAAGATACTCAGAAGGAATATCATGATAACAAATGGATCACACCTAACATATTAGTATAAACTTATAATAAATAAACTTCTCACTTGCATAAGTGAAAACAAACCATTATATTTTCCATGGTGGAAAATATTCCTATCAACCACATAATGAAAACATGTTAATTTCTCACATGGGCATAGTTGGGAATTTTCATCCACAACCAAGATGCAATGGGACCAGTGGGTTATGGGCCCATTTATATCAAGGTAAATGAGGTTCTAAGCCTCTGGTTACTCATGACAAAAATTAGTATAGCAAAATAAAACAATGCTATTTATTCTAGTGCATACAAGACTAGTGCATAAGAATAACAAAACCTACACATGCTTCACCTTAAAAATACATGCAAGCTATCAGAGACAAAAGCATCAAAATAACAGTACCAAAATGGTACTGGATCTATAGCAAGCATAGCACAAAAATTATCAAGGTATTAACACAAGGATCTAGCTCTCACAATAATCCCAAAGAATTAAACACTAGAACAATAACAAATGCTACTCATGCTTTGCTATAAGATCACATGCAAGTTAATGAAGATAATAGCATATAAATCACAGTACCAAAATGGTACTGGACTCAACACAATCATAGCACAAAAAAGGTAACAATCACACAAGGAGTTGGTTCACATAAAACATCAAATAAATAATCTAGTGAAACAACACATGCTACTTCTTTAGCCATAACATAATGCAAACATGCACACACTTTGTGTGGTAGATGTACTGCAAGGAAACAACCTAATAACAAGATTCAACACATCTCTACAACCTAGGAACAAAGATTAAGTCAACCAAGCATTTCATTGTAACAAAAACAATTAAATAAATCAAAACAGAAAAACTTCTGTTTTCTAAATCTGTCCACCAAAAATAATCTAGAGCAAAAAAAATTAATCTAAGCTAGGTTAAGATAGATCTACTCAATACCAAACTCATCCAATTGGGTTTGCTCCAAAATTCATTTTTAAACTCCTTGTAAAAATCAAAGAAAAGGCTACTGGTCCTTTAGCAATTTGGATGGCATTTTCATTATACAACTCTCCTGGATGTGAGGTTTGGCTCATTGGATAGACATTTTCAGTACCTATCCAGATCAGTTGAGTTTGTTCCATTTGATTATATATTTTAAAAGTTATGTCCAAAACATTCTCAGAGATAGTCTGTGGCAAAACAGTCATTGTGTCCAAAGTATTTGCCCAAATCCAGATCTGCAAATTTTGCATGGTTTGGATTTCATGTAGGTAAGTCCCTGATTTTTCTCAGATTTTATTATGCTCATTTAGTATTTTATACAAGCCTAAAGTGAAAGCCTCAGATCTGTAAAAAAAATAAATGAATAAAACAACACAGCGTGGGCTGGGTCCACTGCGGCTGCGGCCCAGCTAGCGGCAGCGCAGCCCACAGCGCGTGCGCGCGCGGGGGCAGGCGCGGGAAACGGTCGTTTGAAGGGAACCGTCGATCTCTGATCGAACGGCGCTGGTGCATCTCCTTCCTCCCGACCCTCTCTCTCTCTGCCTCGAACGGCCGGCGACGAGAACGGCTCGGGGAGCTCACCTAGGGCTCGGGGAGGGGTGGCGCGAGCTCGGGGAGGCTGCAGGGGGTCGAGGGCGTCGAGGGAAAGTCACGGTGACGTCGAGCGCGGCCCCGAGCGGCGGCGCACGGCAGATGCCCGCGGCGGCGCTCCGCGGACGGCGGCGGCGACTCCGGCAGGTACAGGGTAGGGGACCGTGTCTAGGAGGTTCAGGAGAGCGTGGGGAGGCTAGCCATGGCAGTGGGAGGGGCTAGATGAGAGAGGTGCGAGCAGGGCAAGGTGGTGGCCGTGGTGGTCACCCCTCGGGCTAGATCTCGAGCCAGGGCTTCTTAGGGCTAGGGTTTGGGTTTCTTTTGCTTTGGGGAGGTAGAGTGAGGTATGAGGAGGTGCAGGGCGTGAGGAGGTGCCCTCTGGACTTGTGTAGGCTTGAGTCCAAGTGGGTGTGCAAGGTTTGGCAAAGGCATGGGCTTGCCTTGCCCCTTGGGGTGTCTCCATGGGTGGCCTGGCTTCTAACTGGTGCCATGAGGTGAATAAGGGTACAAGGTGGTGAGCAAGGCCACAGTAAGGGCCAAGGGATGGGCAAAAGTGAGAATCCACACTATTCCAACCACTATGTGTGACCTCACCATTAGTCAACATGCCTCCTCATTTTCTCTCTCCCTAGCTGACCAAAAGAGGATCCAATGCCCCTTCCAGAAGTTCCATAACATTGTTTTTCGAGTTGGCAAGGTGGCAAGGCTTGGATCAGTACCCACAAGATAAAACATCAAGTTTAAAAGTGTAATCACTGTTCTGTCAGAAAAATTCAGTTAGACAGTTTTCTGAATTTTTTTCTAAGTGCTGGAAAAACAGACAGAGATAGCAAAAGTTGGAGTTGTTTTCAGGGTTCAAATGCTTTCCAAAATTTGTTTTCAAAACATGGACTTGTTAACCATGTTATATACTTTCAGAAACAACTTTTGGAAACAATTTTGAAATAGTTTAAGGCCATGAAAACAATGTGGAAAAAGGTATACTTTCTGTTTTTATCTGTTTCTAAAAACTGCCTTAATTTTATACCACAAAAACAACAAGCAAAAGATAGTTTTTATTTATCCCAAAATAAAAGTGAGCTTATGGATTTGTAGTACATATATCAAGGATTAATTAGAAGTCAAGAAATCATAAAATAACAATCTCTAGCTTGGTGAAAACAATGGTAGAAAACAGGTACTTGGCTTTATTTTCAGGAATTGTTTTCTATAGGAAAGTTAAGAGAAAACCTTCATAGATCATCTTGGGAACTTGTTTTCTTGGATCCAACAAGGTTATAAGTTTGTTTTTAAGATGCAAACAAGAATGGTCCAAGTCTTGGAAAGAAAATCCACTCAAGTATTAATAAGAAAACATTTGGGAAAAATATCAGGAATATTTTTCAGAAACATAAGGTGTTGGTTTTATAATGAAACAAAACTTATGTTGCAAATATGATTAGGATCATAACACAAGTTATTTAAAACAATCATGTTGTTGTAAACATTACTTTGTTGGCCCTAATAGTTGACTTCTTGAGCCCAGATCAAGGGTCTAAAAACTGGGATGTGACAGACCTTCCCCCCTTACCAGAATCTCGTCCCGAGATTCGCAGGCAAGCGAAAAAAGAGGGTATGGTCAAATAACAATGTTAGATGATTTGTTTACAAAACATGTTTTGGTGTTTTGTAACCTTATTTACAGGGGCTTCCCCCCTTTGATTTTTCTTACCAGAATTCCCTGGTAAATTTGTTTTCTTTACAAAGGTTTGGGTGCCATGGTCTAAACCTCGAACATATTGCTCCTTAAAACCATGATATCAAACCAGGGGTTATTCTTCTAGGTAAAACTCATATGATCAAATTAATGGATATCCATCAACATTTAAGAAGTATGAGCTTTCCATTGCTCACTGTCTAAAAATCCAGGAAAATCCACTACCTTCCTCTTAACCTATTATAGTTAATTCCCAAAACATTTGTTTTCCTCAAAGGTAGTTTATCTAGATCATAAAGCTATAACAACTCTGAGAACTATCATCTTTACAAGTTTTCTTTCTAAAACTCCAAGCTCATATTGATTTTTCCTAAAATCTATCATCATCAATATATATACACCAATCTTTCTAAGCCTCAAACGAGTTCTACTATCTCATACTGTAGAATCTGGTTCCGCCAACACATATATACGGGAGATATTGTCTACTAGTAATGATCATAGTTTACCCATCTAATATTTTTTTCCAACCTTTCACTACTTCAAAAATAGCTATAGAATCATTCTAAGGCACCTTTCCCTTTGTTTTTGGAAAAAGTTGATTACACGTTTTCTTTTTAAACGGTGATAACAAACTCTTGTAATATATCAACTCTATAAGTTACTTTGTAAGGTATTTGGTTTTAGATACCACTTCTGTAGGGTATTTAAACGAAAACTTGATGAGCCAACACTGTAAGGTTTTAAGCTTACGATTTGATGAGGTTATATTATCAATTGGTAAGGTCTCCAATTCTGTAAGGCCTTGAACTAGAATTTTATGAAACCATTTTACTAACTCAGTAGAGTGGCACAACTTTATGTGGCAAAAATTTAATTTACTCTGTAGGGTGTTATACAAAAATTACACGAGATTTTTGTTAGTATCGTTAAATATTAAAAAAAAATTTACTTAGCCTGACGTGACACTTCTAGTGTCCCATTTACGTCGGGTTTTCTCAAGGTGCGACGATAAACAAAACAAGGGGGTTCACCGGTGTGGTTTGAAACGTACCATTGGCTATGGCAGGGGTCGAAGATGCTCCCGCAACATCATCTCTGTCGCGAGGTCCACTCATCAGATTCTTGTGTTTCTTCTGGGCTGGACCCTGGGTTTCTTGGGTTTCTTGGGTTTCTTCAGGATGAGATAGAATACGGTTCTTATTGGGACAACTGCGAGCATAGTGTCCTTCCTGTCTACAGGCAAAACAACCCTTAATTTTAGGCTTGACTTTCACCCGTCCCCTCGAAGATTGCTCAGACCAAGCCGGATCATACTCCCTCTGGGGACAATTACGAGCGAAGTGCCCTTCCGTCCCACAGACAAAACACTCTTCAGTCACCCATAGACTAGTTTCTCCTGGCGTCACCATCTTCCTTTTGCGGCTCTCTCCAGCAAGCAGTTGCTGGTATTCTCTCATAAGGAACATAGTATTCTCAGCGTTGGTGGTGGCAAGCTGAATCAACTGTTCCAGGATAGCATGGGTGGCGATGCGCTCAGCTCGAGCGGCTTCACGCATTTCCTTCAACAGAGCAAACAGTTGAGCAACTGTCGGCTCAGGTGACGGAGGTGGATTGCTGGCCATGCTGAAGAAAAAGAACGGTGTAAGACGATAATAACTAAAGGTGGTCTTGGTTTTAAAGGCTCGTGACATATACCGGCTCATAGCGGACATGAGAACGGTAGGTAACACGACAATAAGCAAACATTGACGAAACTAAAACCAACTCAAACCCAGATTAACACGTATGTGAAAAACGAGTCTTAACAAGCATAACTTATCTTAATGGTTCACAAGGCTACCAGATAAGGCTTTCAACACAATAACAAGTCCTAACAACTCCATATAAGTTAGGAAGCAAGATAGAATAAAACACAAATTCATTCCAACCAGGAGCGCACAAAGAAATAACAACAGGAAAAACTGCTGTTTTCTATATCTTTTATAACCATTCCATCGTCCACTTAATTTCTAAACCCCGAATTTCATAGTACCTACAATGTCTACCAAGTTTTTTGGTCTCCAAAGTAGATACACATGATATCTTATTGACTAGTAAACGACTAGGTTATCCTTTTATTTTCTCGTGACTTCTCCTTTTTACCAACTAGATTTAAAAAGTGCCGTAAGTCACTTAATTCCTTGGTTTAGAAAGAGTTGTTAGTATTTCACATGCTTTGGTTAGGTGTCAACCTAAGATTAGACAAAGCATGTTAGTCTTGTTAGCTTTTTATTTAATAATGTTTGTCCGACAAGATACGACTAGCGTCATCGTACGTCGGATATTGAATCGTGCTCTTTTGATTGGCTTTTGAGGGGGTTGCGCATCATGGCGTGTGTAGACTTCTTTTGCACCTTTCCCTAGAGGAGGGAGGTATATAACTTTTTAAAAGGGGATTTCTCTAGTTTGGTCTTTTAAAAGGGGACCTAATAAGGTGCAATGTTTAGCCAACATGGTAAAGAGAGTCTTTTGCAAACAGGCAAAACATAGAGGTTCTGGTCAGTATAGGTTGGTTTTCTTCATGCCTTTTTTTCTATGAAGGTTGTCGTTGGTGGAGCTTTATCTGTTGGAGTGCAGCATTGGTAGCAACGCTAGCAGCTCGTGTGGCTTGATGGTCCTCTATTATTAGGTACAAAGGTGCTTTCCTTAATGGTGGTGGTTCACGACGGTTGGCATTATGAAGCGAAAACAAGCATAAGTCTAAGCAACCAATTCTTGTTTTTGAATACTATACAAACATTTTTGCTTGCAAAAATTTTAACATGAGGCGATTCAAAAACAAGAGCGGGGCAATCACAAATTTGCAAAATTTGGGCACCCTACAAACATATAGAAGCCTAGATGGACCAGAATCTACACCACACAATAGCACAAAGTCCTACGGACACACATAAGCAAGCCATAACAAACAAGACTCCCTTGGGGATACGTCGGGGAAGGCGACTCATGGGGTAATCGCTAAATTACTCCAAACTAGACTGATCCAAAAATAATCCTAGAAGTGGCTGAAGAACTATATCTACTTCTGACCAACATCACTGTAGAGCTATGCAATTATTTTGGTCTTCTCGGGACATCGACAAGTATACAAGTTTTTGTATGAAAACAAGATAAAAAGAAGTAAAGTTTTGATAAAACTTTATGCAACAATCTGTTTTTGAAACTCCAACTATTTTCTGGACAGAAAACTTCAAAGACGAGAGACGTTTCAAAAACAGAGCGGAGCAGTTGCAAACAAGTAAGAAATAAACTCTTAACCGAGAGAGATACCAATTCTGTAAGGCCCGCCCTTCGAACCACTGTTCAAGGACGCCCTTGATATGCATTTATAATCTTTTGAAAAGATAATAAGGAGGAAAAATATACTAAAATTCCCTCAGATAAAAAAATAATTTAGAGGGTAAATAGGTTTTTACTCAAAAATATTTTTTTCTTTCCTATCTGACGTCCATGCTAACTAAGGTCTCCTAAGGTCAGGATGGCTCTGATACCAACTCTGTAAGGACCCCAGACCGGCAGTCTGAAACCCTACGTATGCATACATTCACGATCCCAGAAAGATCAGTCGTGAACAACATACACAGTTGGCACACAGAAATACATCATCCATTACACGAATACATAAAGGTATTACATAAAAGATCACATGATCAAGTCTAAGCAACTGCCACAAAGGCAGGCAACTTAACAAACACAGCGGAAGACAATTAAAACACAACGTAGTTGAGCCCAAGTCACGCCTTAACCTACAGGCTGCTGACCCGGAGACGATCCTAGTTCGCAAAGCCGTCAACTCCGTACTTCTCTTCGTAGATCTCCTTTTGAGGCTCCTTCTCAAAAATCTGATAAGTAGATACCAGGGGCGAAACCATAATGAGTACATTTGAATGTACTCAGCAAGACATCCATCATGTCACTTACCAACATGCAAATATGCTTATATGGTGGAATAGGTAGGCTATAAATAGGGTTCACTATCAATGGTGTTCATATATGATGACACCACAGTTGCAGTCAGGTTAATCTGTATCTTCGTTGAAGAAGATACTTCAGAATAAAATAATATAGTTTTATTTCTCTTGTAGATATCACATGTACAAGAGGTTTTATAAAGTTTTGTTAAAGAATATTTTCTCTTTGCAAAACTTCTTGGAATCAGTTTCCAGAGTTCTTGCGTAGAGTAGAAAAGGTTTTCTTTGCAAAACATTTTGTTTTGTATAACAACATCTGGCTTTCCATCATCAACGATACCTCCACGGTATAAGTTTCCATTCCTTTCCGAACTTCACAAGTTCATCATTTCCTTCCCAAAGATTCCCTTTCAAAAAAAACTCTTTTTGAAAACATTGACACAATGCTAGCTACATGGCCATTCAACTGTCCATATCCGAGGACGCGGCTTCTTCGAAAAAGTTGTACTCTGCAGAGGTGTACACATCCACCAGATCCAGTACACCTCCCGTGAACAATCACGGACTGTAACAACAGTATGTAAACATCAGGTATCTGATCATAACCATCCACTATGTTCAAGCTAGGATATGCCTATCTCTCAGTTGAGTTTTCCGACATCCCCGGCACCGAGCTAATCCCCGCCAAGTCAGGATGCCTCATCTGATGCATCCGGAGGGAAAATCAATCCCACACTTTATATGCCTCAACATTGGGAGTTTTGACGACATTCGGTTCGAGGGTACGACGCCCCTTATAGCAAGTGAGATAGCACACACTAATAAGAACAAACTTCAAGTTAAGCCCCGTGCCCATGTTAGGGTAGGGTGGCAGTACGGTAAAGGTTGTCCGGCGAAGACTAGGTTATGTGTCATTTTTGAAAACACCACCTTCTCAAAAATGACTACTTCCACATTCCTCCGGAGAACAAGGATCCGCCTTTTCTCCGGGTTTTTCCGTAAAGCCTTTGTTTCGTAGAATCACAATTTTAGGGTGTCCACTTAGGGACTAATATATTGGATGGTAATAAATACCATATGGTGGCCTATGGGCTTGGTATTACCAAGTTTAACTACTGGCATAATAGTAACCTATATACTAGTATAGTAGTAATAGCCACATCAAAAATAGTTTTGATAATCAAGTTTTTGAAAATCTTCAGAGGTAAAACATGCATGATATTTAATGATAAGTATTGTATCAGCAAGCAATCAGGATGCTTGCCTGGTATCTCTTTGTGTCCCTGGTTTTGGAGTGACTGGAACTTGAAACACAGCTTCCCGACACTTCCTTCCTCTTCGTTTTCTAACGTCGTAAAAAGAATAAAGGACACACATTCAGAACCAAACAAGACAAACAAGGCTACAAGTAATACATACAGCAAGCAATCAAGAAGTACCACCCAAAGTTCTCAATTTTTCCCTTAAGAAAAATTGGCATAAAAACTATAGTTGGAAAAATCTGCTTTTTCCTATTGTTTATGTGTGGCCAATTCAATGATTTTTGGTTAAGAACACCATGGACCAGTGGGGTAAAGCACATGTTACTAGACAGTAGGGTGTCACATAAAACACATTTTGATGTCTAAAAATTCCCACAACAATCTCTATGGCTAGCACACATAATCTGCTAAATTACTCAAGTGGTGAAATAAGCTCATGACAACAAGTCAAACCTATTTTTCCACCACGAGGCAAACATACCAGTGGGTGTTCCACTAGCTAATATGCTCACCAAGAGGTTAATAAGCCTCTGGTCACTTTTATAAAAGTGCTCAAAACAAAACAAACAAACAAGCAAACACACCACAATAGAATCAACTATTTATTCACTATGTTCTTGTTTACTAGAAGTTTTGGAATCCATCAATCATGAAAATTTAGCAACCAACCAGTAGCTAATCACCAATGAATCTATTCATAAAAATAGTCTAAAACACAATCTTCACTCAAGACAATAATCTTATTAAATAACATAAAAACAAAACTGCACTCATAGCATACTAGTATGGAAAATTCTATACAAACATGCTATAAGGAATATTTGTATTCTACAACTATAGCACAAGAAACTAAATGATTCATGGCATCATAACAGAATTAATAACTTCATAAATATGCTATACTAAACTCATATACTCATAAAACAAAAGATGACACACTAGAGCAAAATTCACCATTTTCTAGTGGTGACACTAGTTCAACACTAGGGAAGCAAACAATGCTACTATGATGCTTAATTATAAACAAGCAAGTCATGATCCTAAAATGTATCTAATAACAGTACATAAAACTTACACATGCTAGCAAGCACAAACATCAAAACAATCCCATGAAACATCTATTAAACATGCATAAATTAATTCTAGTAATTTATGTTTTTCTTAAACAATTACTAGCAAGCAAGCAAGGTATAACTTACACAACCAGTAGCTATGCAATACAAGAAAAGTTATCTAAACCTTTTCAAAAATCCAAACACTCAATTTAAAATCATTCACAAACAATCTATCAATCAAAAGGAATTTAGTTTATTTGCAAATAATTTAATTTAGCACTCAATAATGAATCATCTCTTAACAAGATACTCAGAAGGAATATCATGATAACAAATGGATCACACCTAACATATTAGTATAAACTTATAATAAATAAACTTCTCACTTGCATAAGTGAAAACAAACCATTATATTTTCCATGGTGGAAAATATTCCTATCAACCACATAATGAAAACATGTTAATTTCTCACATGGGCATAGTTGGGAATTTTCATCCACAACCAAGATGCAATGGGACCAGTGGGTTATGGGCCCATTTATATCAAGGTAAATGAGGTTCTAAGCCTCTGGTTACTCATGACAAAAATTAGTATAGCAAAATAAAACAATGCTATTTATTCTAGTGCATACAAGACTAGTGCATAAGAATAACAAAACCTACACATGCTTCACCTTAAAAATACATGCAAGCTATCAGAGACAAAAGCATCAAAATAACAGTACCAAAATGGTACTGGATCTATAGCAAGCATAGCACAAAAATTATCAAGGTATTAACACAAGGATCTAGCTCTCACAATAATCCCAAAGAATTAAACACTAGAACAATAACAAATGCTACTCATGCTTTGCTATAAGATCACATGCAAGTTAATGAAGATAATAGCATATAAATCACAGTACCAAAATGGTACTGGACTCAACACAATCATAGCACAAAAAAGGTAACAATCACACAAGGAGTTGGTTCACATAAAACATCAAATAAATAATCTAGTGAAACAACACATGCTACTTCTTTAGCCATAACATAATGCAAACATGCACACACTTTGTGTGGTAGATGTACTGCAAGGAAACAACCTAATAACAAGATTCAACACATCTCTACAACCTAGGAACAAAGATTAAGTCAACCAAGCATTTCATTGTAACAAAAACAATTAAATAAATCAAAACAGAAAAACTTCTGTTTTCTAAATCTGTCCACCAAAAATAATCTAGAGCAAAAAAAATTAATCTAAGCTAGGTTAAGATAGATCTACTCAATACCAAACTCATCCAATTGGGTTTGCTCCAAAATTCATTTTTAAACTCCTTGTAAAAATCAAAGAAAAGGCTACTGGTCCTTTAGCAATTTGGATGGCATTTTCATTATACAACTCTCCTGGATGTGAGGTTTGGCTCATTGGATAGACATTTTCAGTACCTATCCAGATCAGTTGAGTTTGTTCCATTTGATTATATATTTTAAAAGTTATGTCCAAAACATTCTCAGAGATAGTCTGTGGCAAAACAGTCATTGTGTCCAAAGTATTTGCCCAAATCCAGATCTGCAAATTTTGCATGGTTTGGATTTCATGTAGGTAAGTCCCTGATTTTTCTCAGATTTTATTATGCTCATTTAGTATTTTATACAAGCCTAAAGTGAAAGCCTCAGATCTGTAAAAAAAATAAATGAATAAAACAACACAGCGTGGGCTGGGTCCACTGCGGCTGCGGCCCAGCTAGCGGCAGCGCAGCCCACAGCGCGTGCGCGCGCGGGGGCAGGCGCGGGAAACGGTCGTTTGAAGGGAACCGTCGATCTCTGATCGAACGGCGCTGGTGCATCTCCTTCCTCCCGACCCTCTCTCTCTCTGCCTCGAACGGCCGGCGACGAGAACGGCTCGGGGAGCTCACCTAGGGCTCGGGGAGGGGTGGCGCGAGCTCGGGGAGGCTGCAGGGGGTCGAGGGCGTCGAGGGAAAGTCACGGTGACGTCGAGCGCGGCCCCGAGCGGCGGCGCACGGCAGATGCCCGCGGCGGCGCTCCGCGGACGGCGGCGGCGACTCCGGCAGGTACAGGGTAGGGGACCGTGTCTAGGAGGTTCAGGAGAGCGTGGGGAGGCTAGCCATGGCAGTGGGAGGGGCTAGATGAGAGAGGTGCGAGCAGGGCAAGGTGGTGGCCGTGGTGGTCACCCCTCGGGCTAGATCTCGAGCCAGGGCTTCTTAGGGCTAGGGTTTGGGTTTCTTTTGCTTTGGGGAGGTAGAGTGAGGTATGAGGAGGTGCAGGGCGTGAGGAGGTGCCCTCTGGACTTGTGTAGGCTTGAGTCCAAGTGGGTGTGCAAGGTTTGGCAAAGGCATGGGCTTGCCTTGCCCCTTGGGGTGTCTCCATGGGTGGCCTGGCTTCTAACTGGTGCCATGAGGTGAATAAGGGTACAAGGTGGTGAGCAAGGCCACAGTAAGGGCCAAGGGATGGGCAAAAGTGAGAATCCACACTATTCCAACCACTATGTGTGACCTCACCATTAGTCAACATGCCTCCTCATTTTCTCTCTCCCTAGCTGACCAAAAGAGGATCCAATGCCCCTTCCAGAAGTTCCATAACATTGTTTTTCGAGTTGGCAAGGTGGCAAGGCTTGGATCAGTACCCACAAGATAAAACATCAAGTTTAAAAGTGTAATCACTGTTCTGTCAGAAAAATTCAGTTAGACAGTTTTCTGAATTTTTTTCTAAGTGCTGGAAAAACAGACAGAGATAGCAAAAGTTGGAGTTGTTTTCAGGGTTCAAATGCTTTCCAAAATTTGTTTTCAAAACATGGACTTGTTAACCATGTTATATACTTTCAGAAACAACTTTTGGAAACAATTTTGAAATAGTTTAAGGCCATGAAAACAATGTGGAAAAAGGTATACTTTCTGTTTTTATCTGTTTCTAAAAACTGCCTTAATTTTATACCACAAAAACAACAAGCAAAAGATAGTTTTTATTTATCCCAAAATAAAAGTGAGCTTATGGATTTGTAGTACATATATCAAGGATTAATTAGAAGTCAAGAAATCATAAAATAACAATCTCTAGCTTGGTGAAAACAATGGTAGAAAACAGGTACTTGGCTTTATTTTCAGGAATTGTTTTCTATAGGAAAGTTAAGAGAAAACCTTCATAGATCATCTTGGGAACTTGTTTTCTTGGATCCAACAAGGTTATAAGTTTGTTTTTAAGATGCAAACAAGAATGGTCCAAGTCTTGGAAAGAAAATCCACTCAAGTATTAATAAGAAAACATTTGGGAAAAATATCAGGAATATTTTTCAGAAACATAAGGTGTTGGTTTTATAATGAAACAAAACTTATGTTGCAAATATGATTAGGATCATAACACAAGTTATTTAAAACAATCATGTTGTTGTAAACATTACTTTGTTGGCCCTAATAGTTGACTTCTTGAGCCCAGATCAAGGGTCTAAAAACTGGGATGTGACAAGTCATGGGTTTTAAGTCCCGAGATCTTGCATGTTTCTACGTTGACACACTTGGACATGTTGGAACAAAAACCATCTGGATATGTACAGTCAAATAGAAACTGGCATAGTTGTGTCTTCACATCTTTGTTTAGGGTATAGTTTCCATATGTCATTACACATTTATATTTCTTCGGGTCCATGTCCTGGGGCATTACCGGTGGATCCAGCTGCAATTTTTGTCTAATGCCAAGGGTATGAAGATCCTTCCTGGCATTCACGGTGTCCTTATTCTTCCCTTCCAGTTCAAGGACGGTGCCAAGGATGTTGTCTAAGATGTTCTTTTCGATGTACATCACGTCGAGATTATGCCAAAGTTTCAACTTTGGCCAGTAATGCAATTCCCACCAACCAAGCCTATGCTTCCAGATCTGTAAAGGTTCTCCACGCTTCCTCTTCTTCCTGATGCTCTGGGGACCAATTCCTGGTTTTAGATGTCTAACCTTCTCCAGCTCAACTTCTAACCCTTTATCAGTAAATGATTCTGGCCGCTCGTTCTTGACGAAATGTTTACCTTGAAGGTCTGTCTTTCCCCGCCAGTAGTGGTCCTGGGGGAGGAAAGGATGGTGCCCAATGTAGCACAATTTGTTGGTTATGTGCATTGATAGAGGATCTTTGTCACAATTTAGGCATGCAACATAGCCTTGAGTGGTACGCCCATACATAGTGCCACAAGCTGGGTAGTCGTGTATGCACCAGAGTATCGCAGCACGAAGATCAAACATTTCCCTAGAAAATGAATCTTAAGTCCGCACGCCCTTCCAAAGGTCTTGCAAATCTTCAAGCAACGGCTGAATGAAAAGACCAAAGTCCTTTCCAGGACTTGTTTTGCCAGGGATTAGCAAGCAAAGCATGTAGTATGATGGATCACTGAACTCCTCTGGTGAATGGTTGTACAACACGACAAACACAGGCCACATACTGTAGCTTGTGCTCATTGTTCCATAGGGATTGAAGCCATCAGAGGCAATGTCGAGCCTTACGTTTCTAGGATCGCCCGCAAATGTTTTGAAGTCATCGTTGAAAGCCTTCCACGCTGCACCATCAGCCGGATGAGTCAATATGTCCTTTTTTCAGGCTTCCTCTTTAACGCATTCCACTGCATGTTCTCCGTTATTTTCCTTGAAGCAAACAATCTCTTCAGACTCTGTGCCAAAGGAAAATAATGCAACACTTTAACAACATATCTCTTTCTCTCTGGATACTTCCACCTCGATGCTTGACACTCTGGGCAGTTGTCCTTATCAGCATAATCCCCTCTGAAAAGTATGAAGTTGTTTGGGCACACGTGTATGCTGTCATATGAAAGACCCATCTCCTTCATATAAGCTTTTTCTTGTCTATATGATTTGGGCAGTGTATTGCCGTCCAGAAGTGCCTTGGCAAATATACACATCCAATCATCAAAAGCAGCATTGCTGACCCGGTAATATGATTTGTAATGAAGTAGCTTTATCATTAATGCCATCCTACCGACGTTTTTATTTCCCGGGTAAAGCGGGCGCTCTGACTCTCCCGACAATTTTTCAAATACTTTATCATACCCACCTTCGACCTCAGTTTATGTTCCTTCATGAGTTGTTGCTCCCGTGAGGTCTTTCAACATTGCTTCCATTTCATCGACTTCTCTGTCTGCCTCATCTACGTCATCCATATCCATATTATGATTCCCGTGACCGGCATTATCATCCTCAGCACCACCATTTCCATCATTATGCGGAGGATCTTTAGTAATCACGACATCACTTGGCTCTCCATGATGTATCCACCGAAGGAAGGTAGTGGAAAATTCGTGGATCTGTAAGTGCCGGGTCATCTCTCCAAAATGTTGCATCTTCATATTTAGGCACCTCGTGCATGGGCATCGAACACGACAATTATCGCCGTGTCTCTCCTTGACTAAGCTAAAGAACTCTTTGATTCCATCAACATATGGAGGGGTCCAAAGTCTACCACTTGAAATCCAACGCCTATCCATCTGTTAAAGAGATAAACAAGCTATTATTGGATTTGTCTGAAAGGGGGTACTCATTTTTTATAACAGGCTACTCAATTTGCAGAACAAACTAATCGAGTTTAACGAACATGAAATCATTAACCATGAACAAAATAATAACAGACCATGAGCAAACTAATCAATTGGCAGAACAATTTCCAGAACAGTTCTATGTATTCTTAGCAAGTAGCACAAGTATGGGAGGGTTCTTTACCTTGGCTTACGGATGCGGCCGGTAGGGGAGCCCCAACTAGTCGAACCGTACAGGCGTGCGCGGGGAATGCGGCCGGAAGGGGAGCATCGGCGACATAAGACGTGGAGGGCGGGCGAGGAGACGGCGGCCGCGGAGGGGGGCGGTGGGGGGGGCGATAGGATGAGCCTCTGGTGGCTTGCACAGCCCCAGAAAAAAGGACAGAAGGGGTGAGCTCCGTGGAGAGCACCGTCCGCCGCCGCCGCCACAACCAAGGGTGGAGAGAACTGGATCTAGTTTCCAAACCTGATTTTGCTCTGAGCCGTGGTGGGTCCCACATGGCAGCCCCTCTAGCTCCGCATGCTGGAAAGGCGGCAACGGGATTTTCGTGGGTTCTCCACGTGTTCTCTTTGGCCCCATATGTCTGCCACGGGTTGACTTTCGTTGGACTTTATTCCACTTCAGTTAATAGCCAAACAGATGTGGAGAGAGAGCACTCTGTCCCCTTCCAGTGAGAGAAAACCCCCGCCATTTTTCTCCACGGGGAGATAACCGCCGCCGCCTCTGCCGTTCTTCTTCACAAGCCACGAGGTTCTTCCATTTCCCTTCTCCTTTCTTTTTCCTTTGCGCGCATGGCGAGCGCGAGGAGAGTGAATCTCACATTTTTGCGTGCATCATGCAACAGTATGTGTGGCCGAATCCGCCGCTGGAGTCATCATCGGCGACGACGCAAAGGGTCAGCAAAACACCGGCGACAACGCTCTTCACCATCGGTAAGCACCCTCTTCATCGGCGGTTATCATCGGTTTGAATCTGCTGGGGTTTTTTTGCCGGCCATGGCGGATGAACAGTACAAGTAGTACTACTACATATGTTCCATAAACTATCTTGCTAGAAAGGCTTACCAGAACGGAGGGGAGTACTAATTAGTACTAATATTTTGCAGGGGTTTCTGCAGATTGTGCTGATTTAGTACTAAAATTGTAGTATTTATGCAGATTAGTACTGGTAGAAATAATTTTGTTGATCATTAGTGTTCTTATTTGTGTAGCTGTATCATGGATTCTGTTCTACTTAATACGCTTGTTTTTATGTTTAAAAATCAGGAATAGCTCGAAACCTATGTGAGTTCTGTTCTCATGAACCTGACATGTGTCTCGCCGGCAGTGAACTACCATTATTGACTTTTAGAGTGAGGATGAGGGTGTCTACAGAATTTTGTCATCAAGCGGCAGTAAGTATCCTTGACACTACAATTATGTTGTTTCTGAGCTTTTGATTTGTTGGCGAATATATGTGTGCTTATTCTATTAAATTGTAAATATGTGTACTATGTAGGATCTGCCTTGTTCTTTCCATAAGCGTATAGAGCAATTTGCTGTTTATCCACATAAGGCATGGATTGTCTGCAATGTCAATGAATACCACTTCTACGTGGAACATGAGCCTCGAATGACTTATATATGTGGACCATATTGGACAACATTTTGTCAAGCTTATGACATTCAACCGAACGATCTTGTGAGGTTTGATTATGATGATCTATTCGGTATGTTTGACGTTCGAGTAACTAATGCAAACAATGAGGTCAAATCTTGGGTTCTAGACCCTGGTATGTAATTGCACATTGGCTTGTTTTCCTTACACATTAATTTACTATCTAGTTAATATATATGTTTCAAACTTTCCAAGATGGCCTTGGTTATGTAATTGCACATTCATGTGTTTTCCCTTTGCGATCAGAGTGTCTTCCTATCGTACCATCTTGCAAGATGACACTACAGAAGAGCCTATTTGAGTACCCATGTGAGGTCAGTGGTTCTGAAATGAATGCGATATCCTGGGCTTTTTACAAGCAGAATAAGATGGAGCTGAAAAATGGGGAGCACATTATAGTCCCTCGGTTCTTTGTGCATAGGGTGCAGGATCAAGAAGAACTTAATGAGTTGGTTAGTTAATTACATGATCATTCTTTTCCTGCTTAATTTGAAAAAAATGTCATTTAGCTATCTATGCATTTCTGATATCAGTCTTAAATGTACTTGGTGAGGATGTCCCTTTGAAATGCATAAATGGGTATATATTTCCAAGAGACAGGCAATCTCGTATATGCATGAAAGCTGGTGGGGCCAACAAAGTGTTGGGTTCATATCACATTGATTAAGAAGAAGAAGAACCTTATTACTTCAAGTTCACTGAGGGCTGGTCTGAATTCGTTGTTTAATCGCGATTGCAAATAGATGATCTCATCGTCATATAGGTAAAGGTGACGAAGGACTATATCAGGCTGGTCGTAGAGGTGGTCAGTGACAATGCGGATGGCGACGTCGAATCACAGGAGGACGATGGGGGCAGTGATCTTGGCAGAGTAGTTGGTGAGAACTTTTGAGTAATTTTAGAGAATGATAACAAATTTGTGTTGTTGTTTTATCAGCTAGTTTGGTGGTTAGAACTTTTGTTAACTTGTTTAATTAATTATCATGTATATTCCTCGTGTATAGATGTAGTAGTACCAAAAATGCTATATTTTGTTGTCCTACCAAAACTATCTCGTATAAACTTGTAGTAGTAGAAATGTTGTCTTTTGTTGTCCTACCAAACTATCTCATGTGAACTGTTGGTGCAACTATCTCCTTTGTAGTGATTACTTCCAAACTTAGTCCAAATATTCCTGAGCATTCTTAAGAAACAAATTATTGAGATAAACTATAAAATTAGTAAACACAACTTAAACATAGTTCGACACAATTCTGCGATAAACTTGCCAGTGCACACACATTAGGTTTTAAACTGAAAGAAATGGATAGCAGGTAACCAGGGACAAGCCCCAAACACGCTCACGCAGGAGCAATGGAGCTTAATTTGAAGCCCCGCTTTGGGAGGAACATCCCTTGCTTGGCCAGTTCGAGTTCCCCGCGGAGGAGAACAATTTCCCTGTCTTTCAGCTCAATCTTCTTTTCGAGGAATGAGACCGTGCTCAGTATGTCAATGTTTTGCATCAGCTTCTCATTTAACTCACGACATATTTTTGACGCAGACCTTTCTGCCTCCTGATAGCAGGCAATAGCTGTTTTAGCCTTGCGACCATTCTCCCTACACTCCTCTTCCATATTCTTTAACTCCTCGTCCAGTTCTGCCAAATGGGTTTTGAGCAAATCGACGACGCCCACCGACCCCAACAGCGAAGGCGATCTGATGCGGACACTAAAACTGCCGGCGCTGCACGAAGGGGAACCCGATGTTGAAATAAATCCAAAGGAATTGAAAAGGTGGAATCAAAATGAAGGAAGAAGAACTGTTGAAATAAATCATGCTGAAACAAATTCCTTGTTGCCGCAGAAGACGACATCGTCTCTGGCGACGAGCAGTAAAGCACGAACGAGCGGCAGAGGGACAACTGATTTTCGCTTCGAGAAGAAGAACTGCTGTTTTATGGGGAAGAAATGCACGAACGAGCGGAGGGAGAAGAAAACCCTAAATAGAGCGGGGTGGGGGAGACGAAGAGGGAGAAGACGAGGAATCCACCCACGAACCCACGCACCGCTTGCAACTGCACGCACGCAGCGGTACGTTGGCACGTACGCAACGTACGTGCGTTTCCACATAGGTCATATTCGTTGTGTGTACGTGCACAACCGGCGCATATTCTCTGACTAACCTCTGGCCGGACTTTTCCTTAACTTTGAGTCATTGATAGTTGGATCCCACATATCATGGGAGGCATCCACATCCAATGCATGCAAGCAAGTTGTGTGCAGAGTTGGCTTCTTTCTAATTTTACTCGTGGGAGCCTCTCCTTGGAATTTTTTGTAAGTTCAAAAAACAAAATTTGAAAAAACAAATTTGCCAAGAACACAAATTATAAGTGAACGGAGGGGATTACTTCAATACATGTTCGGTCACAAACTTCAACATTGGATGGCAGTACACACTTAGTCTTAATTAAACTGAAATAAAATCATAACACAAATACTACCTCGGACAAGCCCCAAACATGCTCACGTAGGAGCAGATCGATTTAGATGTGGCCGGGCTCCCCTGCTTCCTCGGCCAGCACTTCGATCGCGCCGCGGATGAGATCAGTTTCCTGGTCTTGCATCTGAATCTTATTCTATAGATGTTCCATCTTCCTACCCAAGTGACCGGCAGAATCTCAGCCATGCTGATAGGAGCCCTCAAATCTCTCTGCTTCTGCTCCAGCTCGAGTGCACAATATTTCATCTCCCGCTTGGCATTCGCGAGGATCTCTTTCGCGGTCCTAGCTATGTCCTGGTTCCGGTTTTCGATCTGCCCCATGGTGACCTTGGCATCTAGAACCTTCCTCGAAAGGAAAGTGTGATCCAGGATTGAACCAGGTTTCTCAGTGGAACAACCGACCCTGTAGGAACTTTTGTAAGAAGATGCATGAAAAAAATCCAAAAGGTGGAGTCAAAAATGAATGTTTGTATGTTGAAACAAATACCCGGCTGCTAGGGAATCCTCGGTCCTCCTTTTCTTAGACGCAGAGGAGATCGGTGAAGACAACATCGTTGGTGAGAAAGAGAGGAGGAAGCGAACCGATTTCGGCATGGGGAACAAGAGGAGGAAGAAGAGATAAAATGGAGGCGTGTGAAAGTGGCGATATTAACTCAGTTGCAACTGCACGTCTGACACGCGTGTGGAAGTGGAGACGGCAAACTGCATTCCCTCCTCCCACGCATGGGATTAGCCCACCTTTTCAGCATGTACTATACGTTGTATTGGCAGCTTGGCACATTCAAGTTGTGTTGGCATGTAGGCACAGTCGAGGGGTACGTACATGGACGACATTCAAAAGAATAGCACATGGTATGCCAAGGGACTAGGGTTTTTCCGGAGAGGGGCTCCGGAGCGTATGAATGCCACCACAGCACATGGTATGCGATATCATGTGTGTTATAGTGTGGCATGGGTCTTGGATTCCAAATATTCCCTCACTCTCTGTGTTAGGGATTCACCGGCGTCGGATTCTCTCTAGCGGGTTCTAGGACTACTTAGAGCCGAAACTCCCGGATCTGGCAGAACAGGGGGAATCTTGCCAAGAGGTGGGCACTAACATTTTCTTTGCTATTCCTTGGACCTAAGCTAACACAACCAAGCAATTGTTTCCACTTTGCTACCCCCTTCCGGCTCATGTACGCGAAGAGGCCACAACGGCAGTTTTGTCTTTTTCCCCAACGGGGCCAGGGTTTCCCTGGAGAGGGGCTCCGGAGCGTATGAATGCCACCACAGCACATGGTATGCCATACGATGTGTTTTATAGTGTGGCATGGTCTTGGATGCCAAATATTCCCTCACTCTCTGTGTTAGGGCTTCACCGGCGCCGGATTCTCTCTAGCGGGTTTCACGACTACTTAGATCCCGAAACTACCAGATCTGACAGAACAGGGGGAATCTTGCCAAGAGGTTGGCCTTACCATTGACTTGGATGATCCTTGAGACTAATAAAACACAACCAAGCAATTGGTTCCCCCTTGCTACCCCATTCCAGCTCACGTAGAGGGGACATAACGATTGTTCCTTCTTTTTCCCAAGGGGGCTAAGGTTTCTCCGAAGAGGGGCTCCGGAGCGGCTGAATGCCACCACAACACATGGTATGCCATACCATGTGTGTTGCCACACCACTTGTGATATAGTGTGGCAAGTGTCTTGTATGACCAAGATTCCCTCACTCTCATTGTTAGGGCTTTACCAGCGTCGGATTCTCTCTGGGGGGTTCAAGGACTACTTAGAACTGAAACTCCCAGATCTGGCAGAACAGGGGGAATATTGCCAAGAGGTTGGACCTAACATTGTCTTTGGTGTTCGTTGTACCTAATCTAACACAACCAAGCAATTGGTTCCACTTTTCTACCCCCTTCCGGCTCACGTAGAGGGGCCAGAATGATAGTTCCGTCTTTTCCCTCATGGGGCTAGGGTTTCTCCGGAGAGGGGCTACGGAGCGTCTGAATGTCGCCACAACACATGGTATGCCATACAATGTGTGTTATAGTGTGGTGTGGGTCTTGTATTCCCAATATTCCCTCACTCTTTGTGTTAGGGCATCACCGGCGTCAGATTCTCTCTGGCGGGTTCCAACACTATGAGCCTGAAACTCCCGGATCTGATGGAACGAGGGGAATCTTGCCAAAGAGGTGTTCCCTACCATTCTCTTGGGTGTTCCTTGGTCCTAAACTTACACTACTAAGCAATTGGTTCCACTTTTCTACCCCCTTCCGGATCACGTAGAGGGCCAGAACGGCAGTTCCGCCTTTTCCCCATCGGGGCTAGGGTTTGTCCAGAGAGGGGCTCCGGAGCGTTTGAATGCCACCAAATCCGATCCCATGGTATGCCATACAATGTGTGGTAGAGTGTGTCATGTGTCTTGGATTCCCAGTATTCCCTCACTCTCTGTGTTAGGGCTTCACCGGCGTCAGATTCTCCTTGGTGGGCTCCAAGACTACTTAGAGGCCGAAACTCCCAAATCTGACAGAACGTGCGGAATCTTTCCAAAAGGTGGGATCTACCATTGTCTTGGGTGTTCCTTGGGCCTAACCTAACACAAACAAGAAATTGGTTCCAGTTTGCTACCCACTTACGGCTCATGTACGTAGAGAGGCGAGAACGGCAGTTCCGTCTTTTTTCCCCAGCGTGGCTAGGGTTTCTCCGGAGTGGGGCTCCGGAGTGTCTGAATTCCACCACAACAAATGGTATGACTTAACATGTGTGTTAGAGTGTGGAATGGGTCTTGGATGCCGAAGATTCCATCACTATTTGTTCTAGGGCTTCACCGGCGTCAGATTCTCTCTCATGGGTTCCAGGACTACTTAGAGCCCGAAACTCCCGAATATATCGGAACGAGGGGAATCTTGCCAAGAGGTGGGAACTACCATTGGCTTGGATGTTCCTTGGGCCTAACCTAACACAACCAAGAAATTGGTTCCACTTTGCTACCCCCTTCCGGCTCACGTAGATGGGCCAGAACGACAACTCCTCCTTTTTCCCTAACGGGGCTAGGGTTTCTCCGCACAGGGGCTCCAAAACGTTTGAATGCTACCACAACACATGGTATGCCATACCATGCGTGTTAGAGTGTCGCATTCCCAAAATCCCCTCACTCTCAATATTAGGGCTCACCGTCGTCGGATTCTCTCTAGCGGGTTCCATGACTACTTTAGAGCCCGAAACTCGCGGATCTGACGGAACGGGAGGGGGTGAATCTTTCCAATAGGGTGGGCCCTACCATTGATTTGGGTGTTCCTTGGGACTAACCTAACCCAACCAAGCAATTGGTTCCACTTTGGTACCACCTTCCGGCTCACGTAGAGGGGCCAGAACTGCAGTTCCGTCTTTCCCCCCAACGGGGCTAGGGTTTCTCCGGAGAGGGGCTCCGGAGCGTCTGAATGCCACCAAATCACATGGTAGGACATACCATGTGTGTTAGAGTGTGGCATGGGTATTGGATGCCAAATATTCCCTCACTCTCTATGTTAGGGCTTCACGGGCGTCAGATTCTCTCTACCGGATTCCAGGACTACTTAGAGCCCGAAACTCCCGGATCTGTCGAATATTGCCCATAGGTGGGCTGTACCATTGTCTTGGGTGGTTATTGGGCCTAACCTAATGTGATGCCCCGAGATCGGGCACTATGCAGATTTCAGCATTACCGCCAAAATCCACATAATATTCCAGGTTGCCACTTGTGATAACATTTCAATAGTTCACGAATATTCCGCAACAACAACAGAACAGATATATACAACATGACTCAAACGAGTCGAGGATACAACTGATACAATACAAAGATCCAAATGACAGCGGAAGAAACAACATAGTGTCCGACTACGGACAAGATACCAATTGGACTAAGAGTCCTGAAGATAACCGATGGCGTCCAATCCCTGCCCAGGCCAAGCCGGAGGGATTCCCAAGCTAACATCGTCAGACTTCAAACCTGTTGACTGCAATGTGGAATATGCAGCCACGAAAAGGATTCGTGGGTCAGTACTATTAAGTACTGGCAAGTGGATAAACCATACTCACAAGATACCAGCGTAACCAATCATCACAAGGTACAAATACTTTGGGTAGAACGGAAGGAAGGGATTATTGCAAAGAAGCGGCAGCGGGCTGCACTAACTAACTACAGAGACGTGATACAACATCCGGTTAAAAGAAAGGGGATAAGATAGCGTATCAGAACCAACTACAACTACTCACCAAACAATACCCATCCAATGCTACCCCCTACTAAGGAAGCAACCCAAGGAAACTCACACTGTTGATTAAGGTGTCATTCATTTTTATGGTGGAGGAAATCCATATTACTAGTCAAGTTATCATCGTTAAGTGTAAGTTGTCTGAGTACTTGTTAGCCAGCACTTTCACCAAGTCATCCATAACCGCGGACAACACGGCTTCTCGAGAAGATTTAACCCTCCAGGGATGCACCAATTTGGCCGTACACGTAAGAATAACCCGCCAGGCGGGGAGCAAACCCACCAAGCAGGCCACTCAACACAACCCAACTCTTCTTCGCATCAAGCCCAAAGAACCACGTCCTGTGCGCGCGCGGCTAATCGAGCCCCCACGAAGAAAAGGGGGACCCTTATAGCACTGGAAGACGACGCCGCCCTAAATGCCGACTACAAAAGTTCCACCCTGGCGCCAAGGGCTCGCACCTGCATATGCATGCATCAAATGGAAAGCCCGAACTAGGTGTGGCGATTTGGACGAGATGCGAATCGAATCAGAATTGCGGGGGGCGCCCATACTCGCTTCCCACATGCGGTTAGTGCGCTCATCATGGATCGGAGGACAAGACCCTTTTCCTAATTAAGTTCGACACTAGCAGGCCTCAAAACCACGCCGGGCCTCCTGCCGGTGCCTTATCATCAAATTATTATTACCCCAAGCATTAACATGTTGTTGATTGAATTGAAACCCAACTATCAAACTAAACAGGTGATAAGACGGACAACAAGACTTGAGCACAAACAAGACTAAGCATGCAACTACGACACGAGGGCCAACGGGGTAAACAAGCAACAGTTAATAGGAAGTGGAAGGAAGGCTATATCATGGCTGCAAGGTAAACATATGATAGGATCGAGACACAAGCATCAAATCATAAGGCTAGCATAAAGATAACGGAAAGAATCGGTAACAAGTGATGAAAGGCAGCCATAGGTAGCAGGTGAGTATACTTGCCTGAGATCCAGCAAGTAGAGGTACACCCGAACTTGTCGTTGCTCACATCATCTCAGCGTCCTATCCGCGAAGAAGCAACGAACTAGAACAAACACCGGATGCAACAATTACTTCTACGGCAAAAAGATCCAGCATGATCAAGATATGGATGCATGACATGCGGGGATGCAACTTAACCAATTTAAGTTGAGACAAAAGCCCAACATTTAATTAGGAAGGTTTAAGTTATTTATCTAACCATCAATATTAAATGTTGTTTAGCATGGAAAACAAATAATAGATGAGCTAAACCAAATTAAATGGAATAGGGACCAATTTAATTGAGCACCCCAACACATTCCATGTTTGTTATTTAGGTGAACATGCATAACCCTAGTAAAATGCAATATGGAAGATGCAAACAAAGGCATGGATGGCATGAACAGATTAAGTGCATTTTTCTGGTATGAAAATATATTTTATTTGTTGGATTTGGAATTAAAATGAGCAAGTTATCAAATTAGCAATTTTAAATGTATTAAATAAACAATTAGTTGTTTTCAGCAATTTAACTTATTTAAAACAGAAAACAAAGTTGATATTTGCAAAGTTCATGAAAAATGGGATGGAAAACATATTTTATATGTTCAAAAAGAATTTAGTTTGACCAAGTTATTAATTTAGAAATTTTAAATGATTTAAACAAGATTTAAATTATTTAACCAATTTTAATTATTCAAAACAGGAAACAAAGTTTATATTTGGAAAGCTTGTTCAATTTTGCATGGAAAACATATTTTACATGTGCCATTTGAATTAAATTTGAAATAGTTATGAATTTAATCAAATTCAAAAGAGTTATTTGAATTTGAATTTTTGAATTGATTTGGAATGTTCAAAACAGTGCACAAATGGTGTAAACAGGTAGAGCATTTAATTCTTCATGGAAAACATATGTTATATTTTGAAATTGGAGTTTAAATGAATTTATTAGGTGCATTTGAAATGCAGGGACTGTTCTGCAATTTTTAGGGACCTTGTTGTGAAAAGAATCCTCAGATCTGGATCTGGGGTGATCCAGACCGCGCCCAACGCCAGCCGCAGGCGCTGACGGGTGGCCCCTACGCCACGGTGGCGCCAGCTAGCGCGATTGAGGGACGACGTGGCCTCTAGGGCCACTGCCGTGCGGGCCCGGGCGCGTGCGCGTGCGAGTGAAAAAGATGGGAGGCTAAATGCCTCCTGTGGGAATCGAACCAGCGATCTGCGGCTGCGCGCACGAGCCCCTGACCACTGGGCTAGTTGTGCGTTCGTGGGAGCGACGGTGCCCTTTTGAGTAGATCTGACGAGGGGCACCTGTTTCTGACGAAACTGACGGACAGCGCTCGTTTCCTCAGGTGCTGCACGGCGAGCAGGGCTCGAGGGGGGTACGGCGCGCACACCGGCGTGGCGCGAAGGCCACGCTCGCAGAGCAAGGAGGGGAGACATGGAGAGTGGTCCAGGGCTGTCGGGGCTCACCAGCGAGGCTTCATCGATGCAGGGAGGCGCGGGGAGATGGCGAGGAAGGCGACTACGGCGCTGCGCGCCCGGGAGGAAGACAGCGACGGCGGGAGAGCTACGAATCTTCCCAGGCCTGGCCGAGGAAACGAAAGCGCAGAGGGCACCTCCCCGGTGCCATTCCCGGCCATGGTGTGGACTGGCGAGGTCCTCAACGGCGGCGCCAAGCACGGCAACCTCGGCCACGGAGGTGTTCTTCTCGGCGTCAGAAAAAAAATGTCACAGACAGAACAGAAAAATCAGTGGAAGAAAGGAGATCGACGGGGAGGAAGAAGAGAGGAAGTGGCGGCGCAGGAGAGGAAGGAGAGGGGAAAGGAAGGCTAGGGTTAGAGGGGGAAGGGGCTGCTTTATCGGAGGGGCAGGTGGGGATCGGTGGTGCGTTGCTTTTCACCTGCTCCCGTACGGACAGAGGTAGGGGAAGGGTGCAGTGGGCCGGGATCGGGCCCATGGGGTTGTGGGTGGGCTGGCCCACTTGGGCTGGCCTGCCTCCCCTTTTTTGTTTTTATTTCTTCTTTTTTTTTGTAAAAGAGAGATAAGAGAGAAAAGAAAGGGGTTTAGGGTGTTGTTTATTTATTTTATGCAATATTTTTACTGAGTTCAACATGTCATTTACCCAAGTGCATGACAGTTGAGTTTTGAAAATTTTGAAATTGTGCTCATGTTTGAATTTGAATTTGAAATGCAAATTGGGGTTTTAATAAAAGGGGTTTTATTAACCAAGCAATTTGAATAATTCAAATTCAAAACTATTGAAACCAAATTGAGTTGTTTAGTTTGCAATTTTTAATTGGAAACTTTGGACATGTTTGAAAGTTTAAATTGGTTTGAACTTTTTAAGTTGTTGTGAAAACAAGGTGCAATGCATAGGATGCATGATGCAATGCCATGAGAAAGAAAAGAAACCAATTCTAGTTGGGGAAAAATCCCCCGGGTGTTACACCTAACACAACCAAGCAATTGGCTCCACTTTGCTACTCCCTTCCGGATCCCGTAGAGGGGCCAAAACGGCGGTTCGCCTTTTTCCCCAACGGGGCTAGGGTTTGTCCGGAGAGGGGCTCCAGAGCGTCTAAATGCCACCAAATCCCATGGTCTTTCATACCACGTGTGTTAGAGTGTGGCATGGGTACTGGATTCCCAATATTCCCTCACTCTCTGTGTTACGGCTTCACCAGTGTCAGATTCTCTTTGGCGGGCTCCAGGACTACTTAGAGCCCGAAACTCCCGGATTTTTCGGAACGGCGGGAACCTCACATAATATTTTTATAGATATGATAGGGTTACATATTGTTAGTCTTAGTCGGGATTCCGACATTCCCCACTTTTAATTACATAGTCATTTAATTACATAGTAATTTGATAACCAATTGCATAGATTGTCAATTTGTTTAAGTCACCCATCATGCATCCGACGACCAGCAATGTTTCTGTCCACGCCCACACGAACTAACGCGCGTAGAATTTTCGTGCCGCACCCACCCCAAGTTATGGATAAAACTTTGGCACCTCCCACAGCGCGCGCACGCCTCTTGCAAATTTTCGCACCTTCCTCTACCCACCCTCCGCCTCTCAACGAAATTCCCCCCGCCCCCTTTTTCCATTAACGAAGTTTCCCTCTTTCCTCTCTTCCAAGCTCGCTGCGTAGCTCTCCCACCTCGCGTCCTCGCCGTGTAGCTTTCCGTCCCGCTCCCACACGTCGCCGCGTAGCTTTCCGTCCCGCTCTCCCACCTTGCCGCGTAGCTCCTTCCCGGTCTAACATTCCCCTGTGTGGGTCTTCCACCTTGCCGTGTAACTCGCCGGTCGCCGCCCAGCTTTTCCACCTCGCCGTCCAGTTCTGCCACCTCGTTGTTCAGGTCGCCGTCCAGATCTTCCACCTCGCCGCCAGATCTGCCACCTCGCCGCCTCGCTGCCAGATCTGCCACCTCGCCGCTGGATCGGCCACCTCGCCTTCTAGGTCGCCGTCAAGATCTGCCACCTTGCTGTCCAGCTCGCAGTTCGGCCACCTTGTCAACAACCTCACCTTACATCTAGGTCTCCCACCGCCTAACTAACCTCTCGGCAACTTCCTTTTCGAGGTCTGCCACCTCGTCACTAACCTCAAGGCAACTATCTCGTCAAGGCCTGCCACCTTGACTCTTGGAGAGATCGTTTCAGCCATGGCAAGTAGTAAGAAAAAGGACCTACATCCTGAGGCGATCTCGAGATAATTATTTCAGCCTGTTTGATGCTTATTCACCGCACATTTTTGTTTATGTTTTAGTTCCTGATATCATGAAAATTGCCTGTTATGTGCTTCTTTATGTTTGATTAGTTCCTATGGTCAAAATTTGCTTATTTTGTACATAGATGCACTCATTTTACTATGTATGTTGTTAAAATTGAAATGGTAAGTAGCATGCCTTATAAAAGTGAACGGAGGCAGTAGTACAGAACAATCAACACCAGCACTATATGTTAGAACATCACTCCATGGAATAAACCCAAATCTTACTCTGTAGCTTTAATGGGTTCTTATAGTATCTAGTGTGATGTTTGTAGCTTAAGTTGATCTCTTGATTTATGTTAGAACCACCTGTAAATCCATTGAAGAAACACGGATCAATAGTGTCCTGAGAAACCATCTGCGACTGGGTAGGATATTAGCATATGTTGTTGCAAGCCCGACCGTACTCTCCCCTAAAAAGAGCAAAAAAGGAAAGCTCTGGATCCAAGTATGATCCTCGAGGGGAGGAAGACTTCACTGAAGAAGCTGAACCCTTACATTCTAGCTCAACACCCTTTCATGATAGCTCAGCAGTGAAGGTGCTCCTTACTTATCTCGTGTGGGACTGGTGGCCTAATTACTGCATTTACATATATGTTGTGCTACCATCCCCATTGATCTGTACATGTGAACTGTGCAGGCTAGGAAACTCAAAGTCAAGACGACATCTGGTAGGGGGCAGATGCCTCCAGGCGGCAACTCCTTGGCTGGCAAGAAGCGTGTCCGTACTGACAAATCTGACAACACATCACCAATTACTCCGACAGGAGATAAAAATATCCAGAAGAGTGCACTAGCAGTTTTCGCACCCAGAATGGGTCGAACAAGGAGTACGAGCTTGCAGAACTAGCCCACAGATCTAGTCAGGACACCACCACCCGGTAACAAGAAGCCATCTAAGCCCCCCAAGAAGCCATCTAACAATGACAAGACGGAAGATGTCGAACACAAGCAGCCAGTTGCGGTCCAAATCAAGGTGGTAGCCGTGGTGACCGAGAAGGCAGCCGCCCCGCTCGAGCTGGAATCTCCCCAAGTCCAGCAGGAAGCTCCCCAAGTCCAGCAGGAAGCTCCCCAACTTGGCCAGCAGGAATCTGCCCAAAACAAGCATACAGTTGCCAATGGCCATCTGGAAGCTGCCCAATACAAGGATGCAGCTGGCCACCGCGAGGAGACACACACCCAGTACGAGCAGGATCTTCTCGTTGGCCAACTGCCAGGTCCCCAAGTCGATCTCCCACCATTCCAACATGAGGGGCAAGGTTCCCAAGTCGAGGAGGTAGATGCCCACTCCGAGGCACTGGTTTCTGACCCATGGTTTGAAGATCGGCATCACTTGTGCCAGGAAGGTAACATGTTGTAGAACTGTGCTATCCATTTCCAGAATTAAATCCGAAATGCAGAACACTAACTCTAGCGCGGCCATATTTTTTTTAGATAATCAACCTGGAGACATCACTATAAGTGGTGGAGGTGGGGTTGATAGGGGAATAAACATGGGAAAGGGGATGGACAGGATGTCCAGAGGAAAGAGGATCATAATAGTTTTTCCTCCTTGATGTACTAGGCCAGCTGACGAGAAGATTTCTGCTATGTATGCCACTGCATGTTCAATTGCAGCCAAGGAGGTTGTCCCCGTCTTTCTCCACTGGAAGCAGTACAAGAAAAGGAACGACATATTTAAAGCCTTTGCTGGCCATGTGGTTGTAAGTTTTGTAACTCTTGATTCCATTTATGTCCACTATTGTTCATAAAACTGAAGTATGCTATTTTTTTTGTTTCAGTCGAAGTTTCTGATGGACCTCGATGACCCCAATATCGTGTCCTCTATTGAAATGCACCTCAGGAGCCATACATAGCATAGGCGTCATATTCTGAAGAAGGAGTATTGGGACAAACAAAGACAAGAGTAAGGTTTTGCCTAAAGCTCCACCAATAGAGAAGATTTAAGATGCTGAATGGCAAGCTTTACTAGCCAGCTGGGGCTCAACCAAGAAATAGGTATGTGTCTTTGCTCACTCGAACTGCTATTGCATCAATTCTATAACAATGATTGTTGCTAATACTTCATACTTTGTTTGTGTAGATGGCCTGTCTGAAAGCTGCACAAAGCAGAGGTTGTGTCATGTACCCTGCTCATACGGGTTCTCGGAGCTATGAGATTTGTTGCGCCAAGGATCAAGATGTAGTTCAACTATTCAAAGCTACGCACATAAACAAGGTGGATGGAACATACCCTTCGCCTGTGAAAAAAGCAATTGTAAGCCCCCAGAATTCTTCACATCTCTGTAATCAATATTTTACCTCAATAGATTCTTGTAGGACACCTTCCCTTTGTGAATTCTGCTGTAAACTTCTGTCATCAGCTATTTCACCCATGATTGTCATCTTCTAGTTCATGTACATGCATGCTTTAACTTGTTTGTCATCTGCTAGTTCATGTACACGCATGCTTTAACTTGCTTGTCGTCTGCTATTTTAATATATGTTCTGTACATGCTTGTCATGTGCTATTTTCATCTATGTTCCTCAGATGCCTATTTTTCCATCATCTATGTCCCTTAAAATCTACTTTGGCTAAGATGTATGCCGCAGCGCCTATAATCAACTATGTGCAAATTATGAGCTTTGTTAAGTCAAAGCTGGGAAATAAAATTCCTTTTATCTACAAAAAAAGCTAGTTCGGCTGTTGTTGCATATATGCTTGTACATGCAGATCACTTGGCATTTCGGCATCACCAGATACGTCTGTTAAAATATGCACTTGAGTGTGCTGTCATTTCAGCATGGTTTCCAACTATGTTTTGTACATCCTTGTCGTCAACTAATTTATCTACGCTTGTCGCTAGTAATGTACATGTGTGTTTGATTGCTTGTCATCTGCTATCTTATGTATGCTTGTCATCTTATATTTCATATCAATGTTCCTTATGAGCTAGTTCAGCTGCTATCTCATCTTGTCCTTTTGCATGCTTTTTAGGCTGAAATGGAAGCAAAGATGGCGCCAGCTTCGCCGGGGGCACTGTCAGGACACCTCTGTCTGCCGCCGAAGCTGTCGCTGAGGTGCTCGGGCAGGGCCAGCAAAAGCCTACGTTCCTAAAGAACATGGGCGTGACAACCACCCAATTTAGAGCAACAAAGTGTGAGCTCTAGCGTCAGCTTAACTATGAGATAAGTACGAAGCGGAAACTTGTCATGGAGCTGAAGGCAGCAAGGGATCAGGCTGATGCGGACAGGATCGCCCGCCAACAAGAACTGGATGACATTCGAAAGCAATCTGTAGAGTATACCCAGGCTCAACATAAAACCAATGCCATTCTTCAGGGGCTACTGGGTAGGCCACTTCCTACGCCCCAACACAACCCTGCGGCTGGAAACTGGGTAGCTGATATGAAACTGTTTCTCTTCGTGATGTATTTTGGTGGCTTTTTGGTAGGTGCCCTTGGTGGGCTTTTTTGTTCCCCTTGTGAGGTTGTGAACTATGCCAGATGGCATTCGATGCCTCTGCTGGTAGCCCTTGTGAGGTTGTGAACTATTGCAGATTGCCTTTGATGCCTCTGCGGGTGGCCCTTGTGAGGCTGTAACCAATCTTATTTGCTGCATGTTTTTGCGTGTGCTTTTTTGTAAAAACTAGTAGTGCTAGAATTTAAAATTCGTCCGCACCGGCTAAATGGCCTTTCGAACCCCGACGGGAAAAAACGTCGATGCACGATGACGTCACCCAAGTACCTGGCGACGGATACGATCCATTACGGATACGAGAACACGTGGTACTATATGGTAGGTCCATAAGGCAGCACCTTATTGGATGAAAATCGCGACGGAAAACCACGTCACGGATACGTTTCGACGTGGACATGCCATGTTGGTCCACGTGCTGGCTCATGATTCACGACGTCTTACAACAAACTAAAACGTCTCACCATCGGACAACGTTATAAATTCGTCGATAATAAGCGTATACGTGGAACTTCCTGAGAGCGCCATGTGGCACCTCTATAGTGCTTGAACCCGCGACGAGAAAATAAACGTCGCATGTATTATGATGTCATAAAACGGGATCGATGACCTCATAAAAGGAGGTAACAATATTACCAATCGCGACGTTTTAAAAATGTCAAGAAAATGATGACGTCAGGAACAGTAGAACTGACGTCAGCGGCGCCCGTAATGGGTAAAGGAAAATACGATGCCACGTGTGCACACGCTGCGACGAAAAAAAACGTCGCTCCTTGTTGGGCCTTGTGCTGGGCCGACCAGTAGCTCGCGACGGTCGAATTTCCATCGCAGAATTCATGACGGTTTAGTGTTAATTTAATCGTCGCAGAATCGTCCGTGACACTCGATCAGGAACGTTCTCACTCCGTCGCGTAAACCCTCGCGGATAGCCCTTAGCGACGATTTGGAGCTCATCCGCAACATTATTGAAACGTCCTAAACCGCGCGGAATTTGGTAGTGGTAGGCTGAAGGGGATGGTAGGGATTGGATGAGATCGTTAATGTAATAATGTCGTGATTGTTAGGGCATAGTGTCTAGTATCATCTATTAGTGCTATTGACATTGTTGCAACTTGTTATGCTTAATGATTGCCACTTTGGGCCCGAGTGCCATGATCTCAGATCTGAAAATTTTATTGAATCACGATGATAATTATTGTTTCTTGATCATACCTGCAAGTTGTTTACACATATTGTTGTCCGGAACCCAAGGCCCCAAAGTGACAGAAATTGGGACAATCGGAGGGGATGGCTGTGATGTGAGGATCGCATGTGTTCACGGAGTGTTAATGCTTTGCTCCGGTGTTCTATTAAAAGGAACACGTTAATTACTAGTAGTTCCCTTGAGGCCCCGCTGAAAACGGGCTGGTAGGACAAAAGATGTTGTGCAAGTTCTCATTGCGAGCACGTATGACTATTTATGGAATACATGCCTATGGTTACTTAGTGCTTGGATGCTTTATCATATTTATCTGCAATTCCCATGACTTTTGATCATTACATGAACTATCTTATCCATGCAACGCCCGTTCATCCATCCCTATGCCTACAGTATTTAATTCCGTTGTTCACTTCAAACACTCCTGCTGCTGTTTTCATTCCACTTCTGCTATTATTTCACTACTGCTGCTACTATAAAACTGTTGCTACTAATAAACCATTGCGAACAAAAGTACTTTCAAGTGAAGGTGAATTGACAACTCCCTTGTTAAGGCTCACAAATATTTTTTTGGCTCCCCTTGTGTCGAATCAATAAATTTGGGTTTTACTTCCCTCAAAGACTGTTGCGATCCCCTATACTTGTGGGTCATCAGACACTCATAGACTCCAGAGTCCGTGGGAATTAAGGGATCCCACCCATGTCCATGTAGTCTCGCAAGACCTACGACATACGTCTCTGGCAGCCCGTTGACATGCGAACGAGAGAAGATCACAACTGACTTACTCGCCCCATACAAGACCCATAGTTAACGCGGTATTTACGGCACACCGAGTTCTGACGGCATTTGTGGTTAAGTCCTAGGTAATACTTTCTCATGCAGATGGAACCTTCCTTTAAACTATTCATCTTACCATGGTCCCATCCACCCACCAAACAGAACACTACCACTCGGGTAGTCATTCAGTTAGTCATATTATTATAAAAATAGGATCATGCATTCTTTTTTGAATAGGTGGTAATACGATAGGGTTTTTGCAAATAGTTTGTTAGGAAGTACTGCAAAGGATATGAGCAAGTGATGAACTTGCCTGAGATTGAAATAACAATAATAATCCATGTCTTCAGGTTCAAGGGTCGCGTAGAGAAATCCCGAGATCTGAAAGATAGCAAAGTAGTCCCGGTAAGGACTACAGAAAACATTGGAAAAATGATGTAATGCATAGTAATGATATGCATCGTGAAACACCCTGGAAAATACCCTTGCTTACAAGTATCAGCTACATTTGATCCGATAACTTAATCACACAGGTTTTAGGTGAGTCGTTTCATTAAATGTGGTGATGTTGTTATTACTTCTTTTATACTTACATGTGTTTCACTTTTACTTAACAAACAATTGTTATCATGTTTAGGTTATAAATAGTTATCACATGATTAAACGAGAGAACAATACCATATGGAAAAGAACTATTGAAAAGATAATACACAGGTTTGATTTTATGTTCAAAAGTGTAGAGCTAATGACAAAGAATTTTAATTGAAAAATGATTGTTTAATACAACTAACTCTATCATCACAATACTTGCTAATGACTTGTGATGATAGTTTTAGCAGGTGTCAAAACATCAGGGTTTTATAACTAAAGAAAATTATGATGCGGTAGTTGTTTCTGGTTGTAATGGAATATTATAGAATTCCATTATACCTTTAGAAACAAGTTTATAAGTTAAAAAAAATGTTTTGTGTGATATCTTTGAGTTGGAAATGCTTTTCTCTTTAATTTGATATAACATTTTATGCTTTCTGAACATATTTGAATAAGTTATTGATTTATTAATTTTAAACGAATTAAATGACTAGGAAAAATATTGCACACATGAAAACTTGGTCAAATGGCTATGAAAACATCATAGATGAGTTGCATTTCATTTGGAGCAATTTGGTATATAACTTGTATTTTTCTTAAATTTTGAATTATTTATTATTTTCTCAATTTGAAATGATTTAATTTAATTAAAGAAAATATTTAATTTTAAACTTTATTAAACAATTTTTAAAAGTTCATAAACAGTTAGATTATATTTTCCTAATTAATTTGGTATATTATTATATTTTTCCGAGTTATAGAATTAAAGTTATTGAATTAATAAAATTTAATTGTTTTCTGTTCTTTTTGAATTGACATGTGGGACCCACCTGTCAAATACGATTTTTAATTCAAAATTAAAAGAAAAAGAAAATAAAACCTTCCATGACGTCATGACGTCAGGGATGCGTCAGCACAGAGGAATTCCTCACTGTGAACTAGAATTCGAGGATTTCGTTGCAAACCGATCTATGATATTTGCTCCACTAGCTCGAGCAGGACACGGAGAAGCTAGGGGTGGTAGCAGAATGACCATATGGTCACCGGAATGCTGCCGGCGAGTATGAACACGGCAGCGACCGGTGGTGCTCGTCGATTGACAGATTCGATGGATAGTTTTCGAACGCGAATGCACCGAGAGGGGCAACAGCTCACCAGAAGTGTGTTGGTGCGGATGATTGGGCACGACGAGCTCCGTAACGATGGCGCGCTTCCGCGGTGGCCGGAGACAGATCGAAATGGAACGGAGAAATTCTCCGTCCACCGATCCTCCCGGCTTGCGAGTGTCAACATGGAGGTAGAGGGGAGCATGGCGCACCCGATGGTTGCCTCGGTTGTTCTCGAGGTGACCGGAGTCGACGACATCGAGTGATGGCCGGCAGAACTAGGGTTTCGGTTTTCTTTGGAAATCACACAGAGAGAGGAAGAGATGCGAGGAGAGAGTAGGAGAGCCAATTGGAGGGCTTCTCCTCCTTATCCGCGCGGAAGGGCGGCCGCGAGGAGGTGGAAGTGGCCTCGCCATGGCATCGTTCTCCTCTGCCTTCTAGCAGAGGAAGAAGAAGAGGAAAAAGAAATGGTGGTTTTCGATAACCCCCTAAAATTTTCTAAAATTACAACTAAGTCCTTATGTCCTTAAAACTGAAAAAACGTTTTTTTAGGGCCTTTTTGTACGGATAAAAATTATTAAAAATCAGTTTTGAATTCCTTATCAAATTTCCAAGCTCACCATGTTTTTCTTTTTCAATTTTGAGTAGGATTTGAATTTTATACTTCATTTAATTTATTTAATAGCTTTAAAATTACTTTAGGCATGATTAACATTGGCACACAACAAACATGTGATTAATAAGTTGGTGTGTTTCAAAATTGGATAAGTTTTGATATAAGTACTTTAGGAAATACTTTTTAAAACTACTAAGTAGTATTGGTTATGCCTTGAAAATAGAATCACCAACTATGGAATTTATTTCCAAGTCATGACAAATGATTTTGGTTGGTAATGGACTGGTTTTATTTTGTAACTTGTTATTCTCACAATTGAAAGTCTTATCACTAATGGTTGAGATTTTACTTCAGTGTGTAAAAACCATGGTTGCTATTATTAGTACCCGATGAAGTGGAAAACATGAATGGCTTTGGAATATCATTTGTTTGTTTTGCACATAAGTTCCACAATGGATTTTATCCCATGTTTATCTTGGAAACATGTGACTATCTTTATGTTTATGTGCAGATGTATTTATGTTGTTATCTGTTAGTCTTATGTATGAAAATTATCTCGAAAACAAGGTATTAAGCTTGTTACCATTAACCTGCACATATCACAAGACATGTGGATGCAATGGCTGGTTATTATTTCATATTTGATACTTGTTTCCATTTAAGAGATTTTTTATATGTTCCTCATCTCTATGAGCTTGACAAGGCACAGAGGTTATAGATTCTCTAATGTTAACTAATACTTCACTGAATAATTTCTTACTGAGGCAGTGTTGCTCCTTGTTGACTTCTGTTGCTTCATGGTCTTCTTTCTAGTTTCCACTTGTCTTCAGATACTCCTTTTGTCACTTGCAAGTAATATCTGCTCTGGGATTCCATCTTCAACTATCTCACCCTTGTGGTGAAAACAACCAGTTATTCCTAGCAAAGGTTTTACTCGGATGATTATAAAATTATGTAAGTTTGTTTTATGAATCAAGTTACCATATGCATATAAGAAGAATTTGTTAATAAGTGGACTAGACTTGCCTCCAAATTACTAATCATATACCATAGGCTGAGATGTACTAGATTATCAAACCTTATACTTGTTTGTGTATGACACTCAATTGTTGGAGTCTACAAAAGTGATATGTTAACAAGGCCTAGAAACTTGTTACCGAACTACTTCTATATAACACTAACATTGGAGTATCACACTATTTCAATAGGAGTTAATAAGATCAGATCAAGATATAAGAGTTTCCAAATACTCTTATAGTAGATTAGAGTAGCACTTCCAGAACACTCTAAATAATCTTCTTGAAGATCTTCCTGTGGTAGTTCCTCCTGTCTTGTGGGTTGCTTCTCTTGCGGAATGACTTAGAGAAGATTGGCAAACCAGATACAATGGTCTATCCATAATAACAAGATCTAGATTAAAATTTAGTTCATGCTTTTTGTTATCCTTCCATATACTTCTTATTTTATTTCCGAAAATATATATACTTGTCTCATATATGATTGGTTTTACTTAGATTTCAATTCAATTCCTCTAAAATAGAGGTTATAACTTGTTGTATTCATTTCTTGTATCCAGAGATACTTTAGTTGTTGAATGTTGATTTGGGTAGAGATGTGAAATGCTTATGGAATGATGACTTCATAGTAAATTGATCTAATGGTTCATTGATGTGTTGAGATTTCATATGCTCACTTGTATAAGATGATTGAAACAATGAGCATGTAAAGGATATTGGGGTCTAATGACTTATGTCATAGTTGTTAGTTGGTTCCTTAGAGTGTCATGTTGTTACTTTATATTCTTCTCTTTATTACCTTTGTCATTCATAATGCAGATATAGAGGTTTAGGAATATAATATGTAATGTTCAAGGTTTAACAGTAGCTTAAGAAGATCTATTTCTTATTTTAGGTACTTATTTTATGGTTAATGAGATATGTACATATTCGATAAATATGTAAATACAATTATTATATCATTTCCCACTGGTGTTTTTTGAGTTAAGACTTGTGGGTATCATTTGTGTTCAATTGAACCTTTGTTATTTGATTGTGAAGGTGCACTTAGTAGTTATGAGATAATTTATATAGATGGTGTGTGAAGGGTTGATTACTTAAAGAGTTGTTGTTTTATGGGAGATAACATCTTTGTTGATGAGATGGTTCAATTTGGTATTACTTATTTGTGCAAGTGTGATAACCAGTTATGTGATTTGGATACTCACCCCTCTTTGAGTTCTAGATACCTAATGAATTATCCCAAGTCACTTATAGACTTGTGGTTAAGGTTGTGGAGAGTTTGTGTTGGTCACAACCAATTATGGTTTGTATAATCAGATGATTTGGTTTGTAGAGATACTATGTTATAAAGATCATTCCAAATGTACTTTTGACCAGATAAACTAGACCTATTTCATCATGTCAAGTGAAACATTGGTAACTTTGATTCGTTTAAGCTTTCGCGCCAAAATTTCCCGTATTTTTAGGTGCATGATTTGCAAATGCACATATTATATTTAGATCATTATAACTTCCCAAACACTGGGATGTAACAGAAATGAGAGAGTACTACTACTCTACAAGAACTAACAACTATGAATAAGAGATACATGAAAAACAGGAGCTAAAAGGATTTACAGCACCTAGATGAAAAACGAACAATGTGAGTATGATAAATGAGAAATACGTAGGACTGTAAGTGGGAAAGCCCACGGCTGCCCACTTAATTTTGGGTAGTTCAAATTAATAAATCAATTTGATCACGTTATTGTTTCTCAGTACAAATTTTCCACTCTTCTAATTAGGTGGGATAAGTGGGTGTGCCCACTTACAGACCTAGAAATACGAGTATTCATATGAAAAATCGGAGCGTGTCTCTCTCCCACACAAGAATGTTGGGTTCCAACCAAGTTAATTTCAGCAAGGAAAAAAAATAAGACAAAACAAAAACAAACATACGCTCCAAGTAAAGTGCATATGATGTGACCGAATAAAAATATAGTTTCACTAGAAGTGACCTGATAAGTTGCTGATGAAGAAGGGGATGCCTTAGGCACCCCCAAGCTTAGACGCTTGAGTCTTTTTGCAATTTGCTGGGATGAACCACGGGGGAATCCCCAAGCTTAGGCTTTTCACTCTTCTTGATCACATTATATCATCCTCTTCTCCTTACCCCTGAAAACTTCCTTCACACCGAACTCGAAGTATCTCATTAGAGGGTTAGTGCATAATAGAAAACATCACATTTTCTCCATGGACACAAGCATTACCAATACTTTCTAAACATTAGCTACAGTCACTGTTGTTTTGTGGAGCAAAGAAAACCACTCAACATAGTAAAAGAGAGAATGCAAAGTAAAAAAGGCAGAATCTGTCAAAACCACAGCAGTCTATAAAGACGAAATTTTTTGAGGCACTTAGGTTGCTCAGATCAGAAAACTCAGAACTAGAAAAAGTTTCGTAAATATCTGAGGATCATGCACAAAACTTTTCAGGTAGTTTCGATTTTTCTGTGACTTTATACGAATTAAACAGTGGATAGCAAAAATCTGTTCCTGCGCAGAAATCCAAATCTAGCTTCAACTTTTAACTAGATACTTTACTTGGCACAACAAATACGAGAAAGTAAAGATATAAAGGATTCGCTACAGAATTAAACAACACCTTGACTCAAAGAAAACAGAAGAAAACATTGCAAAAATAAAAACATGGGTTATCTCCCAAGAAGTGTGTTTCTTTAACGCCTTTTAGCTAGGCCCAGAAACAAGAAGCATCCAATTTGAGACCAGAAACCTCCTCAACAATGCATTGTATTTTATCTATAGAAGTTTCATATGTACCTCTCTCTTGGGTTCACTACTTTCATCAAAAGGGGTTTCAGGAACAATCCAATCAAAATTCTTCTCTAAAGCTTCATGCATTCCTACCAATTTAAAAATATATTCGTATTTTGATTTCCTTCAAGTTTTTTGGTTCAGTTTTGTCTAGTTTTCCAAGAGCACCAATAACATCTACACATGACCTAGCATCTTAATACGATCAAAGACTTTCCTAGCTTATATAGAAACACCACAAAATTCTTTAAGAAAAGTTTCCAAAATAAAATTTCTCTTTTGAGTGTTCTCAACATCATTAAGGTTAAGAAACATTTTCTGCATTATGGGGTTAAGGTTAACAAACCTAGCCTCTAACATGTGAACTAAAGAAGTTGTAGAAGTTTCATAATTTGGAGCAAGTTCTACTATGGATCTATCCTCAAAATCTTTATGCTTGATAACATGATTAAAAAAATTCTTCAATGTTATCTTTTCCATTTATAGAACCACTACCTATTGATAAGTCTTTCAGGGTGAACTTAGGGAGCAACATGATGAATTAAAAGAAGGGTAGCAAAAATAACAACTATAATGAGAACTAATTTTGTGTGTGTTTTTGATATAGAGAAGCAAACAAGAAAAAAGAAAATAAACTAAGAAAAAAAACAAAGTAAAGTGATTGGAGGTGAGAGACTCCCCCTGCAGAAATCCTCTTCCTCCCCGGCAACAACGCCAGAAAACAAGCTGGTGTGTAGTTGACGGAGGGCTGCTTGCCCTTGAAGACTTCGAATTCCCCGGCAACAGCGCCAAAAAACAAGCTTGATGTAGTGTAAACACACGTTCGTTGGGAGATCCCAAGAGGAAGGTATTGATACGTCATAAACGTATCCATAATTTCTGATGTTCCATGTTGTTTTCATGCCATATGCTACATGCTTTCCTTACACTTTATGTAATTTCTATCGATTTCACGGGACTAACCTATTGACAAGATGCCACAGAGCCAGTTCCTATTTTCTGCTATTTTTAGTTTCAGAAAAGTTGTTCTGGAAATATTCTCGAAATTGAAAAATTCGAAGCCTGGAAGTCTTAGAATTCCCGAAGCTTCCACGGAGTCCCGAAGAGGCCCGGAGGGGGCACAGGGGGCGCGCGCCCCCAGGCTGCGCCTGGGGATGGTGTGGGCCCCTCGGGAGCCCACCGCCATCGCCCTTTCGCCCATATATTCCCCCCGCTGCGTGAACCCTAAAGATATACCACTTTTCCATGAAAAACACCCGAGGCCACCGTCATCGTCAACCCGAGATTGGGAGGGTTTTGGAGTTCTCCCCGGCACCCTGCCGGGAGGGAAAATCATCACCGGAGGGCTCTACACCACCATGCTCATCTCCTGAGTGATGCGTGAGTAGTTCATCCTTGGAATACGGGTCCATAACAGTATCTAGATGGTTGTTCTCTCCTCTTTACGCCTCATGTTTAGATCTCGTGAGCTGCCTCACATGATCGATATAATCTTATTCTAATGCTACATGTTGTGTTTGCTAGGATCCGATGATTATTGAGTACTATGTCTCTTGATTATCAATCTATCATGTTGTCTTCATGTTTATGTTATTTATGATCTTGCATGCTCTCCGTTGTTAGTAGATGCTCTGGACAAGTAGATGCTAGTGACTCCAAGAGGGAGTATTTATGCTCGATAGTGGGTTCATGCCTCCTTTGCATCTGTGCTCGAGTGACAGAATCGTGAGGGATGGAGGATGTGTTGTTTCCATTAGGGAGAAAACAATGATGTTTACTTTTTTTACATTGTTTACATTACACACTTTTCTTACTGCGACAATCTGTTGCTTGCAACTTAATACGCAACGTTTGTTTGGATGATAGTCGGAGGGTGGATTATTATTCATAGATAAAGTTGGATGACGATCTATGTATCTTGTTGTAATGCCCGCATGAATCTCATATAATCATTATGTCATGCATGTTTATTTATCTATCAATTGCCCAATTGTAATTTGTTCACCGCACATGTTAGCTATCTTTTATGGAGAGACACTACTAGTAAATTGTGGTCCCCGGTCCATTTTCTCATACTGATAATACAACCACTGCTTCCACTGTTTTCACACTGCTACTATTGTTTTCATACTGCTCTCATACTATTTTCCACACCATACGTTTAAACTCTTTGTGTTCAGCAAAACCGGTGAGATTGACAACCTCACTGCTTCGTTGGGGCAAAGAATTGATTGTGTTGTGTAGGTTCCACGTTGCTGCTGAACCGGTAGTGCGCCCTGCCATCTCAGCTGCTTCAACCTTCGGAAGTTGCATCTTTCTCCTACCGGTCGATTGAACCTTGGTTTCTTTCCGAGGAAAACTTACTGTTGTAATCTTCATACCTTGCACTTGGGGTCTCCCAACGAAAGTGTGTTACATGTGCATCAAGCTAAATTTATGGCGCTGTTGCTGGGGAGTTAGAGAATTTCTGCATGGGGAGTCTCTCACCTCCAATATCTTTACTTTGTTTTTGTTTTGCTTAGTTTATTTTGTTTTGTCTTGTTTGCTTCTCTTTATCAAAAACACAAAAAAATTAGTTCTTATTCTTGTTGTTGTTTTTATCCTGTTTTTAGTCTTGCTAAAATGACTACCCCTGAGAACACTAAGTTGTGTGACTTTACTAGCACCAACAACAATGATTTTATTAGCACACTTATTGCTCCACCTGCTCCTACTGCTGATTTTTATGAGATAAAGCCAGCCCTGTTAAATCTTGTTATGAGAGAGCAATTTTCTGGTGTTAGTACTGATGCTGCTGTTGCCCATCTTAATAATTTTGTTGAACTATGTGAGATGCAAAAATATAAAGATGTAGATGGAGATATTATTAAACTGAAATTGTTTCCTTTCTCTTTGAGAGGAAGAGCTAAAGAATGGTTGCTATCTTTGCCTAGAAATAGTGTTGATTCTTGGACTAAGTGTAAAGATGCTTTCATTGAAAAATGTTATCCTCCTGCTAAGATTATATCTTTAAGAATTAGCATTATGAATTTTAAGCAATTTGATAATGAGAATGTTGCTAAATCTTGGGAAAGAATGAAATCTTTAGTCAAGAATTGTCCCACTCATGGACTGATTACTTGGATGATCACCAAACCTTTTATGCAAGTCTAAATTTTTTCTTCAAGAAACCTTCTGGATTCAGCTGCTGGAGTAAACTTTATTTCCATTACTTTGGGGGCAGCAACAAAGCTTCATGATTATATGATGGTAAATTCTTTTGAATTGCACAGCGAGAGAGCTACAACGGGTAAGAAGGTAAATTCTGTTGAAGAAACCTCCTCTTTGACTGATAGACTTGATGTTATTATGTCTATGCTTGTGAATGGACATGCTCCTATTGATCCAAACGATGTTCCTTTAGCCTCTTTGGTTGCTCAAGAAGAGCATGTTGATGTGAACTTCATTAAAAATAATAATTTCAACAACAGTGCTTATAGGAATAATTTTGGTAGCAATAATTATAGGCCATATCCTCCTAATAATAATAATGGTTATGTCAAGTCTTATGGTAATTCCTAAAACAACAGTAAAAGTGTACCCTCTGATCTTGAAAACATGCTCAAGAATTTTATTAGTAAACAAACTGCTTTTAATAAATCTGTTGAGGAAAAGATTGGCAAAATTGATGTTCTTGCTTCTAAAGTTGATAGCCTTGCTCTTGATGTTGATTTTTTAAGAATAAAGGTTATTCCTCATGATGTTAAAGAAAGCAAAACTTTGAATTCCATTCAAATTCGAATTGATGACAATGTTAGGATGTTAGCTGAATTGCATGCAATATGGGAAAGAGAAGATGAAATAGCTAGAAAGAATAATATGGATAATGTTTGCACCATTACCACCACTAGTAAAACTGAAGATTCTCATGCTAGTAAACCTTCTACTATCAATGTTAAAGTAATTGGTTTTGGCAATACTCCCACTTCTGCTGATAAAAATACAAAACTGCCTGAAACCGCTAAAAATGTTCTTGATAAAAGTGCTAAAAATTTCAGAAACATGGGAGACAATGGTCCCATTACCTTTGATAAAAATGATCTTGAATTTGATGATTTCAACATAACTGAAGTTATTAAGTTCTTACAAAATCTTGCTAGTTGTCCTAATGCTAGTACTATGAATATAGCTTTCACAAAACATATTACAAATGCTCTCATGCAAATTAGAGAGGATGAATTAAGGTGTGAAGCCTCTATCCCTAGGAAGCTAGATGATGGTTGGGCAACCATCATTAAAATGAAAGTGAATGATTTTTATTGCAATGCTCTATGTGATCTTGGTGCTATTATCTCTGTTATGCCTAAGAAACTTTATGATATTCTTCATTTGCCACCTTTGGAGCACTATTATTTGGATATTCGTCTTATTGATAATGTTAGAAAGAAACCTTTGGGGAGAGTTGATGATGTTCTTATCATGGTTAATAATAACCGTGTCCCTATTTATTTTTTTGCTATGAATATTGAATGCAATGCTTATTGTCCAATTGTTTTGATAAGACCTTTTCTTAGAACTGTTGGTGCTGTTATTGATATGAAACAGGGGAATATTAAATTCCAATTCCCACTCAAGAAAGGTATGGAACACTTTCCTAGAAATATAATGAAGTTTCCTTTCGATTCTATTATTCGAGAAAATTATTATTTGGATGCTTCTTCACTTGAAAACACTTGATTCCACTTTTCTGGGCCTAGCTAAAAGGCGTTAAAGAAAAGCACGTCTTGGGAGATAACCCATTGTTTTATTTTTGATTTGTTTTTATCTATTTTATTTGAATCAAGGGGTTGTATACTTCTATAGAAACTCCTTTGTATCTTTATTTTCATGTTTTATTTGTGCAAAGTAAAGTTTCTAGCGAAAGTTGGAGCTGGTTTTGGATTTCTACGCAGGAAACAGATTTCTGCTGTCCACCGTACAAAATCGTATAAATTCCAGAAAGATCAAAATGACCTGAAATTTTTTGCGCTTATTCCTAAGCTAATTTCGAAACTTTTTTTTTGTTATTTATGTTTTCTATCTAGGCAACGTAAGGTCCCCGAAAAAAAATCGTCTTTACAGACTGTTCTGGTTTTGGCAGATTCTGCCATTTTGCCTGCATTTGCTCTTTTACGATGTCAAGTGGATTTCTGTGCTTCACGAAACATCAGTGGCTATAGATAATGTTTAAAATTATCAATAGAACTTGTGCCCATGCATAACTCATGTTTTTTATTGTTTCACTAACCCTCTAATGCGAATTACTTGGAGTGTGGTGTGAAGGAAGTTTTCAAGGGTCAAGAGAAGAGGGTGACATATTGTGATCAAGAAGAGTGCAAGGTCAAAGCTTGGGGATGCCCCCGTGGTTCATCATAGAAAATTATTAGAATACTCAAGAATCTAAGATTGGGGATGCCCAAGGCATTCCCTTATTCATCAACAATTTATCAGGTCACTTCTAGTGAAACTATATTTTTATTCGGTCACATCATATGAAATTTACTTGGAGCGTATGTTTGTTTTTATTTTGATTTCCTTTGTTTTCTTTTGTTTTCCTTGCTTAAATAATATAGTTGGAACCTAGAATTCTTTGTGTGGGAGAGAGACACGCTCCACTTTTTCATATGAATACTCGTTATGCTTGTATTCTTAGTTTTTCTTCTAGTTGCCGCAAAATTCTTGTTTATCTCCTATTTTTCTTGCATCTATTATTTAGAGTTGTTAGTTTTCATAGAGTTGTGTTAGTAATCTCTTGTTTGATTGTTGTATCTCTAGGAGAGTTTTTGTTTATTATAAATTGCTTGGTGTTGGAAAGAAGTAGTACAGTTTTCGTGCTTATAACGGTGCAATTAGAAGCTTGTATAAACTGCGGCTAGACTTTTTCATGTCATGCTAGATATTATTTTAATTCTAAATCCTAGTGGTTATTTTGTAACATTACTTGTCTCAAATAGCTGAGAGTGTTTGATGTGCCTTAGAAAGATTTATTTTTTGAACTTGTAGTACCACTTATGCTTTGATTAATGATGTTTTTGTGGCTATGCATGATTATGGCCATTATTACTCTCTTGATTTGTCGCTCCCAGTCTTTTGCTAGCCTCCACCTGTACTGAGTATGAGCTCTACTCGTGCATACAACTCCCAAAAACCAATGTTTTCCAAATGTGTCCACCATACCTACCTACATGTGGTATTTAAATGTCACTCCAAAGTAAATTGCTCATGTGTTACCTTTAAAACTTTCAAAATAACTCCTGTTTTGTGCTCCTGTTTTAGCTCATGGGGACGTAAATAGAGAATCTTTATCTCACTCATTGATTGGACTTTCACACCCTAGAATAGTGGCTTCATTCACTTATCCAATTGATAGAAGAGCTGGCAACGGGGTGCCCCGCCCCACATTAATACACCAAATTCTCTTTGTTGTTTTTGCCCTAATTTATCAGTCAAAGCATAATTGTGTAAACAAAAGTGAAGGAGGGATGACCTTCTACCCAGATGCGTCCTTCTATGGGAGCCACTCTTGTGAAGTCTAGTTGGCTTGTGACATACTGTATTTTTTGTTTACCATTCGTTGACATAAGCATACACCTCGCTAACAAATGTTTTCAATACCTCTGTTTAATAAAATAAAAATCTCTAGCACATGAGTGATCCCCGCTTCCCTCTGCAAAGGGCCTTTCTTTTACTTTTATGTTGAGTCTCCATCTTCTAACTTTATGCACAGTTGAGAGAACATGATTGCCATTCTGAGTTTAATCTGCATTTGTCCCAGAAACATTATTAATTGATTCATGATGTGTTATTGTTTGTTCTCAAATTATTTGTTCTAGTCTTCCTCTTGAACTTTGAAGGTTTCCTGGCATTTATGTTTTGCCCCACTCTTAAGGACAAGCGAAATAACATTTTGCTATGTTTTCTCTATGCTTGAAACAAACGTATAACTTTCGAGTGCATTATTATTCATGATCTTTTGTTTGTGTTACTTTTCATGATGCAAGGTGATTGCTATGTTTTATTGTTAGAATTATATATATCATGCTAGTGTTAAAGTTCTATGATCTCAGCTATGCTTATGCTTTTACAATTTAGATGATCAAGTTTATGTTGGTAGCATGTCACCTCAGAAATAATGTGTTTTTATCGTTTACTCTATGCTTATGCTTTTACAATTTAGATGATCAAGTATATGTTGGTAGCATGTCACCTCAGAAATAATGTGTTTTTATCGTTTACCTACTCGAGGACGAGTAGGAACTAAGCTTGGGGATGTTGATATGTCATAAATGTATCCTTAATTTCTGATGTTCCATGTTGTTTTCATGCCATATGCTACATGTTTTCCTTACACTGTATGTCCTTTTTATCGATTTCCCGGGACTAGCCTATTGACAAGATGCCACAGAGCGAGTTCCTGTTTTCTGTTGTATTTAGTTTCAGAAAAGTTATTCTGGAAATATTTTCGGAATTGGAAAATTCGAAGCCTAGAAGTCTTAGAATTCCCGAAGGTTCCACGGAGTCCCAAAGAGGCCCGGAGGGGGGCCACACCATAGGGCGGCGCGCCCCCTGGCCATGCTTGCGGGTGGTGTGGGCACCTCGAGCGCCACCTCTATCGCCCTTTCGCCCATATATCCCCCCCCCATGCGTGAACCCTAAAGATATACCACTTTTCCACAAAAAACACCTGAGGCCACCGTCATCGTCAACCCGAGATCGGGAGGATTCTGGAGTTCTCCCTGGCATCCTGCCGGGAGGGAAAATCATCACCGGAGGGCTCTAAACCTGCCCGCCTCCGGAGTGATGTGTGAGTAGTTCATCCTTGGACTACGGGTCCATAGCAGTAGCTAGATGGTTATCCTCTCCTCTTTATTCCTCATGTTTGGATCTCATGAGCTGCCTCACATGATCGAGATCATCTTATTGTGATGCTACATGTTGTGTTTGCTGGGATCTGATGATTATTGAATGTTATGTCTCTTGATTATGAATCTATCATGTTGTCTTCATGTGTATGTTATTTATTATCTTGCATGCTCTCCGTTGTTAGAAGATGCTCTGGCCAAGTAGATGCTAGTGACTCCAAGAGGGAGTATTTATGCTCGATAGTGGGTTCATGCCTCCTTTGCATCTGTGATCGACTGACAGAAATGTGACAGGTGGAGGATGTGATGTTGCCATTAGGAAGAAAACAATGATGTTTACATTGTTTACATTACACATTTTTCTCAGTGTGATAATTTGTTGCTTGCAACTTAATACCCAACGTTTGTTCGGATGACATCCGGAGGATGGATCATTAGTCATCGATGCAGTTGGATGACGGCATATGTATCTTATTGTAATGCTCGCATGAATCTCAGAGTAATCATTATGTCATGCATGTTTCTTTATCTATCAATTGCCCAGCTGTAATTTTTTTACCACGCATGTTAGCTATATTTTATGGAGAGACACCACTAGTGAACTGTGGACCCCGGTCCATTTTCTCATACTGATAATACAACCACTGCTTCCACTGTTTTCATACTGCTTGCTGTTTTCATACTGTTCTCATACTATTTCCACACCATACGTTTAACCTCTTTGTGTTCAGCAAGACCGGTGAGATTGACAACCTCACTGCTTTGTTGGGGCTAAGTGAATTGATTGTGTTGTGAGCTTCCATGTTGCTACTGAACAGGTAGTGCACCCTACCATCTCAGTTGCTTCAACCTTTGGAAGTTGCTTCTTTCTCCTACTAGTCGATTAAACCTTGGTTTCTTTCCGAGGGAAACTTACTGTTGTGCTCTTCATACCTTCCAGTTGGGGTCTCCCAACGAACATGTGTTACACGCGTATCAGTATGAAGAGTACAACAAGAAATTTTCCCTCAGTAAGAAACCAAGGTTTAATTGGACCAGTAGGAGAAAGAAATCATTTCTGAAGGTTGATGACAGCTCATGTTGGCAGGGCACACTACCGGGATCAGCAGCAACGTGGAATCTGCACACAACACAACCAATAAACTTTGCCCCAACAAAATAGTGAGGCTGTCAATCTCACCGGTTTTGCTAACACAAAGGATTAGATGTATAATGTGGAAAATGGTGCTTGTTTGCAATGAATGAAAGGAAAACAGTGATTGTAGTAAAAGAAACAGTGCTTGCAGAGGTTGTATTATCAGTGTAAAATAATGGACTGGGGTCCACAGTTCACTAGTGGTGTCTCTCCAAAACAGATAGATAACATGTTGGGTAAACAAATTACAGTTGGGCAATTGACAGAAATGAAGGCTCCACTGTAGTGCATATGCAAGACATCACGATTACTATGAGATTCATGCGGGCATTACATCATAATTCATAGACCGTTATCCACTTGCATCTATGACTAATAATCCACCCGCGGAACATAATCCAATCATACTACGGGTATTAAGTTGCAAGCAACAGATTATTGCATTAAGTAAAGTGCGTAATGTAAACAAAGAAATAATTGTTGTTTTCTCCCTAATGGCAACATCATATCCCCCAGCCGTCACGTTTCTGTCACTCGAGCACACATGAAAAGGAGGCATGAACCCGCTATCAAGCATAAATACTCCCTCTTGGAGTTACAAGCATGAACTTGGCCAGAGCATCTATTAGTAACGGAGAGCATGCAAGATCATAAATAACATAAGCATGATAGATTGATAATCAACTTGACATAGCATTCAGTATTCCTCAGATCCCAGCAAACACAACATGTAGCATTACAGATAGATGATTTTATCATGTTAGGCAGCTCACAAGATCTATACATGGTGGCATAAACAGGAGAAGACAACCATCTAGCTACTGCTATGGACCTGTAGTCCAAGGATGAACTACTCACGCATCACTCCAGAGGAAGGCATGGTGATGTAGAGCCCTCTGCTGATGATTTTCCCTCCCGGCAGGGTGCCGGGGAGAGCTTTAGATCCCTCCCAAACTAGGGTTGACGATGACGGTGGCTACGGAACTTTTCGTGGATGGAGGCAAGAGTATTTAGGGTTAACCCAAGAAGGAGCTTCTATAGGTGAAATGGCGATGTCGGTGGGTGGCTAGGGGCCCACACCACCTGGTGGCAAGTTCAATGGGGGCGCCACCCTATGGTGTAGTGGCTCTAGGGCCCCCTCCGGGTCTCCTCCGTACTCCGTGTTTGTGACAGAAAAATAAGACCCTTGGATTTTGTTTCGTCCAATTCCGAGAATATTTCCAGAAAAACTTTTCTGAAACCAAAACAGTAGAAAACAGGAACTGGCTCTGCAGCATCTTGTTAATAGGTTAGTCCCAGGAAATCCATAAAAATAATGTAAAGTGTATACAAAACATGTAGCATATGGCATGAAAACAACATAAAACATTAGTAATTATAGATACGTTTGAGACATATCAAGCATCCTCAAGCTTAGTTCTACTCGTCCTCGAGTAGGTAAAACGATAAAAACAAAATAATTTCTAAGGTGACATGCTACCAACATAATCTTGATCATCATGTTTGTAAAATCATTTGTAATCTGAGATCATAGTACTCTAAACATAAACATGATGGATATAATTCTAAGAATGAAACTTGGCAATCATGTTGCAACATTAACAATAACACAAACAAAAGATCATGAATAATAATGCACTTAAAAGTTATACATTTGTTTCGAGCATAAAGAAAACATAGCAAAGTGGCATTCCGCTTGTCCTTAAAAGTGAGATCAAAACATAGATGCCAGGACACCTTCAAATTTTAAGTGGCGACTAGAGACAAATAATTTGAGAACAAGTAATAACATATCATGAATCAATCAATAATAATCTTTGGGATTGATGCACATTATACTTAGAATGACAACTATGCTCTCTTAATTGTGCATAAAGTTAGAAGATGAAGACTCAACATAAAAGTGAAAGAAAGGCCCTTCGTAGAGGGAAGCAGGGATTAACTCATGTACAAGAGATTTTTATTTAATCAAACAGAGGTATTGAAAACAATTTTTTTAGAGAGGCGTATGTTTATGTCAACGAATGGTAAACAGATAATACATTATGTCACAAGCCAACTAGACTTCACAAGAGAGGTTCCCATTGAAGGACATTCTTTCTACTAGGGTCGGTAGATCATCCCTCTTCTCTTTTGTTTACACGATTATGTTTTAGCTGATAAATAAGGGGAAAAGAGTGAAGATAATTTATAGTAACCAAGTTTGGGGCTGGGCACCTTGTTGCCAGCTCTTCTATCAATTTGGATAAGCGGATGTGCCACTAGTCCAGTTGTGTAAAGTCTAATTAACAATTGAGATAAAGATTCTCTACTTACGTCCTCACGAGATAAAACAAGAACACAAAACAGGTATAATTTTGAAGGTTTTAAAGGTAGCACATGACAAATTTACTTTGGAGTGGCGGTTAAATACCACATATAGGTAGGTATGGTGGACACATTTGGCAAACTTTGGTTTTTGGGAGTTGGATGCACGAGTAGAGCTCATACTCTGTATAGTTGAAGGCTAGAAAAGACTGGGAGCGAAAAATTAAGAGAGCAATAATGACCATAATAATGCATAGCGACAAAAACATTATTAATCAAAGCATAAACGGTATTACAAGCAAAAAACTAAATGATCATAGAGGCTAGAGGTGAATTATTTGTAGTCATAACATAGTGTAAGCATGTGCCAAGTCAATCAAATAAAGCATTTTAAGGAGAATACCACAATATTATGCTTCGACGTGATAAAAACAACTCATGATTCTTTCAATGGCACATTAAGCACTCTCAACTATTTGAGACAAGTCATGCTACAGAAATAACTACAAAGCATATAATTAAAATAACATCTAACATGATATGATAATGTCTAGCCACAGTTTGAGACGTATCA